>SSNU01000075.1:735950-815883 GCA_012064415.1 Gyrodactylus bullatarudis | reverse complement strand
TTTTATGATAAAACTATTGAGGACTTAAATTTAAAAATAAGTAAGTAAGCATACTTACCGTAAATATGCTTACTGGGGATAGAAATATTCGAAAAACGTGAAAGTGCTTACTAGGTAACGACTTTTACATAAAAAAACGTATGTAAGCATACTAACTGTAAGTATGCTAACTTAAGTGAGTAAGCAAATTTACGGTGACATATACAATTATTACAGCATTCACAGCACTGTGCAAGCCCCCTAATTTTCAGCCAATCATATTTCAATTAGTATTTTACATTAAAAATTTAACCTAGTAAGACGTAAATACCACCTCCTTTTTTACTGTCTCATTTTGAATCTATGTATACATCTATGCTGTCATCACATGGATTTTGTATAAAATAGAAAAGTTCGAAAATGAAGCAGCATGGGTCAAAGAGAAATTCTTTGTTAATCTATACAAACCCAATCTATGTGTTCAAAAGAACTATTCATATAACCTTCAACTCCCCTGGCCTATGTGAGCTTTTTCACTTTTCTCTCCACTGTTGCTATTTATTAGAGAGTTTTGGTGTTTTTTCAGCTTACATTTTATTCTAATTTTCTTCAACTTTTACCATTTCTTTCATTATTTGTAAATTATTAACTTGAATGAATTTTTTAACTTTTATCATTTTTAAAGCAATACCACTGATGATGCTTTGAGAAATGTACATATGGTTTTAATATATCTCCTTTTTCGTATAATTCCAAAATATAATTGAAAACCCCTGTGCTAAGTTGAGTTAGAAATTTTGCTAACTACTAAAAATTTTAATGTATCTTTGCAGGTTATTTCTCTACCTTTTGAGAAATGTAATGGGAGCAAATAATAGTTTTTTCGTCTTGCTAGACTGCGTAGTTATTGTCATTGATTTTTTATTTCAAAGTGAGCCTACTGACGATAACTAAATATAATTTGGGAGGTAATAATATACTTACTTATAAGTAAGAACATTAGTTTAAAAAAGATTATTTCAAAATTATTCTTCATTATCGGTGAATTCAAATTACAAATGTAGATGTAACTTATTGAATACAATAACAATATAGGTTAGTCTTTAATTTCATTCTTCCATGCTCTATTCAACCAATGAAAGCAGAGATAATTTATTTGCTGACTTACTGAACATTAAAGTCCATTAGAATAGTCCAGAATAGTTGCCTAGGATTTATAAATTTATTTCAAATCATTTGAAGTTCTAATGATGATTTAAAAAGACATGAAGCAATCTATTTTACATGGGTATTACTCAATAATAGTCATACTAGTTTTTCAACCTGAATGAAAGATTCTTTGGCTCAATATCAAGATAACCTAAGCTTCGAGAAATTCCTATAGAAAATTTGCTCACACTTTAGATAAATCAAGTCTTTGGAATCGAATAAATCATTTTATGTATCTGGAGAAAAATTAATATCTCAAATAATAGGACCGGTCTGAATAAATGATAAAATTTCAACCATTCTTGATAAGATTATTTCATTCTTTAAGCGATTAAGCAATAATAAGGTCTCAAGGAGAAGTAACTCCTGTCCTTGATTGCCTAGAATGACTGATTTTATAGATATTTAACTATCTTTTAGCTTAATAATAATTGTGAAGAATGAAATGCTTGATTCTGATTGGTTGACTTAATTTTTTGAATGAATCCATTAACTTGAACCGTTTATATCTATTTGAATTTCACAAGATATCGAAATAAAACTATGACCATTAAAAAGACCACAAAATTTTGCACAAGATTCTAAAATTGAAAATTCTAAGATTAATGGAAAATATTAGCTCTAGCTAGCTCTTCAAGCCTGAATATATTTGGAATATTTTTATTTTATTTCGATAGATTTTAACAAAATAAGTAATGTAATTTTTTGTTCGTTCTTAGCATTAACATTGTTTCCAGTTAGCAATCTGAAAATATGATTCAGTTAAACTTCGATCTTGATACTTTTCCAAGATTAACCCTTAAAGTCTAACTGTGCCTTTGGAGGCAAGCGCCACTTGAGCAAATCATTTTTTTTCATTAATTTTTCCACAGAATCCCACATAAGAAGTAAAATAACTGTTATCGAATAATCACATCTATAGAATTCAAATGTGCGATTGCCTAAACTCTCTACAACTACTGAACATTTGATGATGGCCAATTTTGAGATCAAAAAATTACCCAAATTTTTCTGGAGTTGAGTATTTGACGGAAAATAATGGAGATTTTAACCCTTTCGATACCAGAGATCATATATGACCTCTATGTTCAAACTGACTTTTTTCAATGATTTTGAAACATTTTTTTATGATTATTTTTTAATAGTATATCACAAACTATCTTGGTTTGCTATCATGCTATATTTTTGCTAGCCAGGCATATGAATGCCATAGATATTTGAACTTTTACCAAAGGAAGTAGAATTCCTTAATTCATGATTCTTTTAGATCGAAATTATTAAACTAATCAATGTTCAGAGATGATAAGATTAATTTCCGTAGAAGCTAAATAGTTTATCCAGAACAAGGTATATTTTTTATGCATGAAATCAATGAGCAGTTCCATCAATAATCTCGTGAAAATGGGGCAATTTTCACTCCCATTTTTACCTTAGATCTTCAGTATCTAGTTTATTTTATAATAAGATCGAATGAAATTCAAAAGATATCCTTTTTGACATTAATTGGGTCTTTGAAACAATCAACTTTCAAATAAATCCCTTCATTGGCAAAGTTTCACTCTAAATTACTCACCAGTAGATGAGAATTTCAATATAAATCAGACCCTGATGAAATTATGTGTTAGAAAATATTTCATAAAATTTTGTCCTAGTAAATGTTTTTTATCATCACATTTTAGGTAATCCTGAGAGAGAATTAAGCCTGAAACTTTATTCGAAAATATTCATTAAATAATCACCTATTTTTCTTTCAGTCAATCTGCTTCCTTTCAATGATACCACAATGTCCCAACCGATGAACCATGATGTCAAAGAACTGCTAAGTTTTTAACTATTATCGTATATTTTCCTTTATATTTATTTATTGATTTATGCATGTTGAATTTGTATAAATCACCTCGAGAAACTGACTCTCATTAATTGCATTCATTTGCCTGACATACCATGAGCTCTGCACCTCATATAAGCACCCACGAACCTATTCTATGGACTTTGCTGTATCATTCTATTGACTGATGATAATCTCCTATCAAATAATTTTATCATGCATTAAATTTTGGTCCATGTCTCTCTTATAGTAGATCCGTGGTACTCGTTTTCATTAAACTTTTCACCTGAATTCAATTTATTTTTGATGTCATTTTTAAAATTGCTCTTTTAGATGAACATGTTTTTTTATGGGATAGATATCCGTTATGGACTAGGAATATTCGTATTAGGTGCCTGCCTAATAGATAACAATTTTCCTGGATACACTTCGAACAATACAACACTTTAGTTTCGATAGTTTCAAAGTTATAGTTGAGTTCTCGGGATTATTCAGATACATTGCTTTCGATGGATAACTAGGTTGTCTTGATTTTAAGCCTTTGAATGATTTGGGTGTCTCTTTCCTTAGTGAACATTCTTTTTGAACGGTAATATTGTCGAAATTCATCTAAGATGTTATAATTGTGATTTAAGCTCATAAGGAAGATTAAAGAACAAGCGAATAATAATAACTTATTATTAATAAGTGATAAACGTTTATTTCGCCGGGTCTCTTCAGACTTAATCCCGGGCTTGAATTATATACTTATACAATGCAATTATTTCTGCTCTTCCATTGGTTTAAGAAATCCCTCACTCAGGGGTAGGTGGGAGCACTGGCCTTCCTGTAACATTCTTTTATTAAATGAAACCAAGTTATAAAGATAAACCATGCCTTTTTTGGTGAGCTTTACAGACGGTAGGAAGCCTTTATTAGGTCAAATTGAGGTGGGCACTCTTCTCTGTAGTAGAAATCTTTGTCAAGGCTCTGATTGTTAGGGATACAGGTATTGAGCAAGTAAGAAGGATACAAATCATAGTGTTCTTTAACAGCATATACTTGGCGTATATTCGAATATAGGATTGTCTTCAAGTAATCCTATTTGAAATAGCCTGTTATATGAGTTTATAGAAATATTCCCTGCTCTTATTAATCTATATCAGCAATTTCTCTGATAACTTGAACTGATCTAGCCGCTAAGGCATTAAATAAATATTAGTAATAGAATATTTGATGTACGTTAATCATCTCTTTGTGAACCTTTGAGGACTGTTTGCTAAATGAATAGAAATATGTACAACTTAGTAAAGGATTTGAGCGATAATATTGTCGAACTTTATCAAAAATTTTCCTTCTTTTTTGAACTATGGAATTTTAGAGAAAACGAAAACATACTATAGGGATTTAAAATTTATATTTCGTGAGGTCTCGACAAACCTTAACCCCCTTATGCACGCAACGAACAAGCGTTGTTGGTTTTTCAACATTATTTAACCGATCGAGGACACTTGATACAAGATTTTAGAGTTTGACTACAGCATGCCCGGTTTTTTGTAGATAATTCTGGACTCTTCGAGTTTTAAAGTTGCCTTATACTGAGTCACAAGAACAATTAAACACCCTTATAACGTTGTTCGCCTCCTACCTGACTATGTTGTCTTCTGGCTTATACTTTTTAAACTTTTGAACTTTATCGTCGAGTAGCTTTCTTGATCATTTCATACCCGGAAGACTTCTCTTTTTTCCACCGATTAAATTGATAATGAAATCTTCAATATTGTCTTTGTATCTAAAATAGTTTACCGCATCATTAGAAGGTTTCACTTTTGAGAAGACCCAGTTCTAAAGTGTTGGCCCAGTAACTAACTCTTGAGGTACTTTAGAAGACTTTGGAGATGATGTATCTACATAAATTACAACACATAAAACATAATCGCCTGCCTTTCCTAAAATGAGCGTACTTCTTCTTTTTGCAAAACCATGTTGGTATGAATGAATAAATATTTTTGGTGAAAAGATAGGACTTTTAAATCTAGGAGGCTTGATTTGTCTACACAGAAGCCAGTTTATTTCACTCCATTTTGGGCATACCCATAAGTTTCGTTGCATCGCCCCTTCTTATCCTTCCTCATTCACTATGCCTTAATTCAACAGCTGCTCTATCAACGATATGGGATCAGATGCTTTTAGTATGTATTATCGTTACCTCTCTAGTTTCCACAACGTTAATCTCTGTTCCACTTTCCAGTCTGATTTTTCAAGCTAGTTGGAGAGTTTCGAAACATTGATTCTTACCCAAATAATTTAGCTAACCTAAAAATAATTCCCGCCATAAGGTTCAGCTACCTTCAATAATTTATTAATCTACTGCTCAAATGACTTTGTTCTGCAAAAACTTATCAACTGATAATTCAAGATGAGCCATCCTTCTTATGAAATCAACACAACTGGCTAGTTTAGATATCCTGTTCAGTGTTCACTGTGGAAGTCAACTAGTTTTAGAGCTATTAGAAAGAGTTTGATCTAGTACAATGGGTTGTTAACTGCATTATTTGCTGTATCTAAGGGTAATTAGTGCTATTAAATTCTATAAAAGTAAAAAACATGTTCATCAACTAGAGTTATTTTGCTATTTGAATCAAAATAGACATAATTACTTTCAAGTAGTTGTGTGAATCAGAAGAATAGTATTTTTGGTCGGGTACCACACTGGATAAAGCATTCATGGTCAAAATTTTTGCACAAATGGTAGAGTTGTTTGATAGAGATTTTTTCAGTCATTACGATGGAATTGATATTCACGCTAGTTATTATCCATAGTAATAGCAAGTCTACTAGCGGGCTTATATGCTTAGGGCAACTCCAATGTCGGTAAATGATTGCTATGAGTCAAGAGTTTAGATTCTCAAGGTTATTTAATTAAATGAATGTTTATATACTTACGAGTAATCAATTTATTATTCAATTAGATTATCTGGTATGACATTATGATGTATGTATGCTGTTAACATATCTCAAGCTCAATCTTTCCCAGCTGCCTCAAGATGACCCTATGCTTAATGATTTATGAGACAATACTATTTCTATATCAATAAACTATTAATGTTTCTATACTAATCTTTTAACTGATTCAAAAGATAAATTCTTTAATGGTTTTGTATTATTCAACAAGATTCGAGATAAATTAATCGACTTGTATAATCCATCGTGACATTGGTGTAGCAATCTGAAAATAAAATTGAATCATTAGAGTAGAAAATTTATGATAAAATGGATAGAATAAATCAAAGACAATATCCCTTATCTCCAATGAAATATGTGCCTTATACCATAGCGAGATCACGGATATATTATCTGAACGACCAGCTCCAAATCCTGTCAGCCCAACAAAAGGGTACTTTTTTCTGTTACTCAATTACGAAAAACAAGTAAATTTAAATTTTTTTATAAATTTCAGATAGCAACGACTGCCACTTTAATCTTGACTATTGGACTCAACGCGACATCATACCAGTTGACTGGAAATATTTTATACGGGAGCTATGTGGGCTCATAATACGGCGAGGCAAGCCCATAGGTGGTGAAGGACGCACTGTCTAAATTGATGAATTCCTCTTTATGAGAAGTAAACCAACCAAAAATAAACGTGACCGGCTTGTCACCATGGGTCTTTGTGTGCATGCAAGGTTTCGAATATTGAATACTGAAGAGGGAACGCCGTCCTATATGCTGCAGTTTCATTTAGATCAATTCTGTTTTTCATATAAAAATTAAATGAGGGAATCGGAGTTAGTTTAAAGGTATTTTAATAATCGAAAAATAAATCGTTTCCAAATAGGCCATTGGAAATTCCAATTTGAAATCTGGATAATTGCAGAGAAAATATGCTTGAAATAGGATACGAGACTTGAATCAATTGAAGTAAATGGTTTTCGTATTATCAAGGTTCAAACTCACAAACTAACTATTGTAAAATTTCGAGTTAAACTATTAGTCCATACGTTCTGATGATAGCCGGAATAAAATTCTCCAGAGTGATCCAACAGCCAAATTGATGAGAGGCATAATCCCAATCACGTTTTTAATATATTATGTAAAAACAAATAGAGGACTTAGTCTGCAGAGAAATTAAATGTATATCTTACATTTTACATAAGGATACTATCTTCTGTTTATCTGCGACTTTTAGGACAGGAGACTTACGATAAGGCCTGGAATGCTTTTTCAAAAATTTGCATGTGTCAAGATCTCAGAGAACATTGATTTAAACATACTGGAATATTTGAAAGAAATTTGTTTTAATATATTAACAAATTTTTCAGTCTCTAAAATTTATTTCTCTAAAGTGAATTATTTCATGTTACTTTTTTTTAAATAAATTCTATTCCAAATTGGAATTTCCAATTGCTAGAAATTAAATTCATCTCTTGATTACTCATGAATTTCGTCACTAATAGTGTTTCACTATCCTTTGTATAATACATTATGTATTGTATGAATACTATTCATCAGAATTTCATCTCATTAACCTGACAATCAAAATATTCTTCTTAAATAGTTTAAAGAAAATGCTAGTATATAAAAGTTGCTTTAGTGATTTCAAAAATTGAAAAATTGCTGGTTATTTTACCTAGAACTGACCACCTCAACTCATCTTTCAGTTTAGTTTAAGTTGCCAAAAGATCCATTTTTAGTAATTTGACTTTCAACTCCAAGAGAAATACAGAGGAAACAGATAGAGATTTTATCAAATAGAAAACCAATTTTATTGATTTATTCATTCTCCATAGTCTTGAGCTTAGCATCGGAATTGAGGACACGAATATTGAGTTCTTTTGCTCGTTCAACAATCTTGATTCTGTTTTTAGCACCGACAGTATGTGAAATGACAGCAGCATATTTTCTGTTCTGCATGAGTAAAGTCTCCAGTTCTGGAACGGTATGTACGATGACTTCTCTAAATCCGAGACAGTTCATGTCCCTGGTTTTCTTGTTGGACCCATAACCAATGCTGGGCATGGGGATTTGACCCTTGAAACGTCTTCTAACACGATTATCTATACCCTTGGGCTTTCTCCATTTATGTCCAAGCCTTTTGAAGAGATGGCATTGATGTCTGAGGAATTGCTTATTCCTTTTCTTGATGATTTTAGGGTGTTGAAGTGCTTTCACTACCATCGTGACTGTAGAATGGTTTTTATTGAACTGTACTATGAATTAAAACATGTGTTTTGATTTAAAAAAACTTAGTTTTCGTTTTAATTTTTCAGCTAAATTGTTAATTTTGAAATTTAGATGGCATCAAGGCGTATTGCTCAATCCAGCGTTGATTGGGCTAAACTTCAACAGTTTTGTCCAAAGCATCAAATAGAAGCTTTCAAAGACTTTAAGGTTAAGAATGATGCTGTTGTTGCTAAGTAAATTTATAAATATATATTTCTCTTAGAATTTCCAATCTACCTGAAAAATTGCCAACAATAAATTGGCAAAAATATGAATCTACCATACCTTTCCCTGAAATGGTGAAAGATTTCAAAACGCAATACGAAGCTCTTAAAGTGCCATACCCAGTTGATGCTGGTAAGGCTAAAGAGTTGGTTGCCCAAAAGGAAAAAGAAATAATTGCAAATGCTGATTCTCATAAGCAGATCTGCAATAAGATGAAAGAGAGTGCTCAAAAGATGCTCAAGTCTGTTGAGAGTCTACCACCAATTGAGGAGCTCACTCTTGAAATGGCCTCGGAATATTTCCCACATACTCCTATTGATGCTTATAGAAGAGAACTCAAGCCTGAGGCTAAAGACTCATCAGTAATCAAATCAAAGGCACCCAAGATGCACTGGAGTTTAGACTAAGTTCTGTAGTTATGATTATTGATAATATATTATAAAATTAGCCATCATGTTCTCCATCTAAATTCATCAGTAATATTGTTAGGATCAAAGTTAGTAATACTTCCAATGACTTTTGAGGAACTTGAAGCTGCAATTAAGTGAACAGACATAGTTCATGGTAGAGACGGTTTGATCACAATCTATTCTTGCTGAAGTTTTCTCCAAATAATCTTTTGTAACATCTTTGAGGAAACGAAAAGGCTCAATTCCACAATCCTTGTAGCAGACACAACAGACTCGGTAAATATTCAACTTGGTGAAGAGGGAGGGAGTTAACATGATCTTTTTATGAAATCTTTTCTCGATTACCTTCTTTGAAGATAGATTAGTTAGTGTTAGAATGCGTGACTTTTTCTGGTCGAGCTCCCCAATAATTTTACTAATTCCCTCTGGTAAAGTTTGATAATTTGGGTCAAGTTGAAGGTTTGAAAAGTTTCTTAAATATTGAAATATCGCATAGGGAATGAGCTGAATGGGATTTTTTGCAAGAACTAATTCCACAATGTGATCCTTGTGCAAATGTGCCACTGGGATACATTTCATCTGATTGTCTGAGAGGTTGGCCTTGACGAGATTTCTCAGGAGCCAAAAATTCTCCGGAAGCATCACAATTTGATTCGATGAAAGGTCGAGGACTTTTAATGACTGACAAATTTTCTCGGTACCCAACAATTCAGGGAGGTATTCGATCTTATTTTCATACAAGATTAAACTCTGAAGACTCAAATTATATAGCTCATACGGAATTGTTTTGAAGGAGTTCTGAGTGATCTGGAGTTCTCTTAAATGCAAAAGTCCAAGAATACGTTTGTCGAACGCACGTAGATTCAGGTTGGTGTAGAAAATCCTTGTTAAATTGGCAGATAAAGATTTAGTGACTGGGAACTCTGATCTTTTTGTTACTCTGAGGGAGGTCTCCTGTAATGGTTTAAGTGGAGCTGAAGACTGATCGATTTTTAAATTTTCATGAATTTTCTTGAAAATATCAACAATAGAGTGGATTGAATTCAATGAGATTTCACTAAATTGGAAAAGTTTTTGCTTGTCTCTCAAGAGAAACGAGAACCTTCCCTGTGTGGAAGAGAACATGTAAAGCTTTCCTATGTTACCTGAAAGCTGTGTTCACCAAATTATAATACAAAGATTACCAAAAATTTTGTGACCGATTTGTCTATTTTTGAGATTAGCTTGAGGTAGTATATGTCATTCAGTTGCTGGACAACAACATTATACTTTTTAAATCTTTGTGTTGTAGACCCAAATGACGAGGGTTCAACTATTCTCACAGAGGCTTCAAAATTCATCATTTAAAAATGCTATCATAAGGTATCTGAAATTAAGATTCTGAATTTGAAATTCAGAATTTCATAATAAAATTTTTCGTACCCCGAATAGTGTAAAACAATATAAGCAAACATTGAACCAAATACTTAAAAATAAAAGTTCCCGTAAATCAAATTGATCAAATTTTTTCTCACTTTTCAACAATGTCAAAGACGTGTCTAGTTTTCATTGCTGATGGATCAGAAGATATGGAAGCTGTAACCTCGTGTGATATTCTCAGACGAGGTGAAGTCAAAGTAACAATTTGTGGTCTTGATAAAGAGATAGTTGAATGCAGTAACGGAACAAAAGTCGTTTGTGATACTATCGTAAGCAAAGTAAAAGAAAAAATTTACGATATGATTGTTGTTCCTGGAGGTTTGCTCGGTGTGGATAACATTGGCAAGAATGAAGATGCCGTTTCGCTCATAAAAAACCATGTAGAACATGAAAAATTCATTGCTGCCATTTGCGCTGCTCCAACTTTACTTGTCAAGTTAAAACTTTTCCAAGGAAAGAAGGCCACCTGCTATCCTGCCTTAGCAAAAGAGTTTGGTGATCATTTCGAGTACCAGGAAAAAAAAGTTGTACAGGATGGAAAACTCATCACTAGCCAGGGACCTTCGACAGCGGTTAATTTTGGGCTCGAACTCATTGAAAATCTTACTGGCAAAAAAGAAAAAGTATCCAAAGAAATTCTATTCAGCTAGAATTTTTATAATTCTTTTTTTCCAATAAAGAGCTAGTTTATCATCAAGATTTAATCCATTCTTTTTCATAATAGATGCAAAAGTTTATAACTCCAAGAAGGTTATGTAATAAGCTGATTGCCATTTTGTATACATTGCACGTGAAAATCACTTCGATGCTTGGATGAGCGTGGCCGTGAGGCTTGTCTTGGTAGAGATCATTCTGACTTGATAGGATTGTTGAGAAAATGAGTGATGATATTGCTGAAGCAGTTAATATGAAACTAGAAATTAGTACGAATAAAAGTTTATGGCTCATTGATGAGCAAACCAAACGTTTAACAGTAACTTCCCCAGATTTTGATCCCATACTGAGGCCTTTGAAGCAAATTAGCATGGTGAGGAAGCTGAAAAAGAATAATATTATAAAGCCTATTTCAAAAATGTTTGTGGCCAAGAGAAAAATTATGGGCCAGGAATTTTGATCTTGATAAACATCAAATAGTGTTTGCTCATTTTCTCCGCCGAGGCCCGGATCTTGAATAAAGAGGAAAGCTAACGTTGAGCTGGAAATACCAGCCGTAACCAAGAGGAAAATGATCTCTAGCACTGAGTAAAAGTAGAAGAATATTGAGGCCAGAGATGAGTGGAGATCTTCCATGATGTAACTTAATAGAACTGAAATATTATGCCAAGAGTTAGACAGGAAGTCAAAATTTCCTCATTTTTTCTTCGTGAGGATGTTACAGATTATTCTCATAGACTTGATATCATTGGCTAACCAGAATTCAAAGTGGAATAGTAATTTGATCTGAAATGTTTGGATAAAGACTCACCCTTTTGAATTTATTCCGAGTGTCGTTTGCTTGCCATTCTTTACTTTTTTGATCAGAGACGAAGGAATACAATTATTATACAATTAAGGGAATGATGATCAATTTTTTTTTCATTTTATTAATAATAAACTTTCTACACAAACATACACAAATGTGCAGAGTATTGGATAACAAAATACAAATTTTTAAATTGAGTTTTTCTTTTTGATAAAAATTTCATAATGAAATCAGGAGAATGGAGTTTTAATCCTCCTCTTCACCATCGGTTTCTTCTTCAGAACTGGAAGAGGCTTCGGATTCAGACTCAGAGTTATTGTTGTTATTCTGCTGCTGCTGCTGTTGTTGCTGCTGGGGTCCAATGTCAACGACAGTTGTTGGCAATGGATCCGCTATGACACCATCCAAGAGGGCTGCTCGTTTCGCCTTAAGTTGAGCGACAAAGTTGTTTACCTCTTCCATTGCATTGGAATCATCCCGGCTGATTCGATCAACCTTGGCCAGGGAAGGGAGATCAGGAGTTTCTAGGACAGCCCTGGTTATGCCACCAGCATTTCTAGATTTACCGCCACGTTTCATTGGTGAATTTGAGGCTACACTGGAACTATGAGAGCTTGAACTCCTGGAATTTTTGCCCCGATGGTGAGATTTTCGTGAGCGTTTCTTGTCAACTTTACTGTCACGGCGATGACGATCGTTGTGTCGTTTTCTACTTTCTCCACTATTATCAACAGGTGAAGCGGAGTGACTTCGAGATCGAGATCTACTCATTGATCGTCGTGAATTGTGGTGTACAAACTGACGACCACCTCCTCGACGATTATTGAAGCCGCCACGACCATCTCTGCGTCGGTCATCACCCCAACCTCTTCCTTGAAAAGGTCTAGGTCTAAAGTCCCTCTGGTTGTTATGACGAAATCCATCTCGGCCACGATTGAATCTATCACCACCACCGCCACCACGATTTCTTTTGTCATAATGAGAGGGAGGGGCCCAAATATTGGCACGAGGTTGATTGAAATCTTCAGAGAAAGAATTTTGATATACTTTTGAGCATTTTAAAATTTGGATGTAAACCTACGTGCAGCATCGTCAGAAAAGTTGTCCTCCTGATCAGAGGGTCCATCTCCACGATGTCTCTTTTCAATAGCTGCCAACTTGGCTTGAACACGTTCATGGAGGACTTTACTGCTGCTAGGGAGATCGTTGACGTTTTGATATTTGGTGAGACTTCCATCTTGTAATACTTGGACGTCTTTTGGTGGAGTGAAAACTCTACGATTACCTTTCTGGGTTGGCTTCCGGTCAGCTATGGGTTAAAAAATATGAAATTAGCGCTTGATACTCAATTTTAAAATGGGATTTCTTACATTCTGACTTGTCAAATCCATGACGTCCGTTGTTGTCAGTACACTTTATGGTTCGGCCACTACGATCTTTAGTTATGACCAACTTTGAATAGTCTGACTTTTTCCCATCAATTGACTAAAATTGATGAGAGAGTTGATAATTATCATATTATATTTTGAGAATTAAAGAGTTGAATACTCACATCTCTACTACGATCAATAGCTGAAAGAGAGAGAAAAAGTGTAAGATTAAAAAAATTACTGATGCGAGGATTAAAAAGAAAAGAATAATAAAGATAAATACTCACGAGATTCATCCATACGATTAGGACTATGGTCTCTATTACGAGGTTTGGATGAGGATCTATGACCATTTGTTTCTGATTTTCTATTCTGCTTTTTACCTTCCCTGAGCATATCAGGCGATTCAAGGCCAGGTCGATGTTTTTTCGTGTTGGGAGAGGCATCCATATCCCCAGACCAGGCTCTCTGAGATGATATAAAGGTATTAAATGAGATTATGATGGAATGAAACAAGGGAGGGGGAGCTTACAGCATTGATTTCCCGGCGCATGGAACTGACACGTTCCTCTTCATCTTCGTCAGATAGACAGCTGGTACCAGTTAGCTCTTTCATTAATTCTCGAGCTTCGTTATTTTTCCTATTGACTCTAATGGCTTTCTTGACGAGTTCAACAGTTTTTTTCGGATCGGTTGACTGAATTCTTTATAGATATTAAGTAGTAGGTAGGTAGAATAAATATGGAAAATAAGTTTTTTTAATTAATTGTGCTAGATGCATGGAATTGTAATCAAGAAAAATCTAAAAAGTATTAAAACAAAACTAACTCATTAGCATAGGCGATTAGGGTTTGGCCCATGTAGTTCTTCGCATTCGCATGATTGGGTTTAAAGTTGAGTGCTTTATCCAAATCTTCAATAGCCTTAACATAGGCTCCAGTTGAGGCATACAGAGCACCTCTGGCCACATAAGCATCAGGATTTGTATTTTCAATTTCAATGGCAAAATTATAGCATTGAAGTGCTTCAGTATTTTTGCCTTCCTTAAAGAATTTAACGCCATTCTGAACTTTTTTCATTGATAAGCCTCTTAGTTGAGCTCTTCGCAGTTCCACGCCCATTTGAGATGATTCAATCTTTAAACTAGAATGAAAATTTTGAATTTAAAGCAAAACAGAGAATAGAAAAGGGTTAACTCACTTTGAATATGAATAGAGAAGGGAACAAGTAGATGATCTGGGTATACCAAATCTCTTGGACAAAACAACAATTCCATCGGGATTCTGAAACTGCGGCGTGGTAGAGAGACATTCTTCAAAAGATTTATTATCGAGGTTTAACAGTTTCTTGTAATGTAGTGGAATTTCATCATCGGTAATTAAGCCAAATTTAACTTCGCCATAGGCTTCTTTGTTGGCATGTTTCGGATTCATGCTCAAAATCAAGCGACCAGGTTTTATTATGTCAAGAATATAACAACGAACTTTGTCATCAATTTGGAAAGCATCCATAGGATTTCCATAATTGCTAGCCTTTGGAATTTGACGGAGGGGACAGAAGCCGGTTAACTTGAGACCATCAAAGTCACGCCTTGGACCACAATCACAGGCAATGACTGTTATAACAAGTCCTGTATCTTGGAATGCACTAATATATCCAACAAGAATATCACCAAATTTAAAACTGGAAAAGAACTGTTCCTTTCTTATTTGTTCAGGGACTTCCATAAAAGTTTCTAATGGCGGAAGAATGACAGAGTAAGCAGCTGCTTTTTCATCTGGCCAAGATGGATGATTCGGTCCAGGGACATCATAGCATAATGCTTTGGTTTTCTTATTGCCTGTGATGCGATCTAAATCGTTCCCTTCAGCTGGATTAGGCTGACTCAGGTTATTTATTATTTCAGCTCTGCTAGAAATGAGATGGACTAATTGTTCACTAAAATTTGACCTGATAAAGATAATACGATTAAAGATGTATAAAAAAACATGATAGTAACAATACGTACATAACGATAGACCTCACTTATCGGCACTTTACCGCTTTTCTTAGTACAAATAAACGCAAGCTGTGTTAAACAACATCTTTTAAAATAATATCAGAGACTTGATTTGTTCAAATTACTCAAATGGAAATAATTCAAATTTGAGCTTTTCTGAAAAGTCACTTTTTAAAAGGGAAACTCTCAGAGTATTCTGGAAGGAGCTAATTAAGAATTAGCTTAATAAAAATATTTATGATGGCAATTTATTTTTAATAGTCACAAATTACACATGATATTTGACATCAAACATTACATTTAAAGAAATAATAAATCGTTCTTTTTCAATCTGGTATATCCCATAATAATGTAATAAAAATAATCTTTTTTTGCGTTTATCCACAGAGAAATCTGTTATTATACTTTTCTATCAATAATTTCATCACAAAAGAATATTCAGTTCAATCAAAACATTCGTCTTGTACCGTACAATACATTAACAATTGGAATAGAAAAAATACTGCAGCTAGCAAACAAGACAATATAACTGTAATAATTATTAATTGAGAATAAGAATACATTTGTCAATTGCCAAATTGTATATCTTATCCCAGCGTTAAGTAGGAGGACAAAGATAAAATATTGATGGCGAAAGATGACAAGAAATATTGAATCTACCAATGTCTCTTCATTCGATATTTTCCACATATGTTTTATCATCATTCCCTAGAGAAGATCTTTGACTACCTGTATTTAAGAGGTCATCATCAGCCATTGGACTACCATCGTCTGAGGAATGTTCCGCGCCAGCAAATAATGGATTCTTCACCTCGACATCATTTGTAGGCTGGACTCCAGCGCATTCATAAACTGTAAAGTCTCCGTCAGTCTCAACATCAGTACCTTCATCTTCACTCTGTTCGTTTTTAATGGAAGCTCTATGATGAATGTGAAAAAAACAGTTATAATATCAGAATAGACGTCTAAAAAAGAACAAAAATTACTTTTCCATGGCTAGAATTTGTTGCTTTTGAAATTGATAATGGTACATTTGAGCGGAATGGGCCAATTTCTTGTCACCACTTTCTTGTCCAATGATTGATCCGACAGGTGATCTAACATTACTCACCTTTTTATTCATCAGGTAACGTTGTCTGAAAAGAAAGTTTACAAATAGGTATGAAGCTATATATTCAAAATACTCGACAGATACTTTAGAAAATACTTTTTAAATTCAAAATTAATTTTAATGAATTTAAGAATCATTGTAGAAGCATATTTGGAGTAACTTAATAACTAATCAAACCTCTAACAGCAGTTAACCCTTTCGTGAGGTTCGCCCTATATAAGTCAGAAATTCTCAGTTATTTCGCAGGTTCACATAATCCATTTTATAATTCGCGCTAAACTAATCTCAAAACTTCTGAAAGAGATATCTAAACTTGGATTATTAAAATTTGGTTTTCATAATCTACTTATGAGTAGATGGGAAATTCAATAGAAAATCGACTTTCTTAGATGGTGTCAAAAGAATCCTTATTGGAATCTCATTTAGAATCGTTTTATATCAATTTTTAGCTATTTTTCTCGATTGGTTTTCTTATCGTTTCGATAGGGTTAAAGAAGGATTTATCTCACCTGACAATAATTCCAACGGCCAAAACAATGCCCATGAATAGAGTTACTGCAGCAATCGATCCGATGATGATTGATTTTGGGGATCTTTTAAGCCATTCAAAACGACTTTGCGGTAGACCTTCGAGAGAATTATCACGTTTATTTTTCACTAGAAAGTCCTTATTTCTACTCTTGTAGTTGAGGAATAATTCGTCCAATAATCGATTTTTCTCAAACTGATTGAGTACCTCATAGGAATCTATGGGCATAAGAATATCATCTTCATTGTCAAAAATTCCATTATATCCTTCCTGGTCATAGTAAACTGGGAGATTTTTGAAGTGTTCCCCAACAAATATCGGATCATAGTCTGATCTCAATGATATGACATGTGTACTAAACACTACGACTAGAATTAACAGAATGACACATTTTCGATAAATCCAAGACGACATGTAGGCAATTTTATTCAAGTTTTCTCCTCCTACAGGGAATCTACTATCATTGATCAATTAGTGGGGGAAAAGTATCTTTGATGAGCATTTATATATGCGAGTCAGTGTAGATAAACTCCATTGGTTAGCTCTGATTGGTCGATTAGCTCTACGTCCATATTTTATTCTCTTCTCTAGATGTGAAATAATTACAGCACATCTTGTTTAAATCTTATTGATTCATTATACAACGAAAAATAGTCTCAAATTTAATTCCCTTTTAAAAGTTATTCGAATCGTTATTATTGCCTTATTAGAGATTGATCTTGATAACTCAAATTGAAAAATACAAATTGAAATCATTAATAAAATTAGGGAAAATATATGTCGAGTCACAAAAAAGAAAAGATTAATGAATATCGAATGAAATCAGGGAAATTTTCAGATTAACCAATAGTTTTGAAAAGTGCTGTCTTACTCATTGCTCAAATTTTTAAAATGTATGTACGGATCTGGAATTCTCTGTGATCTCCCTGTTGGCACTTCCAAAAAGCTCGAACGTATTCAATACATTTATCTCAGAAGATGCTTCGGCCCTTATTATGATTTACTTGAACGGGCTAAATTATTTCCTCTCTGGCTTAGACGCATCTCAGCCTCTGCGTTCCTGTACTCTAAGTATGCTACTCAACCAAATGGCCATTACAACCTGCGCTCAGCAAGGGGATACTCTATACTACTTAATGTACTCCTCCCCCTTCGCACAAGATTTCAAATAAACTTTTCTCAGTTTAAAGATAAAAACATTGCCAACATTTGTTCATATTTAATATCATTTGTGCCAGATAATCACGATATGCTTAATAATTATTTCAAATAAAAATCTAGTATATATATTATTTCAATACTTTATCGCGAATTTATCAAATTAATTAATTACATAATTTCGAAATTATCATCTTCATGGTTATTTTAGAGCATAGCAAATAAGTTATACGATGAAAATTATCTCTAACTCAAAGAATATATACCATGCCACGATAAAAGAAATAAAGTTAATTGAAATGAAGTTGGGAATCTATGATTTTTACGAAAATCTCGATATATTCATCAAGAATTCGAATTTATTAAAGATATTTTTGAATCCTACTTATTTTGCCCATTATTTGAAAAAAAAGGTTCTGAAAGTAGATTTTTTAATGAAAAATATGGTAATTTTTCAAATTTACATTTGGCGCCAAAATCCCAATCTTTCGAACTTTGAGCTGAAAATTTTTATTGATTTGAAAGTTGGAGGGTGATCAAAAGAGTTTTTTCAAGATCAGGATTAGATAAAAAAATCAATTCAACTGAATCTGATCTGATGAATAACCTCATTATCGTTTGGGAGCTGAATTTCGATTTATTGATCATTTTCAATTGAAAATCAAGGAAATTTCGATAACTCATAATCCCTCAAAAATCGTGAATCTTTCGAAAATTTTTTGGCAATATTCGCCTTTCTTGTCTTTTTCTGATGCTGAAAATCAACTTTTGATCAAATCAATAAAAAATTTCAGCTCAAAGTTTGAAAAAATGGGATTTTGGCGCCAAATGGGAATTTGGCCGTAGAATTTGAGAGAAAATTACTCTTTCCAAGAATTTCTGTGAATTCCTGCAGACGAATTCGAAATCTTTTTTCCTTACTTTCTGGATAAAAATATTGAGTTTTTTGTAAAAATAGGAAATTCTCATCTTCATGTCAACTAGCTTTAGATAGTCTTTTAGTCCAAAAAACATGACGAAATTTTCACAAAAAAATAGAATTTTAAGCGTCAGTTAAAACAAAATTGAACTGACTCCACCCCTACACAATGTATTGCTCAATCCAATCGGAAATAGTTAATAGGAATTATTAAATTAATAGGAAAATTAAATTTTCATAAAATTAAATTTTAAAGGAGACGGATACAGCTACGAATTAAGAAGAAAATTGAATTCACTTGTAAATGAACATTATAATGATATACAATGGAAGGGTGTATACAAGACCACAAGTCTATTCAAATTTCAACTTAAAGACAAGCTGAAAGAATCGGAACAATCGAATCTCATTTAGTGCTTTGAAGCATCATGTGGAGCTAGGTGTATATAGGTAGAACGCAAAGAAGATTAGGAATTAGGATCAATGAGCACTTGAACAAGAACAGCTCATCAATTAAGAAACACATTGACAGATGCGGATGCGAGGCGAACAAAAGAAATTTCAAGGTAATTTACAGAAATACAAGCGACAATCTTACGGACCTTAAAATCAGGGAAAAGTTCTATATTATGAAGGAAGACCCAAATTTGGAAATACTGTCCATGCTGCTGAAGTTCAGCAAATGGAAAATCGTAACCCTCGTAGACGTCAAACAGCTCCTCCTGCTCTATTGCGTCAACCCGAGGTTAATCCCGTTCTTCCCCGAAGAAGACAAACTGAGCCCAGGCCCAATCTTGGTCGCAGACAGCCTCACCAAGCTCGTAAGATACATTTTATAACTCAGTATTAGAAGCAATAAATGAAAATCACCCACGAAGGGCAAGAGAAGAAAATATCGTCCTGCGTATTAGGGAAAATAATGTTGCTACTGATCAAGGACTTAGAAGAGTTGAACAACGCCTAAGAAAATATAAAGATCAAGACTTCCACGATCTGATCAGAGAGGCAGCAGAAAACAACACCTTGCAACTTGTTGCTGATTTATTCGGTGTTTCAAAATCTACTGTCTCCAACATAAAGAATAGTAAGTGAAAATTTAATTTATCAATGAATATGATATTTTAATAATAATTTTCTAATAAATTTTGATAAAACTCGACCTAAACAAAATCACCAAGGAGGTCGTTATTTTGTGTACAGTGCTGCCGAGGAGAGACTTGCCTTGAGAAAAATTAGGACAAATCCCAACTTGACGGTTGCAGAACTTCATAGGGAATTTTTTCCCAGCATGAGCATCAATACTTTACATAGGATTTTCTATAGAAATGGATATCGAAGGTATAAATGTATTGATAAACCATTTATCAACGATGATATCATGAGAAAGAGAATGACTTTCGCTAATAAATTTGCCAACATTCCCATTCAATTTTGGCAAGACCTTATTTATGTTGATGAAGTGACTTTTGAATTCTCCCGACCCAAAAACAATGGATCCAGAAATCACGAGCTTGAGGCCAGATTCGTTCCTAAGAAAGGTCGTTATGAAAGGAAGTCTTTTTTGGTAATCATGGCATACAATAAAAAGCCTATCTTTATGGATTGTGGTGGCACAACAAATTCAGAGATCTTTTGCAAATTATTGCAGGAAGGGTTATTTAAACTTAATCGTTGGACTCCTCCAGCATTTAATCCTTTTGCTCATCATGAAACTCTTAGATTGTTAGGAGGTAATTTTTTAATCATATAATTAATTTGGATTATAACAAAACAATATTTAATTGCAGTCATGAATGTTCAAGAATTACAACAGGATTTTGAAGATGACGACGATATATTGGACCTTTCTTTTAATCCTCAAAATGAACCAAGAATCGTTCAAGACGCGTTAGAAAATTATTCTTGTTCCGATGCAACGTCCGGAGATCCCCAACTTGATGAGGAATCTCCAATAATAAACCGAGTTCCAGAAGATATTGAAAATAGAAATGACAATGAGGATTTTTTAAGATTTGCTGAAACTTCTTCACTAATTCTTATGGATCATGCTCCAATTCATTTGTCTTTCTATGCAAGTTTTGATCCTTTAAAATCTTTAAGCAATTATAATATTAAATTTTGTCTAGTCCTGCTACTATTTCACAAGAAATGAACTTAAAATGTTACCCAAGTGTCCAACCAATAGTCCAGATCTCAATCCAGAAATGCTGACCCAGAAGATGACCTTATCGATGTTATCGAGAAGATAACTCAATCCATGAATATAAGTGTCATCAATAATACAATAGAGAGCATGCCTCGAAGGCTCATAAAAGTTATCGAAAAACAAGGAGGCTCAATAGATTATTAATTTTATGAAATTACCATTTCAATAAAAATTTAGATTTATAAATTGATATTTTCGCCTAAATACTTGAGATTAGATAGCATTGATAACAAATCAAATTATAGAGTGATGAATAATGCATATTCTATAATGAAAGTTATATATTCTTGTTTCCAAATTTTATTCAATTTTTTCCTACTCGAAATTTTTTTTCAATATAAGATTAGTTTCAACAAGCATATTTTGTTTATTTAATAACATGTGCTTATTCAATACGGACTTTTTGTTATTATTAACTTCTCTAAGCCCTTATGATTATTCTACACCGAATTATCACACAATAAATGGTAAAACTCATGACAAGCCTACAAGAAACCTTCATCATTTAAAATAACATATACTATATACAATTTTCGACGAAATTATCTTATAATATCCTTGCAGTACGAGCCCAAAAATCAATGTATTTTTAATATATTTCTCATGTCTAAACGGGTGAAACAAATAAAATTTAGACCGGACCAATGAAATCTACGATAAAAATTGGTAAATATTATGATATATTTGTTCGTGAATTTCGCACTCCCCGGAATCAAATGTTCACTGAGTTTTGGAACCGGCTGTATATCGATCGGGTTCACAACGAGCCCACACTTTTATTCCCTGGGATTGGGTTTACGTTTATGTACTGTCGTACTGGACTAAATTTAAGAAGAACCTAAGCAGGTTTGTATAAATTTAAAATAAATAATTCTCATTTCTTATTTAGTTTAATAGCTTTGATTGAATCAGGGTGAAAAATAAAGTGATATTCTCCCACGAGCTTTCCTCGATTCTCATTGGTCCATGCAATCGACCAATAATATTCAAGCCAAAATAGCCCTATATATACCAGGATCTCTCGCCTTTTAATTTAACTCTTCTCACTTTACAGGACTTTTACCTGTACTCGATAATCATAATTTTTTTTGAAATCGAGACATTTTTTATTTATATTATGAATGTTAAATGTGCTCGGTGTGGCAGGGTCAGAATGAGAGATGAAAATGGTTTATTTAATATACAGATTTAATATGAAGATGGAAATTTATGATTTTTACAAAATTCTCAATTTTTTCATCAAGAAATCGAATTTTATCATGAATTTTTGGAATCTAGATTATGAGGCCCTCTTTTACGATACGGAGAAAAATAATTTAGAAAAAAATCTATTTTTAAGGAAAATAGGGCAAATTTTAAATCTTGAAGAAGCGCCAAATTCCTATTTTTTTGAACGTTGAATTGAAAAATTTTGCTGATTTCAATGTGAATGAGTGATCGCAATTAGTCAAAGAAATCAAATATGCTGAATCTGATTTTGAGAACAACCACATAATCGTGACAAAATTAAATTTTGATTTTTTGACCATTTTCCCAACTTGAAAGTCGATGAAATTTGATATTTCAAGACCCCTGAAAAATGACGAATTTATTAAAATTTTTATGATGATAATCGGTTTTTTTTATCTTATCATGATCCTGAAAATCAACTCTTAATCACTCTTTCACATTGAAATCAGCAAAAAATTTTAACTCAACGTTCAAAACAATTGGGAATTTGGCGCTTCTTCAAGATTTAAAATTTGCCCTATTTTCCATAAAAATAGATTTTTTCTAAATTTTTTTCTCAGTATCTTGAAAGAGGGCCTCATGATCTAGATTCTAAAAATTCTCGATCAAATTCGATTTCTTGATCAAAAAGTTAAGAATTCATATTAACTAGGTTTATATTTATGAAAAAAAAATATTTTTGTATCCAAAATTTTTTTCCCAAATATCATCTTTAAATGTAGTCAATTTTCATGGGAAATTTTTCGTGATAGAAATAAATAAAATTTGCATGCAGTCAACTGTATGTAGATTTTTAAAATACATTATCGAGAATTTCATAAATTTTTAATCCGGTTAAAAAAATCGAGAAAAATGCTCAATTCCCGGAGGGAATTTAACTCAAATTCTGTAGTTTATCATTTCAAGGTGAAGTTAATTTTTTCAAGATTCTAAACTCACATGAAAGGCTTGAGGACAACAAGCGTATATTTGAGAGATTTAATATAAACGTTATATTTTTCCGGGTCACTTCAGACTCTACCCTGGTTAACATGTATATACTTTTACATCACTTGTAAGGCTAATTGATATGAATTTGGAAATCTATGATTTTTAAGGAAATCTCGATATTTTCATCAAGAATTCGAATTTATTAAAGATTTTTTGGAATCCTACTCATGTTGCCCTCTTTTACCAGTTGAAGAAAAAAATCCCAAAACAATTTTTAATGAGTAATTCATTTTTTTCAAATTTTCATTTGGCGCAAAATTCAACCTCCAGCTTTCAAATCAATAAAAGTTTTCAGCTCAAAGTTCGAAAGATTGGGGTTTTGGCGCCAAATGGAAATTTGAAAAAAAATGAATTTCATAGCCTGGCTTCGAGAAAGTTTTGCCACCGTTTCACTTTTCAACATCTATTCTGTTACTTTCAATATTGCCTTTAAGATCCCGCTGTCACATTGATTTTGTCACATTAAAAATATGAATATTCCTCATATTTCAGATGATCATGTAATTATTTTAAATAATTTTTGAATTAAACAAAATCCTAGAGCTAGTTGACCTTTTTGGGATCTTGTATTCTCGGGTTTAAGATTTTTCTGTAGAGGATTACAGAGGCGGCAATTCATCTAAGTCAAATGGGACAAAGATTAGATTCTATTAGGCATTAGTTGTAGCTCATCTTTTGAGACATTTCCCTTAATTTTAAAAGCAGATTTATGAATTTCAGCTATTTTCGCTCATGTCAATATACAAATGTAAGGAAATTCTACAGTGCCAGAAACCCAACAGCTTCAAGGTTTAAAGTTTCCAAGTGACCCCCCCCCCAGTGTAATCGCCATTGTTTTCTGGACATTTTATCAATCGTTTAGAGATTTCATCAATTACACCTTTGAGTAAAAAAATATCTATCTTCAAATAATGCTGGAGAGTGCGAAAAATTCTTAAAAAATCTTTTGGCCTGTAGAAAAATGATAATTCAAATGTCCGTTTTCAACTTTTGTAGTGGGGCAGTTCAAAAAGCGGTTATACCTTTTCATGAAGATCACGGAAATTGGGAAAATTGAAGAGAAAATGCGATTTAAAAAAGATAAAAGGCTTTTGACCAATTATGATCATTGTTAGAACGTTTGTTTCCGTGAAACTTGCGTGAAATGTTTCGTCGATGATTACTTTCTCATAATAAAAATCTCCAGCTGTGTTTCTACGTCAACTCCAAATCCCATGTCACTCCCAAATAACCCGAAAAATCTAAAAATCCTGGTTCCTCTTTATTCAACCGATTAGGAAACAGTCTAAACAAAGTGAGAAATCTTTATTTTTTAATTTTACTGTTCCAATTTGAAGATGTTTTCATTTTAAATTTATGTGAAAAAGTTCAAGACTCTTAATGAGAACACAAAAATAAATATTTTCATACATCAAAAACCCGATTAAATTCAATGCGAAGTTATATTGAGAATTGTTTAAATTAAAAATGTTAAACTCATTTAATTCAGGTTTAGTTTCAAACTTTGTCAAGAGGACCTGAGAAGTACAAAGGGGCGTTAACAGGATATACACTCAAACAAGAAAATGGCCATTGATATGAAGACTCTTCTCATGGGTTATGTCATGATGAAAATGTTGAAGGACAAACCATTCAATGGAAACAATGCTTCTGCCAATTGCTACTAACTAACTGACTAATCGTAGAATGAAATTCGTGTATGTAATTTTATCTCTTTAGTATTGTTGATAAATAAATTTATATAAATTAACATTAAAGTTGATTCATATTCTAAATTACTTACTAAATTATTATTATTCTGAATCATCAATGAAGATTTAAACAAAATAAATTGTAATTGAAAAGAAGGAATCTAACTCACGATAGAATATGCTTGGTTTCTTCTCGAGAGATTGAGCACCTCGTCAAAATCAAAAGTTTACATTGAGCCTATTCATCCAGAATCATGTAGGAGAAATAATGGTAGACCAATCAAATATCAGTTTTTCAGTCCTCATCCACCCTTTTGTATTAATATAACACAAGATTATAATTATAGGCTTTGGAAGGTAAAGTTTGAATTCTATTGGTTAATTCTTAAATGAAAGAAACTTGAGATAATAATTAGTTACTTTTTATTGAATGAATAATGTATTGGACTCATATGTCCATCTTGCATTATATAATGCAAATTTCAAACTACAATTTAGTCATTATTTCATGTAAACAGTCAATCAGAAAGAAAAAATAATGGAAAAAATTTAAATCAAACATGAAAATAATCACGTAATTTAATATTTGTATCAAAATATTCGGTTACTACTTGAAAGTAATGAGAACGAAAAACAAAAATTATCAGCCAATACGCTGACGAAAGAAGTTATCCAACTCCTTCTGGATGCCCTTCATATTTTCTGTTGTAACGAAATTACTCATAAGCAATATTGAATTGTTTTTGGCCAATGTTTGATGGCAATAATTCATGATAATATTCGACAGTCTTTCTCTTTCATCAGGAACATTATCAGTTAACATTAAATTTATCAAAATCATGATGCCTTTATGTAAATAAAATCTTTTCTTGTTCATCGGAAATATCCTTATTATGTCTTCTGAGCTGAAATAACCTTCAAATGTAAAAGTAATCTGATGGTTAATGTATCTCTGAATTAGATTCATTATGGAAAGACCATGAAGTCGTAGATTTTCACCCACTGA
Source organism: Gyrodactylus bullatarudis (assembly GCA_012064415.1). Taxonomy (NCBI): domain Eukaryota; kingdom Metazoa; phylum Platyhelminthes; class Monogenea; order Gyrodactylidea; family Gyrodactylidae; genus Gyrodactylus; species Gyrodactylus bullatarudis. The sequence goes on along the minus strand of SSNU01000075.1, from coordinate 789,937 downwards.
TTTAGTCAAGACAATCAAATCATTATTCTCTGTCTCGAATAAGAGTCTTTTGTGGGGTCTATAAATGTTTGGAATTAATGATTTATCTGGATTAGCGTATATTGAATATTTCAACCAAGGAGAATTGAACAGGTTAAGGCAGGAAATATCTTCAAGAATTCTCGAGCTTTCCTCAAAGCACCTATCAGTGAAATCATTCAAGCTGGAAGAAATAACATTCATTGGACTTAAATCACGAGAAATGATTTCATTAGAAATTTCATAGTTTGAGTAAGTTTCAGCAGGAGTCAAATCTTGAACTGAATCATAGTCAAGGTTGAAAGGACTTATCACTGAATCAAGAAATTGTTCCTCTAGTGTACTCGAGTTGTACAACAATCTATGGAAGATTATATTTTTCGAGAACTCAATGACAGGGTAAAATATTGTTCCCAAGTGAACATCTATTTTTGAGCAGTGAAGCATTCGAAATTGTTGACATATTGCGTAAATTGTTGTTGAAGAACTATTGGAAATAGTGATACTTGTTTCAACAATATTCAACACAATTATACAATCTTTGACATGCTCAATGTTGATCGAGTTGAGTTTATCTAGAATAAAAAATATACAATTCTTTTGAAGAGTAAAGGAATCATAAACTTTACTTGACAATCATTTATCAAGAAATGTTCATCCCGAACTTCGTTGAGATCTTTTGCACAAACACGATGGTCAAGACCTGAAAATACTACATTCTCTCGATTTTGCTTCTTCAAACTATTTACTGAGTTACGTTTTATTGCTGATAATAGATCAGAGGACTTTTTATAATTTATGCAAGAAAGGTTTTTCATTTAATTTACCACCACTCATAATTTAAACCTTTAAAACTCGATTCAATTTATTCGAATAAATAAAAGTCATGCACAATTTTGAATTCTGTCGGAAAATTTAGGAATTTTAAGCAAGACTATCAGCTCGTCTACGCCCTAGTTTATGTGGTAATTATTAGAACATGTCAAAATGATTGTATAAATCTACAATTTGATGGAAAGCACAAATAAAATAGAATGTGCTTTACTAAACGATAAAAGTGAATCTTTCACAAATATTGCTGCAAATGTTTACAATAAGATTTTTAATCTAATTATAAATAAATATTCTGCATATTTGGATATCATCTTTGAAGAAAAATATGATATAAGCTCTCATGAAATATCGACTAATATAAAACCTCTAAAGAAGGGAATTTATAACAAAGTTGCACAATTCGGCGAAAAAGGTCATCCACTCATAATTGAGATATTCCTCTTACCAAGAAGTTACTCGAAAGAAAAAATTAAGTCACCTGATGACCACTTTCTTGCACTTCTCGTTGAACAGTGGAGTATACAATTAGTTCCAAGTAAATTAGTTGATAAAAAGATTGTCGAAATGAACGATCTTATTGAAGAACTATCAAGACACTTTGAAAATTCTTCCCTTTCAAAATGGCTCACAAAGCAAAAGAATTCAATAAATCGTCCAAAGTTAATCTATCGGCTGACGAATTTGCATAATTCTTGTCAAATTAATCCAAACTGGATATCAATTTCATCGAGGGATCTATTCCCCTCAGACCAGGTTTCCATTCTCGATCGAGACCTCTGTGATAACGATTATGGCAGTCCGAATAAACTCTATTACTTGAATAGTCCGAATAATTCGCCAAGTACTAAGGCAATTTATCAAAATGCCTCATCTTCGCCAACCTGCTTTCTCTCAAATGATTATGTGAAAACTTCAAAATGCTTCTCTTGTGCCAGAATTAATGCTGTTGATGTTTTGGAAATAACTCTATTTTCAGTGAGTTCACCTAGAAATTTTCCTCAAACAAATTTTCATCTATTTTTTAAAAATCTTCTACAGATTCAAGAATTTCCGTATCATCAATTTTCTATTGATTTTGAGAAAGAACCAACCAAATCTTCATCATGTGAATTGGACACTATTGAAAAGTCGGCTACACCGGAGAAGATTCGGCGCCTTGATGACTCTGAATTTCTGAGCACAAATCACATTTTTGGCTATGAAGGTATTTTTCTCATACTTTTTTGATTTATCATCATTCATTTGTGTCTAGATTTTTATTTACAAGATTCTCTTCCAGACAAAATTACTTGAGTCATTTTTAAAATCATCAATGATAGGGCGGTCAAAATGCTATTTTTGATATGTTGCTAGAATTTTAATGAGATTGATGAAATTAACATTCTCGAGCATAAAGGAAATTTTCTCACGAAAATAATGCTATTTTTTCTGAAAAAATGCTATTTTGTGACCGCCCTAATCATCATTAATAACATTTTTTCTTTCATTACAAATCGTCATGGTGTGTAGTAGTAGAAAATATTTTTTCCCAAATGAAATATATCGATCAGGCTTTATTTATTGCCTTAATATTACGTAAATCATCATGTGATATATATTCAAGCATGTATAATGGTTTTTCCAAGATTTCTTATTATTATTTATCTATCAAAAGAAAGAATAACTAATTAATAATTATGATGCTGTTTTTGAGTACAACTTATCTCTGATATCTGATTTTATGTCTTTTATTATACAGGAGAAATCGATATAGTTCCTGATAGTTCTACAAATGTGAAAAGTTCTCTTATCGAAGGGCCAAATAATATTGAAAGAATCATTACAAGTCTTTCAACCTTGACCACCACTCAGAACACAAGTGGTCTCCTTCTAAATGAGGGTGACTGGAATAGTTGGTGAGACATATTTATATTTCCAATTTGAATCCTCCCAAAAATAAATAGAAATTCTAATTTGAGACTCACAATCGTTTGAGTAAAATTTCTTATTGTTTTTTTATTCATAAATTTGTTGTCATGGCAATAAAAGTATTCTTTTTTTTACTTGATATGAAGATGGACAAACAGTTTGATTAATTACATTATTGCTCTGGAAAGTAAATAATTTACACACATTCCCTTGATGAATTTGGGAAGTAGTAATGTGGAATGTTTTCAAAATTATTCTTTTTCTATTTCAGTAAGAGAAATGTTGAGAACGAAGATGAACTAGATAGTCAAGATCATGAAATGTTTCTCAGACACTCACAGGTTAACTTTGACTTTGGCCAATTCCCAATTGGCTCATCGCCAATCCAAAATCATCAAAATTACAACAATAACAAAAGGTCTTCTATGAATATTGAGAAGAGTCTATTCTTTTCTCAATTCTTTGCCAATTCTAAAGGTTTCAATGAAAAGTGAGTAAACATTTCTAGAAAGGGTTTATTATTACTATTTCTGGTTAAATACAACAATAGAAGCACCTAGCTTTTTATTAAATACATCCCAACAAGAGTCACAAACGCTACCTGGTTATGCCCGGTGCTTCAATTTGTTGAGTCGACTTGATAAAAGTTTGGTGCCTCTAAAATGGTACTTAGTCCTACTTTTCCTGGCGACTGTGCAATAATCATGAAAAAGTTTATCCTTAAATGACGCTTCTAACTACATTATTCTTCCCTGATAAAAAACCTGATTTCTTGGATGATACCCGATTAATTAGATTAATTTCTTTCTTCTCTTGATTAAATTATTATTATGATTTGATTAAGAAACAGCAGTAGGATTATTCTATTGGCATCCACTTGCCTTGTACATTTACAATCTCTCAACATGGTTTAATGCTGGAAAAATAACATATTGATTTGTTGAATAAAATATATCCTACAGGGTTTATTTTTCGCTTTGAAATAAACAAACAAAAAACAGTGATATTTATTTTAAAGTCCTATCTCAATCAAAAATGATTGTCCATTATAATGGTTAAATAAACATTTTTCTCATGTAACAATATGTAATTTAATATCTCCCAGATGAATTTTCTCTGAGTACTGATTTTCTCATTGTTAGTCATAAAAATTGGGAAACTATAATTACATACGGAAAGACAAGAATTCGAATTATTAATCCTACATCTTATTATTAGTGTTGGGTTTTATTTAATTTTGATTGGTTTTCATTGATAAGCAAGCGTCTCATCCCACTGAAGAAGGTACTTGACTAAAATTAACCCTTAGAGTGCCAGAGAATTATTTTTCATGACTCGCATTCAATCTTTTGTCTATCCTATGATTTGTGAATACGCTGATTACGAATCTACAGTCGTTTTAACGCAATTATTTTTGGTTCAGAAGCTATCGATCAAAAATTGACCCACTTTTTGATCCAAAATCATGCTATCTTTGTTGTGTTAGCAGGTAGAGTTCAGGCAATTACATATTTGAATTTTAAAGGGATGATTCCTCGATAAAATTTAACTTACTTTTTATCTATGACCCTGGGAAGTAGGTTTTCAAAAAAAAGTTTTAAACAAAAATCAATTTTTTGAAAAAAATCCACTCTCTTTAAATTAGCATAGCGTAAGTTTGGCGAATGATAGAGCCAAGATCTTTGCGTATTCCACGAGATTAATAAATTTCCTATCGAATGGGTGGTAAACGAAGTATTTTCTGAGGCTTGAATGAATAATAATGAGTTGCCTAAAATGAGGTGTGATAGATTTATCATTGTGGGACTTTCAGGCTTAATAACTCTTGAGGTGTTTTTTTGTAACTAAATTTGATTTCAATAATTATTATTATAATAATGTCCAGATCCCGATCAATAGAAGTAATGAGATTATTTAGAGTAACATGTAAAGAAAGGGGAGGTCCCCTTTGAATGGGTTAAACTTGATTCTTGATCAGTCATGTAGCTGAAAAAATAGATTTTTTTCTCATGTAAAACAATGAATAATGAATGTAGGCGTATAAATCTTTTTTAAACTCTTCTTCTTTACTGTAAACGGAACAAGTCACATGAAAAAGAGTACTTCTTCTTCTTCTTCTCTAGTCCTATGGAAGCCCTCACACGCAAAAATAATCATTATACCTATTTATATATACAGTGTATATAGAATAAATAAAGATGATAATTCATATTGTAGATTTGTAGATATTCTTTACAAATAAAATGCTCACCAATTGACTACATTTCATATACAATACAAGGTTTTTTAAATGTTGTTTCTAACTTGTCTCAGACTACAATCATTTTGTAACGATCGTATGTATTCCAAGTGTTTTCAATATGAGAAATACAATATCTAATGTGTTGCAAATGTCTAATTTCAAATAAATTTAATCAAACAGTAGAGTACAGCTCAATTTTTAAAACTATCAACATTACAACAGACTTTAGTTATAGGCAGACACAGAGGATTTTATTTATACAGTATCAAAATCTATTTCTCAGAACTATCTGAGAACAAAGGTAGAAATTCTCAATAAAACGTCATGGGGGTAAATACTTGATCGAAGCCATCGCGATAATTTTAAGGAAATTAATTATATTTTTAACAGATGCAAATAATCTACCTCCTCTTTCAGAGATGTTGGAGTATTTCTAAATACATTTTCAAATGATTGCATATACGATTAAATACATTAACAAGTTGAGCAGTTCTCTATCACACAGTTTTCCTTCTCTCTTATAATAATTATTCACTTTACTTAGACACGGGGTTTATTTTAAAATATTTCCTCAAGGATCTTTTTCTTTCTCGATTTATTTTACAAAAATCTCATTCTTTCCGTCAAGGTCTGAAAATTTATTGAAGAAAATTTTGGAAACTGAATAAAAGAATCGAGAAAAAAGATTAGGAAAGATTTTAAATCTGGTTTCTTTGTCTATTGGTGATCCTCTCAAGCCCAAATTCATCGAGAATAGCTGTATATTGTCAATTCTACAATGACCTAGTACACATCTTCATCTTGAATAATAATATATATCATCTATCAAAAAACAATTTATTGATATTTTGAATTGTATTCTTATTTTAATTCAACTGTAGAACTGATTGTTGTACCAAGGTATGCTCAACAACTTCCACAAACAATTCCAATGAAACTAGTCCAATTGCCACATATTCTTTTAATGTTGTAAAGACCAATTCCAGTAAAAAAGTAGACCATTCGCAGGTACAGAGATGCCTGAAAAGGTAAGAATCTTTTTATCAAATTGCTCTAGAGGGAATTAATACAAAACCATCCATTTCTTTTGCAGATCTGATGAAGCAGAGTTGTGTCGGCCTGATTCCTTACACTGTAAATCATCAAAATTGAATGATGGAACTCCACGCTCTTCATCGTCCAATGATGACCGGAATAATTCTCTCGTCAATGAAACTGTCTCAGAGAATATAAAAACCCTCTTAGAGATTCCAGTTAGAAGTAAACTTGAAAATTTATCAGAAAATCACATTTTTTCCCGGTCAACTAGCTCAACCAAGAAAATTCATCCGAACATTTCAAACTCCAAATTTGAGTTGAAATCAGTGAACATAAAAAGATTATCAATCAATTCTCACGTATCAAGACAATCAAATTCAACAGTCTACTCAAATAATCTTGTTGTCAACTTTGAGGTGAGTTGCTCATTGTATTTTACACGTTTCTTTCAGTTCTCAGGAAAACAAGAATTCCTATTTATTGTTATGCTAGTTGATAAAAAAGAATGAGAATTTAAACTTTTTTACAAACAACTCAAAATATATTAAAACGGCTGTTTCCAATGATCATATTTTTCATGATTCCTTATTTCTAGCATATCACAAACTATTAGGTTGTGCGATAAGTAATGGGACTGAATATAAAAACTGGTTTTATTGAAAAAACTTGAGAAAGGTCTATTGGATATCAGACAAAAATAGTTTTCTGATCCCATAAGCAAAGAATTCTTCAAATTTAGAGTTGAGAATTTGATAAATCTATTTTCTACCGCATCTTTTGATTTGAAATTTATGACTTAGAAAAAAAGGTTCTAGAGATTTGAAATGGGGATTATCAGACGACCCAAGATGAGGACTATTATGGAAGTGACCTATGAAATCTAAGTTCTTCTGCTGAAAAAAAGTTTTAATCTCTTTTCCGAAATGGAAATTCGTGTTGTCCTGGAGAGATGAGCCTACAGAATCTCGGATATTTTTATCCAAGACTAAATGGCAACTGAATACTCTAGAACGTTTAATCGAATCGTCAAAAAAGGATCAGAAAAAAGGATTTGTGTATTTTGAAAGTCCACTGGTTCCCAACCAATACGCTTATCTGGCAACCTGCCGAAAACCTTTCTTATCAAAATACTCAAAAATATTGATACTTTTCAATTTTAGAAATATCTTTTAAATTCAAACAGATAGAGTGATTTATCATCTTTCTAATGGTACCAAATTTGTTTGAATTCATATTAGTTTTGGAGGATAAAATTTTTGTTCAAGTTGGAGTCCCATTACTTATCGCACAACCTAATATCTAAAATTGCAATCATGCTAAATTTTTGCTAGCCAGACATGAGAACGCCATTGATATGTGAGCTTGTTCAGAAAGGAGTAGAATTCCTACACTTATCAATGTTCAGCTGTGATAAGATTCATTGTCCATAGTAACTGAATAGCTAATTCAGAACAAAGTATATTTTCTATGCATGAAATCAATAAGAGTCTCTTGAAAATGGGAAAATTCTAACCCCATTTTTACTTTGAATCTTCAATATCCAAGTTTATTTTTAGAAGATATCCTTTTTGACATTAACTGAGTATTCGTAATTCTCTAAAAAGAATCAAACTTGAAACTTTTTTTATTTAACCATGGCATCGATAGGGTTAGGATTGTTTTTGGATTTTTTCAGTGTTTGGACTCAAAATTATTGCTGATTTCGAAAATTTGATGCGATTAAATACTGATTTTTAGGATCAACAATAAAAGATGTTGTTTGTAAAAATAGTAAATTCTCATTTGCGTATCAACTACATAGATTCAAGTCTTCATCTTTGAAAGATTAACTAAAAGACCCAATCGTCAAAATCTTTATTGATTCATTTCAGATAAAGTTTTTAAAGAATCGAGAATTGTGTACAAATCAATGTATAGAAAATGTATACAGAAAAAATTAAAAGCTAATCCACCCTATTCAACCATTTTTTTTCTTTCGCCTCCACTCGCATACAAACATATGATACCATAGACTAATAAAATAGAAATGCATTTTTTACTCTTTATGACTAATGGTAGCAATGGTAACGATTTCAATGTTTGTTCAGACATATACATACATATTTGGATGTATAGATATAGTTTGGTATATTCTCAGATCTGGTGGCTATGATTACCATTAGTCATAGATGATAATAATTCATTGACAATGTTAGAAACCAGGATTCTTTGATCACTTTTCAATAAAACTACTTATAACGTAAATTTTATTGCAAAATGCTCATCTTATTTAGTTATGCAATCAAATTGAAATAATAATTTCGATTATCTTAGAGATTTTAAACTTCATATAGATTCTATTGTTTAGGTTATTATTATTATTATTATTATTAAGAGTGAAAAAGAAATTCCTTTTTTATTCTTCATTTAAGATTTAATTGATTTTTCCCACTACATTGAGATTTTCATGTGTGAAAAAATTGGCAAATTTGCTTACAGATTAATGAGTTTGTGTTTACTATCCAATAGGAATCCATGTTGAATGGGCGTATCAACCCTTGTGGTATGGTCGATGGTTTCGAAGTGGAACTGGGTGCAAGTGGTTCGTTCTTTCCTAGACATGCACGTCTTTCAGTATCTTCATACTTTTTTCAATTGTCCAATGATGACGCTCCATCTCCATATCTGGGATTTGCTGATCTTAGTAAATTACCCAACAAGAAAGGATATCAAGTTCCAAAATCTGGTGCTATTCAAGTGAGCTTTTCATCTCACCCGAGAATCTAAAAAGTCTTCCTTGACTATTACAAGGTTAAGAGTAGTAATTCAATGATCCTATTAAACTTCATTTAGGCATACTATTTTTTTTAAACATATTGAGGTCAAAGTTTGAAAAAAAGGAAAAAAATTCTCAACTGACTTCAACTTATTTAGCTTTATAAAATTAAAATTTTTAGAAAATGTATGGTGTAAGTACATGGGAATTATACTCAATTTCCCTTTGTGTCTGAGTGGAAATGTCCTTTAACTCTTATTGGCTTAAACATTTTGTATTCATAATTTCTTTCTCTTTTTGATGGAAAAAAACTGCTTGTGTGTTTGTAGTCTATTCAAGGATATAGATACTTATTAATAGATATAGATATTTTTTGAGTATTGAGAAGAGAGTTTAAAAAGTTTTTATGACAACTTCTCATTATTACCACATAGAGCGTTTTTTTCTAGGTAGGAAAGAGTCATTAGAATATATTTTCCTAATGAAAGTAAAAAATATTGGTTTATTGTAAATTAAATTCTATAGATAAGAGAAATGTTAGTTGAAATAAAACAGACAATCATATCTTTTTTGTGATTGGTCGTTTGTCGAGATGAATTTGATTGGCCATTCAAAGAAATAGAGGAATTCAATGGGAAAGCTATCTGTCTGACTTCTCTAACTTCCATCTCTTGATCAAACATTCATGTTATGGCCGAGAAAAATTAGAACGAAAATTTTTCATGTTCTGATATACACAAAAATCCATGAAATCCTTATTTTTTTCTTTTATTGTACCAAAAAATTCATCTATAAATCTTGGTGCAAATTCAAAAACTGACATTTTCCATCGAAAAAACTCTAAAAAATATTGTTTTAATCGGAAATATGCTTTTGATGTATGATATGTTAGCCTTGGAAGAAATTTTCTAATATTACTAAAATCGTCCTATTGGTTCCAAAGAAAATTAGGAAAATTTTTGAATAAAAAAACGTTTTTTTAACCGATCAGAATTGCTATGTTCATGAATTATAAGAGAAATTTAATTTTTGATGAAATCAATTTTGTAGATTTGAGTCATTTTTGTACCTTTTTTTGAAAGAAATAATGTGAACTCAAGTTAAAATCATGAAATATAACTTTTTAAAGAGCCATAAAAAGATATTTTGGAGCCAGATTTAGTGGAATGATGTTAAAATCTAACATGTATTTAATAAAATGTCTATGAAAATATAAATGTTATGTGCATACATTTCATTGCAGCTGACATTATTCAATCCAAACAAGAGTGTTGTGAAAATGTTCTTGATCGGCTATGATTTCACCGATATGCCATCAAATTCGCAGACCTTTCTACGTCATCGGACATTCTCAGTTCCAATCAACTCGAAGAGGAATAAGGAATCTGAGAGTAATACGATAGAGACCAAAGGTCCTGTTACAACATGTTCGCCCACTTCTATTATGATTGTCAGCAAGTGGTTATCACATGAGGATAAACCAGGCAGCAGTTATCTATTTGAGAATGACAAGAGGAAGACTCTGTCATCCAATTTAAGATATTCTATTCATTTAAAGTGAGTTCTTTTTACTGAAATGCGAAAATCTGAATTCGTATTATACTTTTTTTAGATTCCACAGTACAAAATCTTCTAGGATTTATCTCCATTCAGACATTCGAATGATATTCTCACGCGACGACAAGTGTGAACCAGATAATCCAGGCTTTGACAACTACGGTCCAATATCATATGAATTATTCTCCTATGTTGAAGGGCCTGGTAATCCCCGGTATTCTAGTAAATACTGCTAGAGTTGATCATCGTTTGATTTTGAATAGTTCATTATTTTTGTGTTTTTTTTCTTTTTTTTCTTCCCCAAGATACCCTTGAAGCCTTTCAAAATTAGTAATCTTCTCTCCAAAACTTCTCAAATGGACATGACGTAAAACATTGATGAGAAGACGGACCAAATCTTCATTAGGCAGAATATTTTTTTAAAAGAACATGAAATTTCAGGTGTCATTAACTCTATTTTTCTGGATAAATGAAATAAAAAACAAACAAAAAACTCAAAAAAGATTCAATGAAAGAATAGGTTTTTAAAAATATTACAAAAATCAATTAATGAAATGTTTATTATTAGAAAGTTAAAAAAAACATACTGTTTTTTCGAATGAGCCCGGTTGGAGTTCAATCACAAACAATTTAATCAAGAAAAAATAACACTTGCAAAAGCAATATTACAATTCATTTAGTTTATTCTAGATTTAATTAAACCAAAAGAACACTATCACACTAATATCTGCTATATGATACATTGTAAAAAAATAAACACATAATTATTTATTCAAAATACTATAGTTTTAATTTGTATATCTACTACTGAGTAGTTTTACGAATATTTATAATTTAGATTTTAGATTGATTCTTATTCCGGTTGAAAGATAAGCTCTATGAAATTCTCCATTGATTATTTCTTCTTCTCTCATCATAATCCCCACCCCATAATCCTAGATGTATTTTTAGAAAATGTGTTTTTCGTTTTAGAGAAAGCTTCTGTTTTTCTATACTCGTGTAATAATGTAGAACTCAAGAAGAGAATTTTGTACGTTTGTCCTACTTATTCTATCTGAAAAAAATCTTCCGAAATTGAGCATGTCGACAAATTCATGTACCTGTAATAAATGAATGAACACACCTACAAGAAAACATCTAGTCTTGTGTGAAATTTTAGTTTTTGATTAAAACAAAAAAAAACCTTTTTTAGTCCAACCAACCTTACTGATCACAATTTGCTATTTACTAAATTTAAAATTGTTCAAGTTCTGCTCTTCTTTTTTCTCTCTCAATAAACCCTGTGTTAGAAGGAGAAGGACACATTCTCTACATGCAGACTGGCTTGAAATGTTACGCTAAGGATTATAACTCTACTTTCGTTTGGTAATCAGACTGAATAATCATCTTGCTTTTGAATTTTATTTAGATTTCTACCATGAGAACTAATTATAATTATTCATTGGATTATCGAATGAATTATTTTCGACAATTTAATGTAAGTTTTTTACTCACATTTCATCAATAAAATGCTCACTGATAAAAAAAATGAAAATTATGAAATTGTGAATATTTCGCATCTCTAGATATAAAAAACTAAGAGAGTATTAATTAGTTTATCACGAGAGATAACATCATTAAAATTTCATTCTATTTTTACTAAGGATCACCCACGAATGATGACGTCGACTGGTAAACAATTCTCAGGTTCAATGAAGAATTTATCCAAAATACTACCATCAACGGCCAACAATCGCTTACTGGAATTAAATAATACCGCGATTAACCAGGGTCTACCTGGTTATAACCTTTCAGGGTCAATATCAAACTTTCAGAATGCCCTCCACAACTGCAGTGTGGCAGCCTGTCATTGTGATGAGCTATTTCAAGATCCGGCAACCTATTATTCTCTAGAGAAACGTCAGACTTCCATGTATAACCGTAATAAGTCAACTGAGAATTACATTAACCAAAATACTTCAGATAACCTGTTTTCAATGAAACGTTCTGTAAGTGTTCCCGGAAAAAAGAATTACTCTCTGAACCAGATGCCAACTTCGCCAATGAATATGGAGCCAATGATACAGATGAACCAGAGTCAGTTTGCAATGTCATCGAATAGGAACATCTTTTTCGATGATGGAAATATTCACAAGTCACAGTTAAATTTGAATTTACGCGGCTATATCCCGCCATATCAACATCATAACTATGAAAGGAACAATAATTATCGATCAAAGTCATGGAGTGAACGTCTGAATAAGGCCGCCAATCAGAGAAATCAACAGGTTGTCCAGCAACAGCCACAGCTTCATCAGAAACAAATCATTCGACAACAACAGATGGTTCAACAACAGCAAATCCTACAACAACAGCAAATGCTTCAGCAACAGCAGATGATTCAGCAACAGCAAATGTTTCAGCAACAGCAACAACAGCAAAAAATGCAAAAATCTAGAATGCTCAATATAAATACAAACATGAGTCATGGATCTCAAATGATCGCGGATCAAAGTGGTAAATTGGTCAGGATTTCGGCCAGTCCAAATCAAAGAGGATCAAATCAGTTCTTTTCCAATGACTATATCGATCAGGATCAATTTCATACTGGTTCGAATGGGAGTATTCGAGTTATTAAAAAGAAGGAAGGTGATGATCTATCGTTTTCATCGTTATTTCGCAAAAAGTTTCATGAAACCAACTTTCATGGCTATGAGAATATCCGGCCAAAGAGTGGCGAGAATAAAATAAGTCGTTCACAGAACCCCTTTACGGTGAGCAATTCCTGGCAGCCACTTCGCATGGAAATTGGCAGTAATGGTAACATAAACAATCCGAATTTGACCAATCTTCCGATGGAAACGAATATTGGAACTTCCTTGAGTCCTAACCTGAATACAATGCGTCAAAGTTACAATATGATGGGTAATGATAATCGAAATTCAACTACCTTCAGCAATGCCCAGAGAGTTATGGATTCGAATCTTTATTTAGCTAGTCCACAGTCACCGGCGATTCCGTCGAGAACCCGGTATCAGGCGCAGTATTACGCTAACAACACAGATAACTATTCTGAGGAGAAATTGAAAAACGATAGTGATGAACTCATGTTTAATAATACATTTCATCGTCAGATAACTACAGATCAAGAATCAATGTCTAGCATTGTGGAGGCTTTACAACGTGCCACGGATACTATAATTAAATCGAATGAACGTAAAAAGACAAACATTAGCATTGTTCATGATAGCAATACGAATGAAGAAACTAGTGAAGAGGAAGAAGAAGAAATCGAATACAAGATAATACCAAAGTTTCACGATCGTAAAAGGGGAATAAACATGTCTGACGAGATAAAGAAATTGGAGACCATTCAGCCACCAGCACAACAACGAGGTATTCACAGTGAGAATATCACCATCATTAATAGAAGTAATAATGAAGTTGTCAACAGGAACGTTAGCAATATTTCCACTAATAACTTCAAGGTTGTTGAGGAGAATAGGAGAGGTATTAGATCTGGTTCGATTACTGTAGAAGATGTCTATGATAGTCCTCCAGTTCTTTCATTTGTAGAGGATACAAATAAGAATAATTCTGGTGTATTAGAGACGCATTTTCCGGAGCAGGACTATCCGGAAATACCGACTCATCGTAATAATCTTGTGAAAACAATTAGGAATAATCAAATCCTACTGGAAGAGTCCGAATCGGGTATGGCACGATTCACGCCAGACAAGACAAAAATGAAGCTTCCCCTAAGGGATTATGATTTAAAGTTTTCAGATAACTACACACAAAAGGATATTCAAGCCTGGGAAAAACAAAGTCAAAGTCCACAGGTTATTCAAAAGGATCAGACAGCTGAAGTGAAGTTGGTTCAGCATTTCATCGATCGTAGGAAAAGGAATCAAGACTCGCCGACGAAAAACTTGGACGATTCAGCTCATACTACAACGACTGGTTTTGCTAGTTCTGGCCAACAGGCTCAGCAAAACCCAAGCAACTTGTTTGCCAATGCACTGAGGAATAAATTCGAAGAGTATTCGATGAATAACATGGCTAATGCCGATGGAACATCATTGGAGTCTCTGAAGAATACAACAAACAACACGATGATAATTACTCAGAAGGATGTCACGAAGAGGAATGAGTATAGTAGTGAAAATATAACTTCTGTATCGCCAACAACAATGTTTAAGAATAAGATTCAGTCGAATTACGAATCGTCAACGAACTTTTAGTGCTTTTAACAATTCTCTCTTTCAAACCAAGTTAAAATGATTATTAATTTTCTTGTTAATTTTCGAGCCCAAGAATGATGGAACAAAGTCTAAGCGAATTTTTTTTCATGTACATAAATAATATTAAAAATTTCATAAATTTAATGTTATAGATTAAACCTTTTGAATGATAAGAAGTTGCTTTTATTCCTCTAGCATTTTGATTGGCTCTAATAGAAAGCATCAAAAATCAGATAGAGTTAAGGTCTTACAGTTGAAAATCATTCACTTATTATTGAGTATAAATTGATAGGAAATGGAACTGTAGAAAAGTCAAGTCTAAAATAAAAAAAATCAATTGAATGTCTGTCTGTGGACAATTATTTGCATAAATTTTCATGTAAATTAAATTCTTTTTGAACAAAATCAATCGGTAAAAATTTGATTTCGATTTCCAATAGAGTTTATTCGGCAAACCTTATTTTATTCACTCGTATAATGATAAGTTACTAATAGCCTTATATTTTTGTACAAGTTGAATGAAATGGGCTCCAGAAATGCTTAGAGGTAAATTTGTAATGAATTTTATAAAGCTTAAGTGTAATTTTAATGTAAATTAAATTATATTACTACTTATAAGTACATATATGTAACATTAAATAATTGTTGTAAACAAAAATAATTCATTAGAATTCTTGTCTACAAATTTAATTTACAATCAGAATTAAATTATAATTTCGAACCAAGTAGCTCTTCAGGGAGCAGTTCGGCATAGACTGACTATAACGTTGTTCGCTTGCTACCTGACTATGTTGTCTGTTGGCCTGTTTTGGTCTATCTGTAGAAAAAGAAAGGCGAGAGAAAGGTGTAGTATCTCTTAAAAAAACAAGGATTATAAAAATTATAGTGATTTTTATACAGTAATCAGAATTATGAGAGTAATAACTCTGATAATATAATTCATCACTTGTAGAAAAATTAAGATCAGAATTTTAAAAAATTTTTATCCAAATGTTTTTTTGTGATACTAAGGTACTTGTTGTGTCGATATGAAGAATTCGGTTCATTAGCATAAAGTGGGAAGTAGCTCCGAACATATTCGAGAATATTATCTGTTTCCACTGAAAAACTCATTTTAAGATTCAGAAGACAAGTGAATATTTATTGATAAAGCTTATATATATCAATCGCGACTCAGAAGTCATTCAAGTTTAAGAAAATTACGGAAAAAGCTTACATTTAGAAATGCAAAGATTGTGAAGCTTTCATACGTTTTAGTGAAAGAAAAGATGGACGATTCTGTTTACAGTAAAAATATTTCTATTGAAACATCTTATTTTTAATGAAACACGAATATTTACCCCCTAATTATATATTATCTCGACCAATCAGAATGCAGCAAGTGATTTCTATACATTTAGAAAGGTCAAGATAAATAATACTTAATTAGGGGGTAAATATTCGTGTTTCATTAAAAATAAGATGTTTCAATAGAAATATTTTTACTGTAACTTCGATTCAAGGTCATACATGTAACCTTTTGAGCTGTGTTGTCAAAAAGGAAAAAATTTCGCAGATATTAAATCCCTCTCAACAAAATACTGAGCAGTTTCGTCCCAAGAATGACATGAATATTCTCAAAAATAAGTTAGAAGTTTCCCCTGAAAAGTAAATGTCCCAAATGAATATACAGTCAGTAATTTATCTCCTTGAAAGCAGCTTACTCGGAGATTATCATGCTGTGTGACGCCGAAAATCTGAAGGAGTCAGAACTTGAAGGCTACAGAATTAATAGAAAACGTGTAAGACCATAAAAAAGTCGTAAAAATCAAAAGTTGAAAAAAAGTGTATTGAACTTTGGTGTTCAATAAAATTATTTCTTGTTATTTATAAAAAGTATTTTCTTGGGATAAATCACTATAATTTTTATAATCCTTGTTTTTTAAAGAAACACACATTTCTCTCCCCCTTCTTTTTCTACAGATAGACCAAAACAAGCCAAAAGACAACATAGTCAGGTAGCAAGGGAACAAGGTTATAGTGGATCCAAAAATATTTGTGTTCCAGACTATCGGGAGAAAAATATTGAGTTTAATGAATTCATAAAACCACGAGATATTCGAGTATAATTATAAGACCAAATAAGCTCATAAATGCTTGAAGATTGAAATATATATATTTTTTATTGGAATTGTATTTTCATCAAAATATTCATATAACTCATATAAGAGTGTCATGCATTTTGTCAAATATAGGTTACAATTGAAAATGAATTGCATTATGAACAAACGGCAGGAGAGTGCATGAGAAAAATCAGTTGAAATTCTGGTAAACGTGGTAAAATATGGGTCAACACTGGGTTAAACGAATGTAACCAAAAAAATTACTGTATTTTATTTATTTAGAGGACACATTCTGCTAGTTAGTTGAGTTCATTACCAGAAAAAAGAGTATATAAATAGAAATTGAAAAAAAGTTAAATTAAAATTATTACGACAGACTCTCTGGGATTTATTTCGAATATCAGCTGTATCGTTTAAATTGTTTAAATGAATATTTCTGTGCATTAATAAACAGTTTATTGATACAGCTATTATTTGAACATTTAAAGCGGCTGATTCTAACTAACTAGAGTGAGTTCATTTTAATATTTTTCTAAAAAGCTAGTGTTAATCAGATACTGATGTCAGCTGATGACGTTAAAACTTAAGCTAGTTAACATGAAGATGAGAATTTACCATTTTTCTCCGGATTGACAGAAAAAAATAATTTTTTGAATTCTAAAACGGAAGAAAATTCAATTTGACTAAAATTAAGCCGTTTTTTGAATATCGAAAATGCACTAAATTTCCACTTTTTCAACTTTTGAACCCAAAAATTTTATGGATTTCGATGGTTCGAAGCAGTTAAATGATGATATTTGGGATCATCATTGGACAAGGAATTCGAATTCACCTGCAGAAGTTCACTGAAACTCGTCATTACTGTAGGAAATCGATCCATTTGAATTTTTCGATTATCGCGAAGGCAAGTTATCCAAAATTTGGAACTTCTCGGAAACAGTAAGATCTTCGCTATCTCTATGGCCAAAATTGAATTCTTCGTTCAATGTTGATCCCAAATAGCATCACTTAACTGCTTCGAATCATCGAAATCGATAAAAATTTTGGGTTCAGAAGTCGAAAAAGTGAAAATTTAGTGCATTTTTGACATTCGAAAAACGGCCTAATTTTGGTCAGAATGATTTTTTTTGGATTTTTTCCGTTTTAGAGTTCAAAAAATTATTTTTTTCTGTCAATCCGGAGAAAAATATCGAGATTTTTTTAAAAATAGTAAATTCTCATCTTCATGTCAATTAGGTTTAATATAAACGAAGAAAATTTTAATAAGATATTAAAACCTTATTTGTTTTGAAGGGTTTAAAACAATAAGGCAGTTTAATTCGATTTTGTTTCTATTTTAAAACTATACTAACAGTTTTGAAAGCTTTTTCAACATGATGCTTGGTGAAAATGTTTGATAGTAGTTATACCCAGGGTTTAACTGAAAGCAAAGATTTGAAATCTCCAAAAAGATTTATTTGTATTTTACCTCCCGTGTAATCAAATTATTCACCACAATATTGATATTAGCAATGTTACTCACGGTTCACGTTTAAATCTTCAACTCTGTCAATATGATCACGAACTGTTACTTCATAGTGTTTCTAAAATTTATCAAAGAAATCGGATAAATTCAGTATAAAACTGTGGGAACCTTTTGAATGGTAATTATAGATAGTCAAGACTTGCCTTATTCCAAAATCCTATGATAAGAGAATATGATGAATGCTCAAAGAGTCAGACATTTGAGTTAAATACGTACGAGACATTAAAAAGGGGTCTGTTTACGTGCTACTACGTTAATGTTTTCAAGGTCATGTCATTGAAATGAAATCTGATTGGCCATGAATAATGGGGGGAGGGAATAAAATATAAACTAAACGGCTAAACTTAAGTTGGACCGAACACCCTAAAATCGTTAATATATCCCTTATAAGTAGTTATGTAATATAAAAATATTATATAATTAAATAATATTATCAATAAAAAGCATTAAATACTCACAAATATTAATTTATTGACAACATGAATTTACATCAAACTTTTTAGAGCTTGTTCAGCAATAATTCCTGGATCAAGGTAAACGTTCATCTGAATACATAAAAACTGGCCAGTTTTAATCTAACTCAAGTATAATCGATCCTCAGTATATTTAATACTCTGAAATATGATTAGGTTCTGTCATTGGCTTGAGTACCAACCTTTTTTAAAATAACTTCATGTCTAAACAAAACATATTTTTCAAAGGTACAGTTTCGAATACTCGCCAATCAAATGATCCTTGTAGGATCTAACCTTGATTGAGTACTCTGAACATGGGACAGAACAGGATATTACAACTTCAGTCGTATTGGATGGGAATCTTTTGATGGTATCAAACACTGCCACTTCATAACCTTCAACAGCTTCAGCTTGTGGAGCTGCTTTCCATGTATAGAACATTGACCCGGGTACTTCTGACTTGACATAGACCTCGGTTATCCTTGATACTGAAATAAAAAGTTTAAAAATAAATTTCAAGGGTTTATATGAAATTTTTGGTAAAGTAAGCATTACTCACATTGAGCGGAAGCTGTAAGGAAATATTTTTTTTGATTATTTGCTTAAATAGTTTTGATGTTCCATCATTTTGTCCCACGTGTTAGTCAATTCAGAATATGTTACATTGATCTCACTACTTTCTTAAAAATCGTTCTGAAGTAAATTTTGACTAAGTCAGCCACAACAGGTCTTTATCAAAACTTACATGATAATTAAGCTGATAAAAAAATTTTTTCGACATTTTTATCCTAAATTTCGACATTTTTGAGCTTATGAAACCGACACTTTTCCTAGTTAAATTAAAATTACATAAAATGTATATATCTTAAAAATTATGGTAACACCTCGATA
Source organism: Gyrodactylus bullatarudis (assembly GCA_012064415.1). Lineage (NCBI taxonomy): Eukaryota > Metazoa > Platyhelminthes > Monogenea > Gyrodactylidea > Gyrodactylidae > Gyrodactylus > Gyrodactylus bullatarudis. The sequence continues at coordinate 770,389 of SSNU01000075.1, read as the reverse complement.
GAAGTTCAGCGCAAATTTTCTGTTTTAGAGGGGGGGGGTGAATGCTATAACCAATGAGATTTGAGCGAATAATTTTTACGTGTAAAACCCTGAAATAACTCAAGGGGGATCAGTAGTTTATTAGAATACACCTTTAATACACCAAATTCTCTTTATTTTCGTACAAGTTCATACTTCGGATGAGGTTCAGGATAAACTCCTTTGTTTTGATTAATTAAATTATAATTTTGGCTGGAAATTTTTATGGTTTTCCCATTAATTAATTGAGTTTGAATTATAACTAAAATTGACTTTTAAAAATAATAATTTTATTAAACAAATTAAATGTTAAAGAGGCTATCATCTAAATCTACATTGTTGTTAAAATCATCTGCTTGAAATCAAACGTTCATGGGAACATCCTTGTATCGGAACATGAGAAGCATCAAATGATTGAAAATTGGAGTCCCGCCAAAAATAGAATTATTATGAAGGTATTGAAAAATTTCTACTCTAGCTGCACTCCTACAAATAGAAATACCTTTGAGGATTTTTTCTTTGAGCGTTCTCCAAAATCTTTCAATTGTGTTCGTGCGTATGGACGGCTCCATAGGATTAACGTAGTACATACTATGGTTTATTGTTATGTGCCAGAAACCAGCTGTTGCCCATTCTGAGTAACCTCTACATTCATCTGAAACAAGTGTTGATCCAGGTACTATATCTTCGTCTAGGAATTTATTAATTGTTTGCTGATCTCTACGAGTGACGATAGCAAGTTTTACTTTTCTTGTCTCTCTATCAAAAGCTCCAATAAGCCATTCGTTTCTGAGAATTCGACCCATGTTGTACTTTAGAAATCTTAGTTTCATCGATATCAACAACGTGTCCATTTCCTCCTATTCTATCCTCGTTAGATTTAGTCAATTCACTGTACACTAAAAAACCTCTTAGCAGATTTCTTTTCAGGTTGGTTAGAAACTGAGTTTCCACATTGACCATTTTATTAATTTAATTTATTTCCCCCTTATATGACTAAATAAAGTAATAAATAATGCAATGCTTATTTATATATCTTTATGTTTATTTCAAAATTGTAAAATTATTCTTGTGATAACTCTTGATGAAAATATCCCAAGATATAGTACAACGTAAATATTACATGAATTTTTTTCTGCTTGATTGATTTTAAAAAAATTTTTTGTTGATCTGATAACACTTGAACCTAAACAGAAGTCAAATTTAAGTTCGAGTGTTTTGCACTCGAAATCTGAAAAACTGAGAATGTCAATACTCATCAGACCTATTATGACGTCTATCTTTTATTGTAGAATCAATATTATTAACCAATAAGATTTCTTCTAAAAGTATTGTAGTCAAGACCTTTATTTGTACGACATAATTCCTAAACATGCAAGAAAAGTTCAACGCTTCCCTCTCAGCACTCCCCAAGAGATTCAATTCTTTACGCTTCAATGATGCAAGATACGAAGAATTTTTTAACAAAGTTAAGTCTTCCAAAAGTTTTCGCCAAAATATAAAATTTTACGCTGATTCCAATAATTTCATCGTATATAATATCTTATTTGACTTCATTCGAGATCTTGGAATATTCAAATATAAATATGAACTTCCTTTGTTAAGTCTCTTCACTTACCTGATCAGTGAAAGCAGTAAATTTGCGATTTTTGATGTACATATTGCTTGTGTCCTATTTCTTATTCGTAAAATATAAAAATTTGCGATTTTTTCCTTACTCTTCTACTTGATAAGAAATAAGTTATCACTAGGGTCTCAAGAAATATGACCTAAAAATCGTCATTTACATACGCATAAAATATTGCTCTATTGATTTTCTTTATAAAAACTCATACTACTTGTAAGTTATTTTGAAAAAATGCATTTTCTTCGAATAAATATTCAAACAAATAAATTTTAATTTTGAGATATGTTGAAATAACCTAAGGTAGCATTTGAAATATCACGTCATTGTCTTAGTAAGAACGATCCTAAATAAGTATTCCTAATTGGTTAATTCAATAAAATATACATGGAATAGGCTATTATATATGCTCTTTTAATAAACGCAAAACAAAATATATGACACATTCAGTGCAATCTTAAATATCACAATCTGTTAGAAAGTATACCTCAAATTTAAAATATACTTTATATGCATTTTTGAGGCTCTAGTTATCACTTAAGTGACTCTTTATTAGACAGTGTCTGTGTGAGCCTTTTGCTATTTTTTTCTCTGACTATTGACATAATCCGCTTATAAGAGAGAGTTGAATGTTTATAATATGAAAAAATTTCTGAAAAAAATTAAATAGAGAATGCCTTTGTTGCGATTTTTCAAAACAAAATAGCCTTTTTTTAAACCTTTGCAATTTTTGAGTTAGTAAAGAACCAAGGGTCCAATTAGTAGGTGAAGGAGATGCCGCGCAACCGGAATATGTCTTGAAGAGGTTTCAGGAAAAAGTTAGCTGCATTGCAAGTGAAATCAACTTTTTTACAAAAAAACATAATTAGACTTGTTGATAACATAAATTTTTCTATTCAATTACGATTAATAATAGTTATAACATAATATTATTATTGACGAGTCAAATTTAAAGAAAACATGTCCATCATATGAACTAATGGGTCTATATGAAGCTATCAACTGTGACATCATTGGAAGAAAGTACAAAGTTGTAGTCAATAATGGCTCCTGGACTCAGCTTCTTCATGCCAGTCATCAATTTTTCTACGTAATCAGAGGATGTCGCAGTTTGACTCTCAATTTTCAATGTGACATAAACTTTCAGGGGTCCTTGTTCAAAGCTGGTTACTTTACATGACCAGACAAATGATCCACCCAGATTGGAGATCAGTGTAAGCTGAAATTTAAATTTTAACGAAATAGAATAGGAATAAAATCAAAAATTTAGCAGATTAAAAGGTATTGTTATGCAGATCTCTAGAGTATTAGAGATTATTCTTTCTTCTGCTAGAATAGACTGTTTCACTATTTGAGTGATACTGATGAACTGAAGATAGGCTTATTTTCAAATCAGTCATAAATTATATGTATGAGTTGATTAGAATTTATCCGTACATAATAAACCAATAAAACTGTTTTAAAGAAAGAGTATGATCATGAATGTGTAGCAGTTCTTTGATTGGTCAAAATATGAAACCTCAAAAATCCCTACAACAGATTTGTTTGTATCTTACTCCGTTGCAGGTATCTTTTTCCAACTTTTGATAGGCACTCGATGTTTTTATGTAGAAATCAGAATTGAACATCACGGGATTTCCCTTGATATCGTTAACATTAACTTCTAAATAGACAGTATTGGTTGCTGAAAGAACAGTTGTGAATCACAGGAATAGAATTGAAGTTTAATTAAATTTCATTGCTTACACGGAGGTGCTTAAATTTTAGAAGAAAAAATAAAAACTATTTAATCGTAATATTCTTAGATCATTGGAGCTTTTTGGCGCTTTTTTTTATCACTAGGGCGGTCACAAAATAACTTTTTTTTCAGAAAAAATAGCAGAATTTTTAAAACATAGAGCATTTCTGTAGCATATATACTGCTTCAAAGTAAATTATTTAAAAAGTCTAAGAAACATTTTTAATAAAAAGACTGACAATGGCAAATATCTCCATTATGCCAGTTTTAGTCCAGTTAAAACTTGGCTTAGTAATTGGTCTGGGGAATACGAAGGAAGAAATACCAAATGAAATAGAGACGGCGAAGTTTTGTTTAATGGAAAATGGTTATCCAGCCAAATTTGTGGACAATTTCATCAATCAGCCTTTGGTTGGAGATGAAGTTGTCAATACAGAGGAAGGCGAGAAAACAAAAATGCTCAGGAAACTGAACTTCAATGGGGATGGTTTTAGTAATGATGTTAGGAGAAAACTAAACAATCTCATCGATCAAGATTATGATAATTGTATTTAAAACTCAAAGATTATTCAGTTTAATCCATAAGGATTTACTCGACCCTCAAGAAAAGACTATTGATCTACAAATTTCAGTGTGACTGTGGTGCTTCGTATATAGGACGTACAATTAGGAAGTTGTCAACAAGATGTCATGGTCACTTCAATAAAGATACTGCGGTGACCAGACATCTAAAAAACGAAAACTAGGCTGCTTCGATTTCTAATTTCTCTGTTTTATACAAGAACCCAGGGGATCACACAGCACAGATGTGTGGGTGAAGGAGAAAATCTTCCCTATTTCTTCTTATGTTATATCTTTTGGATCCACTTAAAACTACAAAAAAAAATTTCTAAATAACTTTTCAACCCTAAATATATATTAAAGAGAATCTTTCTACCTTTAATATAAGGTATTACAAATCAACATGAGTTGAACTACTATCTGATCATGTAAATTGAGTCATGAGTCATGACTCATGACTAGGGCCCCAAAAAAAGTCTACTAAAATTAGATTTTAGGCGCCTACGAAAATAGTCTGTTTCTTTAAAAGCCCAAAATAGTCTATTATAATTTTTCCATAAACATTATACTACTCATAAGTGAATTCAGTCAAGATTGATTGATGATTTTAAGACAGTTTTCAGAAGAATATTTCATCTTTAGTCACGGTAAATTCATCAAAGAACGTTTCGCGGTACTTCAGGGCTTTTCTATAATGTTTGTGCTTGATGTGACATTTTAATCAATATGAATCAAATGGCAAAAAAATTAGAAAATCGGTTGGTATTGATATCTTCTTTATGATTGGTCCATCACTTGGTAAACTTGACGAGGACCAATAGGAGTAGAGATAGAATGTGAGAGATAGTCAAATGTAGAAATAGTCATTTATAATAGTCTTTTAGGCTTTTTAGGCTTTTAACAATGAAAAAGGTAAAAAAAGTCGTTTAAAAAATCATATTCAATAGGTATAACGTAACAAGAAAGATGTGAAATGGTATTACATAATATAGTGCTGTACAATTGAAAAGTCATTTTTAGGCTTTTTGAGGCCCTAGTCATAAGTTATGACTCATAAGTGCTCATTAAAACTTTGAAGTGCCATAACTTTTCTCCTTGCATTTTGAGGAAAAAAAAATACACCATTTGAATCAGCGTGAAAAGTTATTTATAGAAAAATTACCAAAAAAAGTTTAAATTTTTTGGACAATCAAAACCTTCAGAACGAGATTGAGACGTTTGAAGCAACCATTTATCTGACGATAAATAGCATTCGATTTTGAATAGCAGAAAAATAGCAAAATTATTTTCGTAAGGATTATTATTCTCCTTGATGCTCAGGAATGTTAATTTCATAGTTCTCATGAAAATTCTAGCAACATATCAAAGATAGCATTTTGACCGCCCTAGTGATCAGTGATCAGAGCCTCAAAAATTATTAAAATGCTTATATTAACCAGTCATTCCCTCTGTTCCCAATGCACAATTTTTTGGGGTAAAGAGATGATTTTCATAGTTTAACAATTTGCTAAGGTTAAAAATAACCTCTATGATAATAATTTTGAAATTATCGCGATATTTTAATCCCGATAGTTTAATCTTAACATTAATTGGTTCTTAAAAATTTTATTTGCTTTACTTTTAACTAGTTCATGTAAGAAATCTTTAAAAATTATTTTTTGAGGATCTAGCGATCACTAATCATTATTGATCGCAAAGTCGAAATTCAAGTTTTAAAATGAAGTTTCAAGGAATCACTCACTTACTGAACCTCCAATAAGTGAAACAACATAATTTGACAAAACACCAGCACTGACATTATTCGGATTTGTAATATCTACGACTTTTGCATTAAGAAAATAGCCTGATCCACCATAAGTAGCCGGCCAAGAACCAGATTGAGACGTAACAGGATTACCCTCTGGTAAAGTATTACCATCAACGAATTGGCCTTGATAAGTAACTTGGGTACAGGTTCTTGGCGCATCGATGATATGCCAATCTATTTTTTTTACACCCGTGTTGTATATAAACACAGATGTTACAGGTCTCAATGATGCTGTAATCGATAAATACATTAATCATTGAACAATCTGAATACACGTACGTAGCAACTCCGCTTACTTTCAGAGTTGGTACCATCTTTCAATACGTCAGAATATGGACTGATTGATGTGCTCGTTTTAGCCTGTACATAGATCTGATAGTAACTGCAAGCTACCAGATTCGATAGCGTAATAGTTGGCGTGTTTGTAGATAATATGATCGGATTGAGATCACCAGCAAAGTATGTGACATCATATCCTGTTGCTCCAGTGACTGCAGTCCAGCTCACTCCAAGACTAGTTTCAGATTTACTTGTGATGGTCAAGTTAGTTGGTGCATCCAAGGCTGTAAGTATAAAGTAAATTCGATGTATGATTTTTGACTAATTGGATTTCAAACCAAACCGTATGGAGCATTTCACCGATAAATTATATTATTTTTCAACTTACCTGGTCCGTTGTTGAATTCAACTTCTTCCGAGATAACTTCTGGACCTTTTAAAGAGGTGTCGTCATCGATTTGTCTTACATAGGCTACATAAGTTAGTCCAGTCATCAAATTATTTGTAAAAGTATGTGTAAGACCCTGTCCAAAGTTCGTTTCAACAGAAACCAACTTCTTTCTTTGAACATACAGATCAATCTTCAAACTTGTGGGACTACAAGTGACACTGTCTGATAGAACGACGGTGACAACAAGGCTTGCATTATTTTGCGTCAGGCTGACACTTTTAACAGGTCCAGGTACTATAATTATTTTCAAAAACAAAAAATAAATTAATGTTTTTACAGAATTAACCTACTCAAAATTTGGTCACTGGTTATTACTATATCAGTGCCTCACAACGTTAGAGATCTACAAGTCCTAATAAGAACGAAACGCGTCTAAATCTGCCAACGTGAGTTGAATATTATTTGACTCTCTTATGGAATTGACACTTGCTCATCCAAATTTCTAACATTTAGGTGTGTGAAGACAATCTACGTCAAGTTAGAGTTCATATGGATATAGTAATAACCAGTGACCACACTTTGCTAGTAGGTTAATTGTCTGAAAATAAATTAAAATTAATACTTAGTGAATAAGTTCTTCATATAGTTTTTTTTCATGGTAACTGTATATGCTTGTCAGACATGTTGTTGCTTACAGGTAGACTAGGTGTTTTTTAACCCTTTAAATCCAGATCGGAAAAAGAATGAAGAAATCTTTATTATAGTAATGAAGATTAATCGCAAGGATCTTAAAATTTCAAGAAATCTTTAGATTTTAGACAAAAGGAGTTTTCAAAGTTTTCGAAATTTACTCAGTTTAACATACTTGGTCTTTTCATTCCACAATTTCTAGTAGCCGTGAAAGGACTAAGTTTATTATCTTCTGATAGTGCAGCAATTTTGGCATAATAAGTCTTGCACCTCTCTATTTGGTAGTATAAAGTTTTTGCTGATGTTTTGACTACTTCTATTAAGCCATCATCATCACTGATCTCAACGTAATACTCCTTGATAACAACACCGCTTACAGCTGCTCCATCCGACCATGTAATTATTAATTGATCATAATCGTTGAATTCAGCATCATCGATAGTGGGTGTCGATGGAGTTGGCAACGCTGTGGATTGAAAAACATACATAATACAGATTTTAGAAGACGGAAGTAATCGACTCACCAACGGTAGATGTGGTAAAAGATACAGCTGTGCTGGCATCGCTTTCCAAGCTGGAATTTTCTTCAATAACTTTGACGGTGATTGTATATTCAGTACCAGCAGTTAGCCCATTCAAATAGATGTTCTTAGAATATGAGTCAACTGTGTTCTGGCCATTGGTTACTCTGTACAGGTATTTACCACATTGAGGCCTCTTGACGCCATCAACAACACGAACAATTGCTGTGTTTGCGTCTAACACATCAACTTCGGAGCCAACAGATTCGGGATCTTGATAAAAATAATAAATAAAATAACAAAAGCTTAGTTCCATCAACAATTACTCACAATCATAGACTCTATTGCCATTGAGGGGTTCGGAATCGGCACTCTTCATAGAGTTTGCGTCCACTCCAACCACGGTGAAATAGTACTCTTTGCAGTCCTCAATATTCTGGAGTGTTGTTGATGTTGTCGTCAACCCGGTCCTGTAGTCGACACCATTCAATTTTACGTTATAGGTTACTGCACCTGCTAGTGAATTCCATTGTAAAGTATATATTCCGCTTTGTTCAGTTAAGGACAGGTTGGTTGGCACGCCAGAAAACACAGCAGCTGGAAGTACAAAGAAACTAATTCCCTCATTTTCATAAATAAAAATTTTTATGCTTACCAATCGAAGAGGTAGTAATGCTGTTAGATACAACCTCTTCAGATTTCAGATTGACTTTGGGATATGAAACCGCAACTCCAATAGTGTAACTGGTCGAAACAGTGAGACCAGATATCGTAACTGGAAATAACCAGAGTAAACTTTAAATTCAAACAGTTTTCAACCATTAAAGACTTACAATCTTGAGTGTGGGCTTTCATGCTGCGAATCAATATTCCTTCCTGATAGATATTCACATCATATTCCCAAGGGGTGCATGTTGGCTTAGCGCTAGTATCAATAATAGATACATCGATATAGGTTCCATCATCACCTAGACTTGGAGCTACCGCTGTAACTGGATTTGGCGCTGAGAAATAAACACGGGTTAAAGCAAGACAGAGCACTGTTTCTCAAACTTACCATCGGGCAGTGTCATGGCTTTCAGGACTGGCGAATACTCGCCAATCAAATGATCCTTGTAGGATCTAACCTTGATTGAGTACTCTGAACATGGGACAGAACAGGATATTACAACTTCAGTCGTATTGGATGGGAATCTTTTGATGGTATCAAACACTGCCACTTCATAACCTTCAACAGCTTCAGCTTGTGGAGCTGCTTTCCATGTATAGAACATTGACCCGGGTACTTCTGACTTGACATAGACCTCGGTTATCCTTGATACTGAAATAAAAAGTTTAAAAATAAATTTCAAGGGTTTATATGAAATTTTTGGTAAAGTAAGCATTACTCACATTGAGCGGAAGCTGTAAGGAAATATTTTTTTTGATTATTTGCTTAAATAGTTTTGATGTTCCATCATTTGTCCCACGTGTTAGTCAATTCAGAATATGTTACATTGATCTCACTACTTTCTTAAAAATCGTTCTGAAGTAAATTTTGACTAAGTCAGCCACAACAGGTCTTTATCAAAACTTACATGATAATTAAAGATGAAAAATTCTTCATATTTATATAATGTGGTCAGGCTTGATCGAGTTTCTTTTGAAAAATGCATTCAATTACTCAGTTAGAAATAGTCACACATCGTGCATATATTAAACCAATGAGATTAAGCAACTTGATAACATCCAATCAGATAGCTTCTCACCAGGCCCATAGTAATTAACTTAAATTCGGTTAAAATTATTCATCAATATTCAAAAATAACTATAATTTTGCTGTTTCAAGCCAACAGTAACTGCAGTTCTAAGAGTTATAAGTGAATATCTTATAATGTATGAAAATAATTATTATTATTTTCACTAAAATCATATTGATTATTCTTATTTATTGATCAGCTTCTATCTTTTTCAGATTTTTGAGAGTTAATATTGTAAACTCTCCCAAGAAAGATAGTAGTTTTGAAATACAGTGGAATTGAGCAATAAATTATCACCAAATAGAGTTCCTTATGGCTTCATGTATTAAAGAACATTGCTTACAGACAAACTTGAAAGAAGCCGAAATAAATTCTTAAAGAGATAGATAGATTCATTAGACCTTGGAAAGATCAAGCAGATATTTCATCACGATTTTATTAATTAAATGACGCTTATTAAGTTAATCAAAGAACATATTAATATTTTAATCTGTATTATAAAATGAATAAAAACGTTCAAAATTAACTTTATTAAAAAAACATTACTTGAAGTAATTTATTTCTATTTATCAATAGGTTTTGACAATACAAACAATGAAGAAGCCTAACATTTCTTTGAGTTTGTATTCAACATTGATTACTTTATCAGTTTTAGAATCCCACAACGACCTACATGCAAACATTAAACCCTGATTGCATTCATCAATTAGGATGTTATTCACGAGAATTTTGTAATTTTCCGGAACATAATTCTTCATCAAATATGATTTGATTCTATTGACAATTAGGGCGCTGAAATCTTTTAATTTTGAGTCTTCAGGAAAATAAGAAATTTCTTCCTTAATAATTGATTCGATGATGCATTGGATATCGGAATTATCCATAGAGTCAAACATCCCTATTAGAATTTGAATTTACTATTAAAAAATTTCAATGAATTTAATTTTAACTGACGATATTTTAGACGTTTTATTTCACAAATTACTTTTTAGTATTTATTAACTACTACTAGTTAAATTAACTAAGTTAGTTTATTTTGTGAAGGAATAGATTTAACCAACTGATGCCTTATGAGTAATAAGTTATAAGATTTGATACCTTGACACTAGGTGTGAGAATTTATTTTACTGATTTTATTCTATGATGAAAAGTTCCCATTAATTTAATCTTTAATAATAAAATGTAGATTATAAAATTATATTTGAAAAATTAGAAAAAAAGATATATATGGGCCATATGTACATTTTATAAAGCATCATAAGTGGTAATACTTTAAAAATGATATAAGTTGAGAATTCATTCAAAATAATATTTTACAAATTATGAAAGAAATAGTAAATGTCAAAGAAGAATATAATGTAAGCTAAAAAAACACCAAAACTCTCTAATAAATAGCAACAGTGGAAAAGCTCACATAAGCCAAGGTAGTTCAAGATTATACGAATAGTTATTTACGAATAAAATTATAAATCTAGTAACATGTAATGCATGTATCATTAAATTTTAAATTTCAAATTGGAAAATTATTCAAAATTAAACTTTACTTAAACATTTCAACTTTGAATAAATCTGCTCAGAAATTGTTTTAAGTAGCTACTTTCCATTCTCCTTGTTTCCTGTAAATTTTGCTTAGTACTGAAAAATTATCATGGCCACTCCCGCTAAGGTTCCTAACAACACTTCCGATCAAGGTAAGATAATCTCTTTAGGATTTTTATCAATTTCATCTATTTAAAATCTCTAATTATTTCAGAAAATGGCGAAGTTGTCATTAAACTTGAAAATATACAAAATGAGATAGACAAGCTCAATGAAAAAGCAAGTGGAGAGATCCTTGAGGTAGAACAACGTTATAACAAATTAAGAAAACCGTTATTTGATCAACGCTCAGATCTAATTGCTAATATCCCCAACTTCTGGCAGGTCGTCCTCTCGAAACATCCTACTTTCAAGTCAACTTTTGTTGGTGAAGACACCAAAGTTTTGTCTTATCTTAAAAACCTTGAAGTCCAAGAGTTTCCTGACATAAAATCTGGCTACAAGATTACTTTCACTTTCAATGAGAACCCTTATTTTGAGAACAAAGTCATTGAAAAAGAATTCCACGTACAAGACAATGGTCAAGCTACAGTTAAATCAACTCCCATTAAATGGTTCCCCGGTAAGGATCTTACAAAGACTACTGTGCTAAGTAATGCCGGCGAGAAGAGAGAATACATGTCACAGAGTTTCTTCTGTTGGTTTTGTGACGACTCTGATAGTCCCACCGATGAAATTGGTGATCTATTCAAGGATGAATTGTGGGTTAGTCCTATCCCATACTTTACTGGAAACTTTGGAGAGGATGACGAATATGATGATGACGAAGATGAAGACAACTTGAATGATGATGACGAGGATGAAGATGGCGAAGACGGTGAGGATGAAGAAGGCGAAGGAGAAGAGAATAACTAAAAATAACTTGAATCTATGATATCTATTATTTATTCTCTCATGATATCGTGTACATTTTTTAATCACAACTTTTTTTACTAAACTCTTTTCCCTTGGCTATCTTGTTGTTTGGCCAAGATATTTGTTGAAATAATGCTCAAAAAATGACCAAGTCCTGCATTTGAAAACACAAGAAAAAAATACAGAAAGCATTCAATATGATTTATAAAAACCTGTGAATATAATTTTTAAAATTTATTTCTTTCCCTCTCTTAACATTCTCCTTGACTCAATGTCTGAAATTCTTATCGGTTCAGGTATTCGGTAATTGCATGTCCTTTCAGTAATCCTAACAGCGGTCTTCAGACTGATTCTGTGCCCAACAGAGATAAAAATAGGTTTTGTGCTCTTGCCAAAGCACCTAGAGGCTATCCTTTCCTTGTAATCAAAAGGTGGATGTTTTAGATTGAACATTTCCCTGTCCATATTATCCCAAGATAAAAAGTTTTTCGAGATGCCAATGGTAGGACGGTTCAATAAAACGCCCAAATGTGTTGCTGAACCGCAATTACGCGGATGATAGACGCCATTCCCGTCAACCATAAAGAGGTCTATTTTCGGATTTTGATCTTCATATTTATTTATGAGTTTAAGATATGTTGGGCATTCACGAAAGCCTAAATATGTAGGTACATATTCTATATGAGTGGTTTCCTCCAACATTTTAGTATGAATTAAGGATAAATCAGATAAATTAACTACGGATAAGCATGCAATTTGACGAGGTCCATCAAATGAAATATCAAGTCCTCCGACAATAATATTATCACCTTGTAGAATTATATCATCTTCAAAACATATCTTTTCTCCAAGATCTAGTTGAATTCTGAATTCATTTTTAGCAATCTAAATTACTTATTCCATTCAATACAATACATTAACTTAAAGAATATTAAAAGTACATTCAAAAACGATATAAAGGTTATTCAAAATTAAGGATAATGCAAGTGGGAGGCTTCTACCAGAAGCAAATCAGAGTTTGGTCAGATCAGTAAATTAGAAAGAGGTTTTATAACTTAAAATATATAAGTTGAACAATTTAAGTTTTAAGATTTAAAGATTAAACACAATATCGAATTAAAACAATTGTGGACATATCTCAGTTATTTGTCACTGAATGCTCACAATTTAAATGTTGAACTTGACGTTTTCAATTAGTCAAGTACGCAGATTTGTGAGTATTAAAACTTGGCCAACTTTGGAAAATCCATGGCTTATAAACAATAAAATAGAGAGACCTAGAGTTGTCAACAACTATGAGGAATCTAAAGCAGACTTTGAACATGTTAAACGGTTGATCGCCAATAAAAATATTCCAGCTCCCCCCACTGGTCCCACGGTTAGTGGATGGGTACCTCAAGATCCAAAAAAGTTTTCCAATTTTCCATACTATGTGAATAGAACAAGAAATCACATGCTTCCCATATACCATCAGGATAAGACAAAAAGGTCAGCTGAAAAAGCCTTGGGTATTCGTCAGATTACAGTTATACGACACATAGAAGGCGATATTCAACAGCTTAGAACGGATTTGGAACAATACTTGAGCTCTATAGCCTTTCCAATTCCTGCCATTCAAGCGTGTGAGCTTACTTCTACAATACGAATCAACGGGATTTATCAAGAAGAGGTTTCAGAATTCCTCCTAGAGAGAGGATTTTAGAGTTTAATTGTTATAAATGATTTGTATTTAAATAAAAAAACTATGAAGAAATCAAATTAATCTTTTCTGTCATTCTCTAATTTTTCCAACATTTTTGAACATGATTCGCATCTGCATTTCTCATCAATATCCTGATAAAAAAAAGTTTCATCTTAGTAAAAAAATAATAGGAGATAATTTAAATCATGTTAACTAACTGTCTTGTAGAGTTTGAAGCGATAGTAGTCTTGGAAGAGTCGAGAGATCCTCTTTCTTATGTATGATTGTAGGCCTATCAAGACTGAAAGGTCAAAGTTTTCAATTTCCCAATTTTGCAAGGGAACATCAGGGACCAGTTCATTTTGTTCTTTAATCTTGTCGTTGCAAGATACAAGAGAACAGTGATTTATTTGATAAATTTTATCCTTGTTGCAACAATCAGTTGTTAATTGAAAAATTTGATCAGGATTGTCTGTTTCTTTGGTCGTTGAAGCCGTGCAGCCAAGGTTTGCTTGAATATGTGAATTTTCGAAATTTGCTGTCTTTAACTCAACCAGGGACTTTTTAAAGTTATGAGCCTGATTTTCATCAATGACCAACTTTGAAAGGCATAGCAAAGAGGTGTCAAGCAAACTCTGGTTACCAGTGACTTCATTACGATTTGATTTGATCAGTAGATCGGTTTTTTCTGATTTTTCACTGGCGTTTGATGAGCAGGATTCGATGGAACCGCTATAGTTTTGCTCCATATTTCCATGATGTGAAAATAAGTTTTCTGTTTGATCCAAATTTAGTGATGATTCATTAACCTCTAATTTTTTTGCCATTTCCCAATCAGGTCCTTGTGCTTCTTCGAGAGCTTTATGAGGACCTGACTTTAATTCGATAGGTTTTTCATAATTTTTGGAATTCTGCACATCAGTTTGGAAAATGTCTACGGTCGCAGAATTTGTGTCTTGAAAGGATTTCTTTAGCGGAGAGGCAATTGTGGGAGTGTCTTGATTGTCTTTTTCAGCCGATTCTTCGCAATATGATTTCTGCGATTTGGAAATATTTTCACACACATGATTTTCAGGAGATGTTTTGTCTTTAGGAGAATCATGTTTTTTCTGCTCGATTGTGAGGTTAGAATTGTTCCTAGCAGGTGATGATATCTGACTTGGACAAAATTCGTCCAAGTTAAGGATAGAATTTTGAACATGAGAATGTTCTATATTTTGGTTAAAGATGAAACTGTTTCCCTTTTCATTAGGAGTTTTTGGCTCAAAGATAAAACTTGGATTTGGCGATGGAGTGAAAGAGACCTCATTCATTGGCGTAGGCGGATTAACCATTACACTCTGGTCCATGGAGCATTCATTTGGATTTTCCTGGAGGAAACCAGACAACCCTGTCTTGTTACAACTTGGATGGGCCATGTCGATAGAGAAAGAAACCGAGGCTCTGTTGTTCTTAACTTGTGTCTTTTGGGAGCATTCTGTGAGAGACAAGTTCTCCATCGCTAGGGGAGAGTTGACATGGGTATTGCGTAGCCTATGCAGGTTAAATGTTTTTTTGGGAGTAAGATTCTTGCGCTGGCTTTGTGCCGAATCAGTGTCGAACGTTGTTGAGTTGAGGTTAATGCCAGACTCGATTTCTTCATCCTTAGCCGGTTGAATGACCAAAGAATCGACCATAATTTCCGATGCGTTCAGGGATATTTTGGGATGATGAAACTTTGCCTCTTGTTCTATGGAGCCGGGTCTTTCGCTAATTTCAAAGAGAGAATCTTTCTCTTCAAATGAAGAGTTTGGAATTGGAATTGTCTTTAGATACGAAGAGTTTGCTGTTAACAGATTATTTGAGGAAGAGAATGGACTCTGAGAGTTAACATTATCGGAATCGGCAATGTTGCAAGTATTTGATGTTCTCTTAAGGGATTTTTTGCCAACACTAACAGGAATGTGAGTTTGACTATCGCTGAGCTGTCTCTTTTCAAAGATTGGACTAAACGTGACCTTTGTGGCAAAGTGAAAAGACTTTCTATTTAAATTCCTTTGGAATGGTCTAAAATAAAATTTCTAATGAATACTCTCAGAAGGTAAAACTGATTCAATTCACCAATAGAATTAATCAAAATATTGATTGAATTTCATTGGTCAATGTAATTAAAACAAAAATTTCAGCTAAATTTAAAAGCGTGACATATATGGAAAGAAATAAAATGTCTTATTAATGATTAATGGATACATTAAGTGAAAAGTTGGTCTTATCAAATTACTTTTCCATTGTTGCCGAAGATACATCAGGATCCGTAGTTTCATTCATTGACAAATCAACATTTTGAGATTTTTCAATAACTTGAGATTGATTATTGTAGGATGTGAATCTTGTGGTATTGAGAAGACTTTCTCTGAGGTTAAGACGTCTACGCCAAGCAGATTGAATTACAACTGCAGCAGCAGAACGACGGTTCTTCTCCATTAATGGCCGTGATATCTCCATGGTCTTCTTGTCTAAGGGAACAAACTTGTTGAATAAAACAGCGAGAACTTGAAAATCAATTGAATTGTGATTCTTGTAAGAGTCAAGGATGAACTGATTTGGACCAGAAAAAATTGGACTTATCTAAAAGAGGGAGAAGTTGAAAATTAAAACGTAAAGAAATTATTTAGCGAGTAATGATTGATTAACTAACCTTTAAACATAAATGATACATGATTAGTTTACGATTAATCTCTTTTAGCTTGCCATCAGAATTTTTCAGAGATTCCCAAAAGTTTTCCACCACTTTAAAAGGCATCAGAGTAGGAATATAATGATGAATTAGGGAACAAATGACAATTGCTGAAGAATTATCCATAATTGAATCGTCTTCAGTGTCAAAGAGCCTGCCAAATAGAATACAAGCCCAATAATGGAGTAGTTCATGGGTCTTTTCCTCTTCGGGGACATTTGACAAGTCATTCTCACCATTTTCATTGAGGATTGTCAAAATTTCACAATGGATTACTTTAGATTTACACAGGGGATTAATCTGATAATGCAGGAGAAGCATCCAAAGATAACAGGAGACTTTGTCCTTTGATAACTTGTCAACGATCATATTTGCATCAATTTTGGGACCTTGAATTCAAATCAATTATTTATATATTAAGAAATATGCCAACTATAGATTGTAAAAAAATATCAGCAGTATGATATTCTTTGAAAAAAAATAACATAAGATGATACTGTTAAAGTAATTTTTTGTAATCATTGATACTGTAAGTGAAAAAATCATTGGTCTATTATGCTATAATAGAAATAAATCATACTGCTAAATTTCCCTAATAGTATTTTTTCGTTTTTAAGATGAGAATTTAGCCAAAAAAACTCACCATCTTTGTCTGTAAAAACGGTCTCTTTAAATATTCCAATAGCAATATTGAGATTGAAAATCTTTTGTAACCGGCTAACGGGGGGATAACGAGCCAGTTTAGTCAAGACATTATGTCCAATATCGACAGTTTTATTAATAGATGGAATTTTGATTTTACGACCACTTTCAAGGATTTCAGTAATCTTGAGCAAGATGATTCCATCACGAATGTTTTCATGGAGATTGGAGAGATGTAACTGCTTCTCTTCCAACTCAGTTTGTGTATAAAGGGTTGAGTTTTTGAAAAAGTTTATAATCTTGGCAGAGTCAACGTTTGTCGTGAGAAATCGTTCCCGGAAAGCAGACAATACCTAGAGAAATATAACTATAGATTAACCCTTTAAAAGACAATGGAGAGGGGAAAATCACCTGAATTGTAGATTTGAATTTTGAAGAGGTCTTGAAGAGAAGTGGGACCTTGGAGTTGTCAAATTTTATCTTTAGCTTGTCAACCAAAAGAATGAAAATAAATGTACGACTAATCATGAGGATTTCCGGATTCTTGTCATACTTTGTCTTTGGATCAATGAAAAGAGTTTGTGGATGATTCAAGAATCCATAATAGCGATCTTTAACAAGGGCAACGTCTGGAGAGTTTGAATGGCATTCGATAATAATATCCAGGAATAGATTAGTCCAATAAGGATTAATAATTGAATTGATAAATTCATAAAGACGACTAAGAATGGCTAGAGAAATAAATAATAAGAACATTGAGTATTACTTTTAAGACAGATTCCTTTAGGAGGATTCATGTAGGCTATGAGAGCCTTCCACACCTTGTGGATAAACTCGAGGGTCTCAGTTCCTCTGAGAAAACCTTTTGATTCATCTGTGAACAGGGTGTGTCCCTCAAAATGATGAGAGTAATCTAGGAGACTATTGATCCAGCGTGCAATTTGGGCGTCGTTGGACTGAAATTTTGATTTGGCTGGGAGAAATTTCGACGTGATTGGTTTAAGCAGGCGCCCAGTCACTTGGAATTCAACTCTTGTATTCTCAAATGATATGCTGAATGATTCAGAAAAATACGTCTTTTTTGACTCGGGAACTTTGTTGGACCAGGATACTTTGAGGAAAACACTTCCATTTGGTTTGAGGGATATCTTTGAACTGACGAGTTTTTGATCAAACGATTTATCTACCTTGTTAAGAATAACCCAGTTGATGTTAAAGTTTGGTGGAATTTTTGAAGTGAACGTTGCCGTTATGAGATGATCCGTGGGATTATTTATATTCAAATATTTTGTTTGAGTCTTGAAAGGAGGAATATTGTCGGGGAAAACAAGAGAAACTTTCTCTGAAAATGATGCCAATGGCAAATATGGAACATTTTCTAGATTTTCTAGTAGATAGCGATCCATACTCCTGGATTGAAATAATCTGATTATTCAAAATTGTAATTTGTGTTAAATATTTTTGTTTGAAAATTATCACGTTTATTGAAGACATTTATTGATCCTGTTTAAACAGTTCAAAATAATGATTTGTAATTTGATTGAAAACCCCCCAAAATTTCCAATCACTAGTATAGAAGATGCATACGTGCCTGAAAATAACAACATTAAACTTGTCATGGTTGAAATACCGTATATCCATTTTTTCTGGGAAAAAGATGAGAAGAGTATCGAAAAACAAGAGCTTTTTGAATATATGGATGCAAAAGATTATTACAAATTCGATATTATGATTACATCGAAGGGCTTCAAACTATTTATTAGTCCTTCTTTGCCTGAACTATTCAAGGTTCCGCGTCAAATAAATAGTATCCAGTCAAAACTTTTAAATCTTATTTATGAATCTGTTTTCGGGACTTATACAGCTGAAACAGAGGCTTCGTTTTGCGCAAAACTTTCCCAGATTTATTCTATTATTGTCAATCATAATAGTTATGCTAAATTTGAACCGGATACTAGTCAATATTCTCAGGTTGTTAAAACAGAATTTCGTGATTATCAACTCAGATCAATTGAATGGATGTCTCATCGAGAAAGACATCCCCAGTTAACACAGCAGGATAAAAACCTTTATTTTATAAAGGATGATTCTGAGTTACCACACTATCTATCAACAAATAAGTCAATTTTCGATATCTACCAGGGTGAACCTCCAAATTTTGTACTTTCTGTTTCTGGGGGTTTTCTCGCAGACGAAATGGGTCTTGGAAAGACTCTAGAAATAATTGGTCTTATCCTCAAGAATAAAAGATGTCCTGATTTATCGCCTGCAGTTCTTGAAATAATCGAAGAGTCTAATAACCCAGTAAATCCTTGTATCATTCCACCTTTATCGCCGCCGAAATCGATTGAGCCAAAACACTTGAATTTAGGAGAATCCGAAATAGTCAGTATCAACGGAGTCTTTGTCAAAAAAATTAAGGAAAAGGGCAAATTTGTTTATCAAACTATTCCAATTGATGAAGATATATTCTGTGTTTGTGGTGGTGTACCAACTACAGCAAATTTGGCTAAAATTCAGTGTTCTCGATGCAGAGGAAAGCATCAACATATGAAATGTGTTGGGTACGATAAAACTGACAAATTTCCCTATATTTGCCCACTCTGTTGGTATTCAATTAGTATACAATCTGGTTCAACTTTGATAGTTTCTCCAGATCATATCTGGTTTCAATGGTTCGAGGAAATTTGTAAACATGCTAATGAAAACATTGATCTCAATGTTGTATTATACTCTGGAATCGACAAAGAAATAACAAAGCTCCAAATTCATGGTGGTGAAGCGAAACTTCCTTCAAAAGTTGTCGTTAAAAATAGAAATGTTTGGTTTATTCAACCCCATCATTTGGCAATGGCTGATATTGTCCTTGTCCCTTTCTCAGTGCTCAATCGAGAACCTCATTTGAGTTGTTTGGAAACTGTGCGGTATTCCTCCAGGGGCCATAAGCGATATATTTATCCTCCTAGTCCACTGTGTTGTGTTAAATGGCATAGAATATGCCTTGATGAAGCCCAAATGATTGAAAACGGTCCCTCGAGAGCATCTCAATTGCTTTCCAAGTTGAAATCTGACTACCGATGGTGCATTTCAGGAACTCCGGTGGAAAAATCTCTCTTTGATTTGGTTGGAATATTGAAATTTCTTAGAATAGATCCCTTTGAAAACGAAAGTGATTGGATTGAAACTTTTATTCATGAAGTCTACTATGAGAAACGACCGATTGAAGAGTGTACCCTTACCAACATACTCAAAGAAATTATGTGGAGAAATACCAAAGCATCTGTGACAACTGAACTGAATTTACCTGAAGTTGAATACATTTCTCATTCTATCGAATTCTCACCAATTGAAAAGTTCATCTACGACCGTGAAGTTCTTGTCATACGACATATTCTCTACAATGATTGTTATGATGTCTATCGGCGTATTCCCGATGATAATACAATTCTTAGTAGTCTAAATCCAAAGATTTCGTTTCTCCTCGATCGAGCATTTGAGAAAATTCGCCAGTGTTGTGTACATGGAAGTCTAGTCTTTACAGACACTAATCGGAATGGTCGCAAGAGAAAGTTTAAATCCAAGTTCACTGAAAAACTTGGTCACGATGAAAGCAAAAATCCAAAAGGACCCATCAATAATAAAACCAAGGGCCTTATGACAATGGATGAAATGACCAACAAGGTCATTCAAGACGTTCGCAATGACTGTGAATTCCTCCTAAGAGATTTTATAATGAACTCTAATGGTCTTGCCTCATGCTTTATTATCCTTGGTAAAACTGACGAAGCAAGAAGAGTTTACGCCTCGGTCATAAGAAAAATCCTCAAATTGGAGAATGAACGTGGTGTCCTAGCTGATCGCTTTCAAATGCTACACACAATGGAAAATTATCGTAATTTCTTCCCGAAAAAGCGTGGTGCCTACGAAGAGCCTCCACTATCAATTGAAGAAGTCAATGAGAAAATCTTCAATCTTCGCTCAGCTCACATTGAACGCGGCCTTTCTGGCATTAATGGATTGGCCAATATCTATACAGAGAAAGTGACTCGTTATGATAATATTGAACCAGACATTTCCCTTGGCATAATTCACTTTTGGTTTGAAAAGTACGGTGATGAATTCATGCAACAAGAATGTGAAAGCCTGTTCGAAGAAAACGCCAATATCGTCTCAGTCAGATTTCGAGAGAGCCTCTTGTCAGTTTTCTCCCAGGTACTAGAAAAGAGGAAGAAATTCCAAAAGAAATTCAAAACTATCTTCCAAACCTATACAAACTTTATCAAGAACAAACAAATCGAAGCTGGTATTTTGGCTGGGTATCAGGTTAGTTTCATGTTAGCATTTTACTTTTCAATAATTATTAATCTTTAATTTTCAGGCTCACTGTGGCCAAAAGGATATCATCCAAAGTAAATTCGAACGAACCAATAACAACACTCGAACCAAGGCAAGAAAGTCAAAAATTCGCTCTTGCATTTACTGTGAAACAATGAAAGAGTTTGAGTCATATCGTAAACTTCTCTATTCTCAGAATAATAAGGATATCTTCTTTGATTTGTCAAGTGACGATGATGAAATCGACATAGAAGTTAAAATCATGAAGAACGATGATTCCTCCTTTAAAAAGAATCCCTATCAAGTAATTTATTTATTCTCTTTACACTTATTTCACAACTTTTTACTTGCTAAACACAGTTATGATTTAAACACTATTAATTAGAGAATTAAAAGCTCAAACTTCTATCTCAACATTGGAATTCATTCATGGTTCTGATGTTCGCATTAGGCCCCCTTGCATTCGAGTACCAATGATTGTTTGTTTCATAGAGGAATAGACTAGACTTCTGTTAATGCGATGAAATGAAGGGTGATCAGATTATCTTGAACAAACATTGTGCTCGAATGAAAGGCAGGTCTACGAATGAAACATAATTCAAGAACCTTAAAAAATTTCACTCAGGAATCAAATGAAATAAATTTTTATTTTTCTTACTAAGATTATGTGTGATGTCTTATCAAAGAGAATACAAATAGGAGGATTCCCGTTTATTGATGAAAAAGACGTTCCTTTCCTATTCGAATTTCTAACAGAGGAAGTTTACATTATTCAAAAGCTCTTTCCCAAAATTCGATATTGGTGGAATCTCTACGAGGAAACTCTACAGGCCTCTACACGCCTTCAGTCTGTTGATCCAGATGGTCCGGCCTATCTTCCCCTCGGCACTGTCGACCAAGAACGTGCAACATATGAAAAGAATTCAGAGTTCACTTGGGATAATCTGACCAACAGCCTATCAAAGCTCCAATTTCTCATCAATATCAAAGTAATTTTTTGGCTAATATTTACAATTTTTAGAAATCTGACTCAAACATGGAATGTCCAACGTGTCTAGCCACCTATGATGAAGAAAATCCGAAATTTGTCCTACTCTCAGGTTGTTGGCATCCTCTCTGTTCTACTTGCTTCTATAAAATGGACGCCATGGCCGATTGTCACCGGAAATGTCCACTTTGTCGGATATCTTTCCCACCGAAACTGGGCAACTTCAAAGATTTCGATAACATGCATAAAAGATGTCCCCTTACCATGGTTAGTAGTAATAGTACCCTTATAAAATCAATGAAAAACTTGATCTTCACATTTCAGCTTCAATATAAATCGAATCCTGAAGACTCGAATAAATCATCTGATTGTCAGGATATTGTCTACAATGTAAAATGTGATCATTCCTCAAAGATATCTGTCATCTCAAAGGAAATCATAAAAATTAATAAGAACGATCCGAGTGCAAAAGTAAATCATTTCTCTTTTACACTACAGAAGCAATTAGCAATTAATTGTTTGATCAATCTAATATTTCGTAAAGCTCCTTTGACGAATTACAAAAATCTAGTTGACATGACAAGATGGGAGTTTACTACTTTTTACAAAAAACTCAATACTTTTCCTCGGATATTCAGGATATATTGTAAAATTTAGAAGTTTAATTATTTTTTGGAGATGGCAATTATCTCCTTTCGATATCGATAGAAAAAATTTGAACTCGGAAATTGAGGCACTCTCGAAATTCGTAATTTTTTTAGAAATTTTTAAAATTTCAACAACTCATGGACTCATATCATTGTGGAATTCACAAAATATAAGCCTAATTGACATGGAGATGAGAATTGACTTTTTTACCAGAAACTCAATATTTTTCTTCAGAAAGTCTGGAAAAAATTTATATTTCGAATTCCATTATGAAATAAGCCAATAAGCTGTGAAAATTTTAGAATTCAATCTGACCAAAATCATGCTGTTTTTTTCAATTTCGAAAATGCACCAAATTTCCACTTTTTAACTTTTGAGCTTAAAATTTATTGATTATTACGATGGAGAATGATCCAAAATTTAATAGTTCAACTTTTTCTTGAAAACAGTAGATTCCTATCTTTCTCCACGCCCCAATTCGAATTCTTTGTCTAATGTTGATCTCGAATATCTGCATTTGACTGCTTCAAATTTTTGAAATCGGTAAAAAATTTCAGCTCAAAAGTTGAAATTTGGAAAATGGTCTAATATTGGTCAGATTGAATTGAATTCTCATCTTCATGTCAATTAGGTTCATATTTCTCCTTAGTTTCGGGAGAAAAATATTGAGTTTTTAATAAAAATAACTATACACCATGGCTTTATTAGCTGATTTCTCAATAACTCGACTTCCTTTTAATTTCAATGAATCAATTTTATTATCTTAAAATAATTTAAAAATTTATTTTTTAGATTCTAATCTTTAGTCTCTGGAATTCTGTGTTAAAGTCCGTGGGTAATACTCTTGAAAAGAATCATATACGCTTTTGTGAACTTCTAGACACAAATGATACGAAAAATTCAAATCATCTATCTGATTTTAGGCAAGTTTTTTTTGTCACTACGACAAGAAATTCTTACGCATTATTTTCATTTCAGGTCTACAAGTTCAGATTCCACCAATGTCCTGTTGATGTCATTGAAATTAGCTTCGAATGGAATCAACCTAACTGAAGCTAATCATGTATTCTTTGTTGAGCCAGTTCTCAATACTGGACGAGAAGCTCAGGCTATCTCACGTATACATCGTATGGGCCAAGAAAGGTAAGTCATTATTAAACCCTTTATGTGCCAAATTATTATTTGTAACTAAACCAAAATACTTACCCTAGTTCCGAATAGGTTTTCTAAAAAAAGCTCTTAAAATCATTTGACTACCTCTTGAAAAAATCACCCTTCCTTAATTAGCTTTGGTTAGCATAGTATATCAACAATTAGATCTATTACTAATTCCATTACTATTTATCAGAAAGTGTTTCATACATTGGTTTCTGGTTAAAGACACTATCGAACCCTATTTTCATGGAATATCCCGCAAGACTGCATCAAACATTTTGAACAGTTAGTTTTCAAAACCATCCAACTATTTAGTTTTCCTCTAATCTATTTATGCATTTTTTTGCATTCACAGCTGGCGATCTAATGAATTTAAAGTCAAAACGGAAGAATTCCCTATCACACGGAAGTGCATCGGATGATGACTTGCAGTATTTCAATTTAATGAACATTCGTGATCTAAAGGAACTATTGGCCTTTGACGTTGATAATAATAACAGGAATAATGCATCCTCATAGATTTATGTGAAAGTTTTCATTTATCGTTAAACAAAAAGATCTGTCTCCTATTTTCCAACATAATACTTTTATACTCTGTTTATAATTTTTATTTGTCGAAATAAAAATACTACAGTTACTTCAAAGTAGCTATATAAATTAGATTTTTTTTAAATGAAATAGCGTAGAGCTTAGTAATTTTTCCTGTAAATTTTGGGAGGATTAGTCTTAAGGAAAATCTTTAATATTACTTTCACAAATCCTTATCCTTTTAAGATAATTATCAATCTTATTTTTTCCAGAAATTGCTTTTGTTCAATTCTTAATTTAAATAATCTTAACTTTTTTTATTTTTCAAAGCTCCACCACCCCAACGAAATATAAATGCTCTCTTTGAAAAATGTATCAAATTCCAACTATAGAAGAAGAATACTTCATTTTATAGACGAACTAGCTAGTTTTAAATAATACTTATTAAGTTGAGAATTTTTGACTCTTGTTTTAGCTTCTATGATAGAAATTCCATCTCGAAAATTTAGTTTGTAAGGATTTTGTAAGCCTCAGTATCTATTTTCTGTCCACCTCTACTTACAACTTTCGAGTCGTAGCCATATTCCCTTTTTCTTAACTTATTACAGACCTGCCATTTTAGATACTACTGATATATAAACAAGCAGTAAAAATTGTTAAGAAATCAGAATTAGACTTTCTAACGTTTTACTTTAGCCTTCTCGAATTGTAAACTTGGAAAAAAAAATTTTGTTCCCTAGAGTTACATGAAAGTAAGCCAAACACAGTTACCTTGATTACCACGATAAACTATAGTGTACCATCAACATACATCGAATTTCTGTCAGATATTAATCATCATAAGAACTTATTCGATTTGCTTACAGTAAAAATATTTCTATTGAAACAACTTATTTTTATTGAAACACGAAAAAAGTATTTATCTCGACCAATCAGAATGCAGCAAGTGATTTCTATACATATAGATAGGAAAAAAGTGAGTTTTTGTGAAAATTTGAAAATTCGATGTTAATTCTTAATCAGGATGTGAATATTCGTTTTTCAATAAAAATAAGATGTTTCAATAGAAATATTTTTACTTTAATGTTGATTCCAAATATAAAATCTTTGGAGTGATAACATTTTTTGAGTATTTTTGAAATTCAGGTTCTAAAACCAGAAGAGGCGACTATAAAGTTTCGAGTTATAGAAATTTTGTGGAGATCATTTCTGTCTTTTTAGAATTATTATTATTTTCAAATTTCTAGAACCTTTTATCTCGATCTGATGAGATTAAAATCTTTCAAAAACCTTTTCCCTCGGCCAATTAGATTTTCACTTTTTGAGCGCAAATGCATCATATCTGAATGTTGAAAGCGAAATTATTATGTTAGCAGTAACCAATGCTGAGCTGAAGAATGAAAATTTGAAAAAAAAGATCAACTTATTCACCGGGAAAATTACCATACTTCAACAGGAAAAGGTGAAATTTCTTCAAGGATTAAATGTCAAATAATCGTATTTCCTCTGATTGAGGAAAAAAAATTTCCAGACATTTTCATAGCTATTCAATAATTTCAATGCAATTTCTTGACATGTTAATAATGATAAGAGTGTATTATCTAATTTGTATAGAAAGATTTTAAACTTGTTCCTCTTCCCCGATTGGTTCATTCTAGTTCAACCAATAGGAAGCCATTTCCCAAACATTTCAATCTTTCTTATTGCATTTCTTATTCGGGATATTATTTCAGTATTTCACGAATAAAACTATGGATTTACAGTATTGAGAGTAAAACATTGAGATTGTAGAATAAAATGCCCTTATTCAAAAGACATATCGATGAGCTAATGCTGGATGAGAACATTGATTCTCGGGTACCTGTCTACAGTGATGAATTATTCAAACAGGGAATACATTTTTGTGCCAAGGTGAGTCTCTTGCGTCAATTACATTTTACCTTGGAACAATGAATGGGAAAAAAGTTGTTGTAACAGGAAAAAGCCGTATGAAATTGAATATACAAAAGTTTGGTTATTTTTAGTTTTTAATCGAATTATTCGAGCCATCTGAATATTCCAGTTATTACAAAGGCAAATGAGTGAAAAATTGAAAAAGTTTAATATTTTTCCAAGTATCATCATTCAGGAATGTTAAAGCATCAACATTTTATTAACGATTCTCAACCCGAAAAATTTTCATTTTGAATAAACATCGAAATAGGACATAATTTCATGAATCTTGATGCTAGAATTAAAGAATAGATTTAATTGGAATATAACCACCCTCTTTCCAAAGCCTCCTCCAGACGTTTCAGTACTGATGGATATAGAGTCGAGTACCTTCTTCAATAGATGAGAAGCTTGTAATCTAAATTCTCTTCAATTTTATCTAAAAACCCTAGTTTTCCTATTTGTCCAGATCTGAAAAATCATTCAAAATTAAGTCAACTTTAAAACCAATCAGGTAAAAAAAATCAAATTTATTTCAATTTCAACAATATTTTCATTGTTAGTATCGTTTGTACCTATTTCTAGACCTCAACAAATATAATTGAGACATCTTTCCGTTAATTGTAATGGACTGAAAACGGTAATAAAAAGGGGAAAGTGATAACAAATTTACTTTTAATTATCTCCTAATTTTAGAAAACTGTTAAGGAATTTGATTACCCTGTTGCTAATGTATTTTATTTTTATTAATCATGGCAACCATATTGCATTTATTGAGTCAAAGAAAAATGATGGGATATCAAAATCTATGAGAAAAACCATCCATAATTTTCGAAACAGCTTCAAAAAACCCTTTTACAAAGTTCCCATGAATAGGCCTACATCCAACTTTCTTTTTCTGTTTGATTGATTCCTTATCGATAATAATAAAACCAAACTTATTTTATTCTCCTTTGATAGATTTATTATCATGAAAAAGCATCAGGAATCAGTAAACCCAATCAATAATAAAGAAATTACTGTTTGCTTATCAGGAAATCGCGTTCTCTCTCTTATGATTAAAGTCACCTGTTTTTTTTCTCACTTCTATAAACATCTTAGTTAATTAGAACCAACCTTTTACTAAAGCCTCTTCCAGACGTTTCAATAATAGTCAAGTTTCTTCTTAACGAAGAGCCTTTGAGAAAATGTTGGTTATATTCCAATTAGACCCTTAATGTTGCATTGTTCAAAAATATTAGATGTTGCATAATAATAATTTGTATCATAAAGGGTTCTTCTATAGAACAAAATTTTAGTGTTAAAGACTTTTTAAATCTTCTCCTAAAGGCTCTAGTTAAATCTCTAAATTTGTTAAAATGCGTAAAAGCTGCCTGTGGAAAAAATTCCCTATTTATAGAAAACTGATTTAACCCAGAATATTTCTTCCGCATTCAATCAATAACCGTTTTTAGCTGAAATTTTTCGTTGGTTTGAAATTGTGACATTTTTTAAGATTAAATGAATATAGCATGTAATTTCAGAGCGAACAAGAGTTAGGAAAGAGATGAGCTTTCTACGAATGAAGGCAATTATTGATTTTAAATTTGATAGACTCAGAAATCAAGGATCTCCAAGGATAGTAAGGCTAATTTACATAGATGTTAAAAATTTCCATTTTTTGAACTTGGAGTTAAAATTTTTTATTTATTCAAAATTCATTTTAAACTATGAAATTTCAAGTTGTGAAAATGATTCAACTCCCCTGAGGATAAAAAGGTGAAGCATCACAGAACAGATTTAGCATAATTAATTTTCTTCTTTTATCTTGATTGAGATGTAACAAATTTTTCAACCTACTCAAATGATAATACAATGAGTTTTTTATTCAATGAAAACAGTAATATGTTAAGATCATTTCTGTTAAATTTTGTTATTCCACTATGCTTACGAATCTTTAGTTATTTTAAATCTCACACATCATTGTTATCAAAGTTATATGTGGAAATTTCACAGAAAACTTTAATTTAATAAAAGGGTAAAATTCGTTACATCTCTAATCGTGATCATGAAAAACAAGTTAACAAAAAATTTTAGATAAGAGTTTGGTGTCAAATCGAAATTAAAAAAATAACCATATTCTTCATGACTATAGATTTCAAGAGTTCTCCATCGAATTGATAAAAATTCTTTAGTTTGAGTTTTGAGAAATAAGATGGTTTACCACATTACTCGTGTCAAGCAAATTATTGATTATTCCATGGATTTCTTTTCTCTCTTATCAATGTCTATAACAAAAGTAAATCAGATTTTTCCTCCATCTACCACAGTACCATTTGCAATTGTAATTTTTTCCATTGAAAATAAGACGCTTAACAATTGATTGACATTACATTTTAATCTTGTAATAGATTACAATACATAAATTCCTATTTATTTATATCATAGAGTGCTTTTTCGCAAAGAGATTCGTTCATAATCGAATTGATAAGAAAAAAACATTGCCAGGGAAAAGAAATGTTAATTTCTGGATAATAATATGTTTTGTGTGTAATTTCTGAGTGAATTATTGATTTTCTTCTATTCAGAGTATACAAAATATAACACACAACTATGTTATAATAAGCTCACCTAAATACGTTAAGACAGGCTCAACCTGTCCTCTCAAACATGTTTTGATGTTTTGCACGATTCATTAGTCTCGTACAAGTATAGATATAATTGACAAAGTTCCACTATCCCACTATCTTTCAAACTAGCAATACTACGCTGCTTCTTTAATTCAGTCTTGAATCTTTTTCAAAATTTTTTGTTGCCGAGATCCTATTTTAGCAAAAAATACTAGGTATTAGTATGATTCCGGACATAAAAACATAAAGATAAAGCCCCACTTTTGTATGTTCTTTATCTGAGTGGTCTTTTATTTCAAATAAAACACAGTAGAAATATATAGTGAATTACATTATCAACTGTATGTATGACGAAAATTCATAACAAATTATATATGATAAGGTCATATAATAAAATACTTGATTATTTAACAACGCAAAAATACTTAAAGTACAAAATGAATATACAGTATATATAAATCGAGAATAGGAGTATTTTGGGTGGAAAAATATTCTTCATATATCTCCCAAGGATCATTCATTTGAGCAGTGTAGAAACAAATAATAAATGACGAATAATTTTCTACTCTTTAAAGTCTCTCTATACTGAGTACTGTATTAGGGAATAAATGGTACTTTACAAATAAAAGTAATCCTCTGTCCATAGAAAGTATTCATAAAATTTCATAGGGAAAAATTAAACCTTGTGTCAACCTTGGCGCATAATAAGATTTTGTCAAAATATTTTTAGAATTTTAAGATTTGATGCAAAAACAAAAACCTATGTATCGTCGCTAAAAAGTAGATAGGAAAAACTTGCATTTTTTGAACTTTGGATCATCAGAATATCAATGAAGCATTAAAAATTTGATTTCTATGTCCAATCGTGATCCTTACGTCAACTTCAGATCACTCTCTCACTCTTGACTCAAAAAATGGAAGTTTCGGGCTTATTTGAGAATTGAAATATCCCATAATTTGTATTATAAATTATATTAACTAGGTGTAATGAATCAATTTTACGAAATATTCCAAGAAACGAACGAAAGAATTTACCACTTTGGTAAACGAGGAATTTGGAAAGAAAATTTGTTAAAATCACTTTACTCTATATTCTATCATAATAATTATTGGGCTTTTTGCTCTGGTTCGGTCAAACAGGTGGATAACATGCTTGATACGACAATGGAAACTAAAAAACTAACGCTCATTCTGTTTTATCCCAACAGTAAAATGGTCATTATCTTCTTTTATGAGGGAGTTTTATAATAAAAGTTTAGCTAACTTGATGCTTAAATATTGATAGCAATCATAAAAATAAAACTTAAGTTTTCCTATGAAGGGAAAAATATCTTGAAAAAACATAAATAATTTTTGTATACTATTCTGTCAGTGTCTCCACATACTTTTTGCTTCAGAGTCATAATCAATATTGTTAACATTTATTTATAATGAAGACTAATGTATTGTCTGTCTATTTTGATGTTCATTTTAGTCGAATGAATAAATAAAGCATCTTGAAAGAAAAACATGTTGTCAATTGTGAACAAGATAGATAAGTTAAGAACTATCAATATGTTAATATGATAACTGATCTGAGATCACAAAGGGCCTCAAAATTGCATGAATTTCATTTTTCTCTGATCCACATTCAATCCTGACTGCGAGAAGCCAATCAAATTCAATCATGCAATATTATACCCTGCAATGGAAAAAGCTCATTGATTACTCAAATAGCATATTTTTGAGGTCCTAATGATTTCACTGACCTTGTGAAATGAATAAAATTTCAACTCACGAGATTCTGCAGTTGAGGCCATCTTCAACTAGTCAAGATATCGTCTGGGAATTCAATTGAATACAATTGGCACTGTAAACATATCCCCTTAAGGTTAACTTTATCGATCATTTGACTGTTGCAAGGTAAAAGAGCCTTTTGTTAATCGAATGCAAATACTAAATGGCATGCTTTTTATCTCGACCAATCAGGTATAAGAGTCAGGCCCATAATCTCGACCAATGAGATGAGGGAAGAATATTTCTTACTCATTATTATTTTTCTTTGATGAACCAATTACAAATTATAAGTTACTTATAATACATAGAAAATCGTTGGAAATGATTCTAACGTTTACAGATAATGTGTCCTCTAATTAATTGAAATATGATCCTTTAGTTGATTTATTTTTGTGATAAGATAATTCAAAATGATTGACTCAAAGTTATTTTCTGCAAAATTTTCCTTATTCGTCTACTCAATATTCTCCTCAAACTTTTCCCAGTATTTTTAGACGATTAATCTTTTTATTGAACGTCCATTAGTCGGATGTCAAAAGATTTCCTTCTTGATAATTTTTATTTTATGAAGAAATGTATGGAAAAGTTTAGGCCAAATGTTCTTGGCAAAAATAATTTCATTGCACTATAACTTCTGCCGATGAAGAAAGCTTCCGAAATTTCCTGATCGTATTTTTTCTGGTGTTAACTTATTAAATGAAATGGTCTTTGATCTTTTCTCTTAGGCTTACATCAAATCTTATGAGC
Source organism: Gyrodactylus bullatarudis (assembly GCA_012064415.1). Taxonomy (NCBI): domain Eukaryota; kingdom Metazoa; phylum Platyhelminthes; class Monogenea; order Gyrodactylidea; family Gyrodactylidae; genus Gyrodactylus; species Gyrodactylus bullatarudis. The sequence continues at coordinate 738,810 of SSNU01000075.1, read as the reverse complement.
TAAGAAGAATACCTTTATTTTCAGATCAAAAAGTTTGAAGAAAGTTGTTTTTTCTTTCTTATTTCTTTCAAATCTATTAAAATCAATAAATTATGATTCATACGAGAAATCATTATTATCTGGAATGTATGGTTATATTTTCTAGCATTTTAGAGATGACAGAATTATATTTCTTCTTTTACAGTTCTGTCTTTTTTAGGGACATCTTCTTAACACTGATAAATTTGCATTATTTTTCGTATACATCCATAATACATCTTATGGAAGAATTCTACAATTTGACCACGTAGATTTATATTCATGAGAAAAGTTATTATTTATTCCAAAAACTGCTGGGTATTTTCCCGTTTCAAATTTCAATTTAAAAAGTTTCCGCTCCAATGAAATATATTGATGAGAATGAGTTTCTCTTCCATAAACCTTGTCAAAATTCAGTCTATAGGGATTTATTTCATACGAATTAGATTGAAATAATTAATTTTTCGAAGGAATAAATAAATATCTTTGATTTTTACTGAAACCTGAATCTAAAGGAATCATCTCATTATCGAATTCACTGCTCAAACGTTGTTTTTCAGGATCACCAATAGACAAGAAAGACATAATTGGTCATTGAGATTTAAAAAACACTTTGTTATCGCGCTTTGATAACTTTCAAATTTTGACCATTTTTACTCCTTGAAAATAATTAAATATGGATGATCAAAAATCAGTTGAAATTTACGGTTCCCTTTTTGAATAGGGATAATTGGTTTCTTTGTCTATAATTAATCCTGAAAAATAACGTTTGATTCAACAAAAATTTTCACCTCAAAGTTTAATTTTAACTCTTTCGGTGCCGATGGACTTTGTCCAATTTTTTTGAACCTTCTTAACTCTACCAGTTTGATAGGTTTCTGGATCAATTAAACTTTAAATTGAAGCCCACAATGTGAACTTGCATTAGTAATATTTTCGGCCAAATAGCTTGGTATCTTCATTGCTAAATTTTGGTTTTTATAAAAATTGTGAAATAGTCTCGGCACTGAAAGGGTTAAAAAATGAAGATTATGATAGATTTTTTGAAAATACTTTTCTATAATAAAAGTACAAAATTTCAATGAGACTTTAAAAAATCCCTTTTTTATGGATATTCATACAGTTGAATGCAAACAATCAAACTTAATTTATGTACTAAAATAACCTTGGGAATGCGATACCTTTCAACATAATAAGAGCTTTTAAATAAACATACATTAGTTCTCTGAAATAAGTGATTTATTCCTTGATACATTCGTACATACTTGTATTTATTAGTAGGTTGCGAGAAAAGAATTGGGATTTTGAATTTTTTCCCTCAAAACTGAGCCAAGGAATCATTCAAAGGCTAATTTTTCCACTTCTTGTTTATGGATATTAAACATTGAAAAACTTGAAAAGCATGATCATGGATTATATAGTATACGAGTTTTGCTCTGGAACTGGGCCAAATTAAATCTGCTTTTGTAGATCGAATAAAGTATTCAGATAGCATTCTGCATTTAAGAATAGAAAAATGAATTTTGAAGATATCACCCTTCAGAAATCGATCAGGGAAAAAGATGGAAAAACATTTTGATGAAAAAAAATTGATCTTATTGGCCACTCATGTTCCGTCTGATTATCACCTTTTTTAAGTCAAAATATCCTAGTGGATAGAAATTTTAGATCAAAATTTGTCTTGAAGACTACCATTTTAGTCCGGAACCTCAAGATTTTTTTTGCAGATCTTATCGAAGGTATAAGAAACATCAATACTTTTGAATGGATCCCACCAAGACTGGTACGAATGAAACTCACAAAGCATTTAAAAATAGTTTAAGTAAGTAAGTTCTTTGTTAGACACATACGCGCGTTTCGTCCTCAATATTCCACAACTAAATGAGTTCAAAAGAGGACGAAACGCGCGTATAAGTATACCAAAGATGTATACATTGATTATTTCTAAATGCTTTGTGAGTTTCATTCGTACCAGTCTCGGTGGGATCCATTCGTAGGCTGTAACATTACCAAATAAGACGTTCCTGTGGGGTATATTGAATTATTTTATTAAAATTTGGAAACAGTCAAGAGGCCATCTATTAAAGAATTAAAAGATACGTGATAACCTTTAGAATCAGAACGAATCAACATAAAGAGTCCAAAAACATAAAGAACCATAATATTAAAAATATTTTATCCGCGTTCTAAAGAAAACCTACGAGTTATTCCGTTTTTCGCTAGAAGTCTATACAGTCCTTATTAGAAACTTCATCTTTGCCTGTTTTCCTTGAGCTTTTACTGAAAAAGGGAAATGATTCAAATTTAATTGTACTCATATTTCAAAGAAAATTGCAAAGTAATTCAAGCAGATCAGGTTACACATTTGTCTCTAATGAACTAAGTTTGTTTTAATTTGATTAAAATCAATTATTTAAAGGAATATAGATATTATCTAACAACGTTAGCTAACACATTACTATTTTCATATCAGCTGGGCTTACTTATAAACCTAACTGTTATGAAGATGAGAATTCGCTATTTTTACAAAAAAACTCAAAAGATTTTTTTCTGAAATGAGCCCATGAGTGATTTCTGGAGAAAGTTGAATTTTTCGAATTTTCCCGCTTTTTCAAGCATTGAGGTCAAAATTTCTATCGATTTCGAAGATTTAAAGCCATTTATATATTTATAATTGAGTTAGGTTCTAAACTCATTTGGAAGGTTTGGAGAACAACAAGCGTATATTTGAGTGATAAACGTTATATTTCGCCGGGTCTCTTCAGACTCTACCCCGGTAACATTTAAATACTAATTATAATAATCAAATAGGGACCTTCCATTGGTTCATTTTCTTATTCAC
>SSNU01000075.1:683972-735403 GCA_012064415.1 Gyrodactylus bullatarudis | reverse complement strand
TCCCTATTTGATTATTATAATTAGTATTTAAATGTTACCGGGGTAGAGTCTGAAGAGACCCGGCGAAATATAACGTTTATCACTCAAATATACGCTTGTTGTTCTCCAAACCTTCCAAATGAGTTTAGAACCTAACTCAAATATTCTTGATGAAGTTCTTAAATATTATCGTTCAAATATATTTATTTCTTGTATCACAATCATAGAAATTCTTTATCATAGTGGGAAATCAAACAATCTTTTTCTTAAAAATCTCGAGTTTCTGTCAACCTCCATGACCAAATCTGAAATCTTTGTCTAATCTAGATCCGAAATATCATGTGGAAACTATGAAAAGTTACAAGATACATAAAAGTAACATACAGATTCAGGACTTATAAAATAACAACATATGTAGTCAGGTAGAAAGCGTACAATGTTATGGACAATCCTTTCTTATATTTTTCTTCAATCAACTTGTTGATTTCAAAGTTAAAATCAATGATATACAACAATAGATTGCTTTTCTAACATGAACTCAAGTGTTTTAAATTTTTTTCATGTTATAAAAGAACGGATACAAATATGTTGAACTTTTTAAATTGAAAATATTTTTTACAAGTTTGATCTTGTTCAGAATTGATTCTTCTAGAATTCACTACGTATATTTTCAGCTATATTCTTTCAGTCCTAATGAATACGTAATACTTTATAAATTGAGAAAAAAATCTATAAAAAGATTCTCTGAAATATTTTGCATTATGTGATAAAAATTAGAAAATAAAATGCTGTAACTAGCTAGGGTTCTCGTATCGAGTTTTTTATACAAAATGGTCTATTTCTTTCAAAGCTCTCCAGACTGAAACACAATCTGATGGTTTCATACTCGTAAAATTTTCCGCTATAGTCTTCATAACATTGGCTATCATATTCTGACCTGCTTTTAAAACATTCTAAAATAAGTGAAAAAAATAAGTTTACTTCAGGACAATTGTGCTTTTCGAATTTCGTCAGGTAAAACAAAGAATCTGACCTTCTGTTAAATCTGGGTCTGAATTCACAATCTTCCCTCTTACATTTTACGGCATAGAATGTTGAGCAGTCTTTATAGCTAGGAATCAAGTTTCTATCAAAGCTTAAAAATTTTTCCTGAAAATCTCAAAAACCAGGAGAAGAACTAGCATTTTTCTAGCAGAAGAATACAAGACTTTCCCGAATGATTTCGCGTCATGTTATTTTTTTATCCTTTTAAGGAATGGCAAAAATTGAGAAAGAAAAACAATAAAAATCAACAAAGAAAAAAAATATAATAGAGAGTATACTGTTGCTGTCTGAATATCATATTTTCTCCCTTAGTTATTTTCAAAATATAAATTGATTTATTGATGTTTAGATTATTTGAGAGAAGAAAACGAATCTCGACTATATTCACACATGGCTGTATGTTTCTGTTATAACAATCAGCTTATTGATATTTTTAAAGAAATTAGTTGGTTCATTTCAGTTCTCACTGTTTTTTGGGACCATTGAATCAATTAATTTCCAATGATATATAAAAAAATTAAGTCTTAAGAAATAGGCCGAATTTTGCATCGAAAAACAACCCTTTTTGTCTAGAATTGTCAAGAAACAAGGTCTAATGAATATCTTTTGAGTTATAATTTCTAATTCGTAGTTTGGTTACAAAAGATTTCAATGCCCCTAATGTCAAATAAACAATTCTTCTTGGTGTTTTGCTTGAGATTCTATATTTAGAGTCTATCAAAGCAAATATAATTATTGCAAAAGAAAACATCTCTCTGTCTGTTTATTCATTAGCGGAATGAACGGATTAGATTTCACTTTATACCTTTTATTCATAACACAAACATAGAATGTAGATATCAGAAAATAGTTATCTTCCTTAATTATTTTCTTATCAAGTGGAAGTACATCAACTCTCGGTATCTATTTAGGCTATAACTTAATTTTCTATAACGAAATTAGTGGCTAGTTTACTGAACTCAAGAGACAATGCATAATAAATCTAATAAAATGCCTAATTTGCACACGAAAGTATTCCTCAAAAGGCAAATTTTTATCCCTCCAGATATATATTCAAGTATAATACAGTAATTTTAGTTCTTGAAGGACTTTGGGAGAAGAAGATGAAGCTAGAATGCATTTTTTGGCCTTTAACTTTATTAGGACACTCGGATTGCCAATATTTAGGATTAAGAAATGATCCAATTTTGATAATTTCGTAATCTCAGCTGTATTATTAAAATACGTTTTTTTGAAGTTTTCTCAAGGTAATACAGTGAAAACATTATTCAGATTATTTAGATAACTTGAATAACTTTTTTCTTGCTTTGACTTTTGAAAACAAAAGGTTTGGACATTTTTAACTAGTATATACAATAGACTTGGATGAAATTTCGTAAAACTGATGAAACCGCCTGTAATTTTGTTTAAATAATCTTTGAGCTATTTCTAAATCATTCCACCATGTCTGGCTGAGTGAACTCTTTAAATGATTCTTGTATCATATAAACAAAATTTTGGAAATTTTCATATTTTGAACGTTTTTATTTTAATATTTATTAATTATATTCGATTTTATTAACTTTATGCAGTTATAAATAGTTTAAATAGTTTTTCTTGGATTTTGAATGTAAAATATTAAGACATTTTTAATGAAAATATAAATCAAGAGAATATTAAGAACGTTCAAAATTTGAAAATTTCCAAAATTTTGTTTATATGATACAAGAATCATTTAAAGAGTTGACTCAGCCAGACATGGTGGAATGATTTAGAAATAGCTCAAAGATTATTTAAACAAAATTACAGGCGGTTTCATCAGTTTACGAAATTTCATCCAAGTCTATATATATTATACAATTATGAAAAATTGAGAACGTTCAAATTTGAAAATTTTGTTCATCTCAGCAACGGAATGATGATTTTGAAATAGCACAAAAATTACTTAAAATTAAAATGTCTATTTCTTCTGAGTCGTATGATTTATCCGAGAAAGAAAAAAAATCTCCTTCTTATACGATCATCGTAGACTTTCCCATTCTTAAGATGTCCCCTTGTGATAATCCCGTGCGGGAGTGAAGAAAACATCTTGAAATAATCAACTGCTATTTTCATCTTAGAGATTGTCTCTTCATACTCATCAGGCAAGAAAAGGGAACAGAGAAATCTACGTAATGTTTACTTTTTTTTCTGCTGCGAGTTAGGAGAAGGAGGAGTTAGTATGCTACCATCAACAATTCTTTTTTAAATTCTCAAACTAGATTTCAATTCCTTATGGGAACATAATAAATTGAATTATTATGTCCATTTCTGTGTGTTTGTTTGTGTATGAAGATAGATAACTCATTTACATTTTATTTTGGCAAAATGTCCACTGTTGTTGTTGTTCAGTCATTTTATCGAATCCTGAGTTGATTTGCTGAGCGTATATATTTTTACATTAGATAATTTCTCTTCTTCATTAGGCATATATATGAACTAAAGATGTTATATATTAATTCCAAGCAAGTTTGCTTGAGTCTCAAGAGTGAGATTTCCAGAGATAATCCAATTGTTGCCTTGATTAATTCTAACTTTCGGCTAGCAGGAATAACTCTAATCCACTTACGTTGATTAAATCATAATTATTCAACCAATCAAAAACGTTTAAACGAATGCTTAGTATGTGATTGCTTACAATTACGTTTATTCTCGATGAACCTACGCAAAAGTGGGCATCCCTAACGATACTATGGGGGTAATAAAAAAATATTAATTTTCCATCTCGCTTCAAAAAAGCGTACATTGAGCATAAATTTTATTATCCCAAAGATGAATTGAAGACCAAAATTCTTTTCTATAGAATGTAATACAAAAAACAGCTGAATAAACGAAATCTACGCAGTTAAAACACTAATGACATACTCAGTTTATTTCTACTTAGCTCATGGATCTCGATTCGGTAAATGTAAATTAAAGTTTTCAAGATGTACCCAAAATATTTTTGAGTAATTTTACCGTGATGAATTTATAATCGATTTTCTTTTATTCCCTCAGTTTATTGGAAGTTTGGATGTTCCTAGGCCACAGAATCGTCTAGAAATTGTTTCAGCAATGCGTAAAATTCGAGTGAGTTAACCATTCAAAGAAAAGAACAACTAGAAATAACTTGATAATCGTGGTATTCAAATTATTCTCATATTCCCACTTAAAATTTTTGACGATTTTATATCTTTTGGTAGCGATAAATTGCTCCTTTATCTCAATTATTATCCTAGGATTATAAAATTTCAGATAAAAAACCGGAAGGAATCCCATCAATTCTCTCTGAATAAGGAACAAGAAACATTATTTAAAATCATACTTTTTCTCGTATAGCCTGAATAAATTCAAGAATATAAATACAAAAGAGGTTTCGACTAATTTGTCCATTCACTGACAAAGAATCTATCTATTGATCACTTTAAATAATTAATATTTTCTTTTATCTCTCTCAGTATGAATTCAAGACGAAAGGACTCAAAAAACGAAAGATTCTCTTGAAGATTTCAGCTGATGGAATATTTGTCTATGCAAGGAAGAATCAGTCTGTAAGTTTACCATTTTCTTTTCCTTGATTTTTTATTGATTCTATATGTATCTGCTGATAATTTTGATATAAAATGGAAATGATAATTCCTTCATATTAAGAGTCTAATCACGAAATCATACTCAATTTCTGGGATGAGTTTATCAATTTTTATTTCTTTTTGCACGATCTTCAGTTTTATTTACTCAAAAGATTTTCCTAAATTAACTTAGTTACTTATAGATTGGTCGGAAATTTCAAAATCTACTTAGATCAATGACGAATATCAGTCGCAGAGAAGAAAAATACCTTTTGTTAGAAGTGTGAAACTCATTTAGTAAGATCAAGATTGCTGGCATCAAGTTGATCGGAAAGTATAGCTCAATTCTCAATTTAAAATAATCCTCTGAGATCAGATAAAATATTCAAAATATTCACACCGGATATTTATCAGACTGGAACTCAAAATGTGTAAGAAACAAAGTTATCCCTGATAATTTGAAGCAATCAATATAGAAATAAATCTAACGAGGGGAAATGTTCCGACGGGGTTTCATAAAAATTGTTTGATTATTTCCCAATTTTATTACACGAATATCAATGAAGCAATAAAAACCAGAATAACCATGAAATATATCTTGTTTATTTATTGGCTTAAATATAAACCTCAATCAAAGCCATGCCGTTGGAATCGAACTGAAAACCTCTACTATTACTCAATTAAATTCTTATTGTGACTAATATTTTCTCTTCAAAGATACTTTCTGTTCTAATAACAACTGACCTTGGTAGTTTATATAAAGATCCTGTAAGAAATTCACATTTTAAGAAATATCTTTATCAGAGTAATACAAATTTTTACTTTTTCGACTACTTTTCAAATATTTGATCATTCGATAGGGAATTAAATTTTCAGAAAAAAAACCCTTGAACTGCATATTTTAAATTTTGTTTTTATATACAAAATCTCATTAGAAAATTAAAATTTTTAAATCCGCGCCAAAAAATTTTGAATGAATGTTATTACGATAATGGATGAAATTCAATTTTTTGAACAATATGTGTAACTTTTTGGATGGGAATTATTCTGAGAAAATTTTAATGAGTTTTAAAGAATTTTGTGAAAATGGGATTTATCGGTATCAGAGCAAGAAAATTTTTAATTTCCAATAGTCAGCCAAGGAAACCAGAGATTAGAAAACATGAATTTCAAAATAAATTGCTGTTGTTTTTTCGTTGTCAACTTTGCTTTTGTAAAACTAAAAACAAAAAAAAATTCATTTACAATTCCTCTGGGGAAATGAGCAATGCCTTAGTAAAAGATTGAATTCTCCTTCTTCTCTTATTCCCAGATGGCTGTGTTGTAAAATAAGAAAAATTTGCTACTTCCATCAAAAGATTTTGAAATATCTGGCAAACATTTCCTCCACGTATTAGAATCATTGATTCAGGACTAAAGATGACAATCCTACCTTAACTTACAGAATGGATTATTAGCATGTCAAACGGATTTGCTCGGTCAGTGGATGAACTTTTCATTAGCAAGCTTATCCAAGTAAACTTCTCAGGGATTTGACATTAGCTATAAATGAAACCATGATTTTAGAATAGAGGGAAAGGTCGCTCAGCGAATTGACATAATCTCATTTTTGTGGTATTTACGATAAGAACACAAAAGTCAAATTGATTTATTTTTCAGAACATAATAAAATGGGCAAGTGGACTGACGAAATTCGCCTCTTTAACAGACAGTATCGCTTCAGATTCACGACAAGATGTCCTGGGGGAAGAAAAATACTTGGATTTGAACCTTCAAGATAGCTTTTTATCGAAGAAATCCCTTTCGAATGGCCTGTTCTCATTGAATCAGAGCTCAAGTTCAGTCATGTCCTGCATGAGACCTGGGAATCTACTACAACACTATCCAATATACAGGTGAGTTTAAAAAATTTATTCTTTGACGTAATACGAAGAGTATTATGAAAGCTTGAACCATAAACCCTAGTTTGAATTTTACAAACCCCCATTAACAAAAAGATTTTTTCAATCTAGGTTAAACTTCAGGTAGGAAATAATTATGTAATTCAGATAAATGCTTGGCATTTTCATACACAATAAACAAAGAGTTATTCTAACAGAAGTTATAAGTAATGTTTCTCATTATATATGACATTTTTCTAAAAAAGAGAATAAAGTTTAGGTTTCTTCCTTTTCAATGATATTTCAAGTGCTTTTAAATACTTAAAAATGATTATATTTTTACTTAAGATTTAAATATAAACCATGCTAATTATTGGATAACCGGCTCAGTGGTCTAGGGGTATGATTCTCGCTTCGGGTGCGAGAGGTCCCGGGTTCAAATCCCGGCTGAGCCCTTTGTTTTAACGCGTATGAATTAATTTTGATTTTATTTTTCCCATTTTCAGGATATTTTATGTATCCCATGATTCTCAAGACTTAAACATCTTCAGTTATATCGCTCGAGATTCAAAGACAAGTGTTTTCAAATGCAATGTCTTTAAAGCATACAAGAAGGTGCAAGCAATGCGTATTGTTCGAACTGTTGGACAAGCATTCGATGTTTGTCATAGATTAAATCAAGAAAAGAAACAATGTCAAGAGAAGAAAGATTCAGATGATCCCATTCTAGATGTACTTGTGAGTATCGAAAAACTTGACTCGTATCTATATTTAAGATTTTACTGTAAAACCAATTTTTTATATTATGGTTCATTCTGATTCGCTCTCTTCGTGAAAGGGGATTTTCATGAATCATTAATATCATTTATTCCGAATATAACTGAAATAAAATATGATACGAACAACTCAAGAAAATTTACACTTTATTGTAATAAAGGAAAATAACCTGGTGTTTGTGGGAAGCTTATTAGGATGAAACTACTCTGGAGAAATCTCAAGAGGTTATCTTTATGAATCAATTAGTTTTTCTTTCAAGGCAAACTTGAAACGTTTATTTTCATTCACTTCTGATAGGAGAAGTTGGGAGAATTATCCCTAAAGAATTTAATAATGATAACGAAAATATACATAAATTCATTATCTTTTGTATATGTAATGTAGAACGAAAAAGTGAACGATCAAAAGATGAAAAAAAAGAAGGAACGTCATAAGAGCGGAGATACATCTGATGACTCAGCCATGAATTCAAATAGCTCATCATGTTTGAGTAAGAATGATGATGAAGAATTAATTAACCATGAACGTTCAACGGAAAACTCTGAAAAGAAAGATGACCTCAGTAGGAATAATGAAAAGTTTGTTGCCAACGAACAAAAGATGAGAACGAATAATTCAAGTAATGAGACGAAAAGTGTCTTTAGTTGGGCTAATGATTTGGAGAAGGAACTTTTATCAGATACTTGTGAGTAATCTCAATGTAATTTCTGGTTTGAAACTTGACTCAATATTACAGCAAGATTGTATTTTTCATTTTGAAGAGAATCAAGAAAAAATTGCTTCATATTATACGCCTGCATTTTTTTCAATGAATTTTAATACCAAACAAGTCATGTGAAGATGATTGGCTGAGAATACTGTTCCAATTAACTTTTGTGTTAAAACTTTTCATTAAATCAAAACATCTAACTCAATTTAACACTTTTTAGCTACGTGTCAATCAAAAAATCTGAATTCACTAGTCCTCAGAGTACCCAGTCCAACAAAGAATAATGATCTGATAAAATTTAATGCAAGTCCTAACTATTTTATCCCAAAATATTCATTAATATTTGAAAAATATATTCTTTCAGAATGACATTTGCAAATCAGATACAGAGTGGAGCCTTAGCGAGTCGACTTTTAGTCAAAATAAAAGCAACGGTGTCCTAGATTTAATGAAACGTCAGCTGATTATACAAGAATCAGAAACACGACAAGCCCTACAACAAGTCCACCAGCTTATGATTCAGCTTAGACTAGAATCTACAGCACGCGCTGAAGGACAGACAAGAGTACAAGAACTTCTCGTACAAAACCGCCAATTGATTGAAGGCATTAATCAAATGTCAACGCGCCTACAACGACTTGAAAGTATGGCATGCAATAATGGGTTTAAATCTGAAAATAGACTTGATGATCCCTCAATGAATGGGGTAAGATTTTAGTCTGATCCACTACAAGGTTATACATCCATAGTTAACATATCAATCATTTTTTTAGACAGAAAATATCTACAGTTCAAGTGCACCCAATAAGAAAGCAAACATTCCCCAATCTGTAACATTTTCTTTTGGTTCAACTGGACAAAAGAATCTTGATCCATTCAGTGATCCCTTTGATATCCTGTCCGCTGAAAAAGTATTCAATTATGATTCATCTGAAGTAATTAAAATTTTGATGAATGCAAACTTCTTCAACTGCTACCTTTTTTAAACGTAATTTTTTCAATTTTAGAATAGTCAGAATCTTAACGACCAATCAAGGACATCCCAGCAAAACTCAGAGTTTAATTCACTAGAGAATATCTTAACAAGTAAAAATATTAGTTGTACATATTATCACAAGAATAATCCATGGCACCAAGAGATTCAGAATAATGACTCAAAAAATCTAAATTGTACTATAAAAAAGGAGATGTGACCATTATTGAGAAGAAATTTATGGCAGAACAGTTTTATTTGTTCTCAGTGTCATTTGATGTGTAACACATGTGTTAGAAAAATAATTTTTCATGTAAATAATTTATTGAAATAAAGTTTTGATTCAGTCAAAATTTAATTTTCAGAAATTTTGGGGGAGAAATTATTTTTATTATTTTAAAATATACTATCAAGTAGATATGTAATTAGAAAGAGCAAAAAAGAAACTCACTCATTTAAAAAATCTAGAACAATAAAACTACAGATCTTCAATATTAAAAAAAGTCTTGTTTCTTGAGAATAGGATTTGCACATTTACAAATGGAAAAACTCGAGACCGACTATGTCACCCTGACTAGGTTCATTTTAAGAGCCGAAAAAAGACACCCCGGTGCAACTGGAAAGTTAACTAGTATTTTAAACAGCATTCAAACTGCTGTTAAAGCAACTTCCCTAGCTGTTAGACGTGCCGGAATTGCTGATCTGTAAGCATGACTAGCTTGAGATATTTAATAATATTAGATTCGGGCTTGTCGGTTCAACTAACGTACAGGGAGAAGATGTTAAAAAACTCGATGTTATCAGCAATGAACTTTTTATCAACATGTTAAAGTCTTCTTATTCATGCTGTATGCTCATTTCCGAAGAAAATGATAAACCAATAATTATCGACAAAGAAATGAGTGGCGAGTATATTGTCTGCTTTGATCCCTTGGATGGCTCATCGAATATTGATTGTCTCGGGTCTATCGGATCAATTTTCACAATCCTTAAGTGCAAAGATCAATCTTGTGGTTTTAAACAGTCTGGCAGAGAAATAGTTTGCGCTGGTTACGCCCTTTACGGTAGTGCTACAATCATGGTCCTCTCCTGGGGTCATGGTGTGCACGGATTCACCCTAGATCCCAGCATCGGAGAATTTCTACTAACACATAAGAATATGAAAATAAAGGAACAGGGTTCCATTTACTCAATTAATGAAGGTTATGCTGCCCTCTGGGATGACGCTGTCAAGGAGTATGTTGAGAATAAAAAGTTTCCCAAGTCTGGCAAAGCATACGGAGCTAGATATATTGGCTCGATGGTTGCTGACGTCCATAGAACTTTGACATATGGAGGCATCTTTATTTATCCTTCAAACAAGTCTACACCGAACGGTAAAGTAAGAAACTAGTCACGTATTGTATTTACAAATCTAATGACACATTTTTCTTTACAGTTGCGCTTAATGTATGAGGCAATGCCGATGGCATTTATAATCGAAAACGCTGGTGGATCTGCTTCAACTGGTCGTAAGCCTATTCTCGATATTGTCCCGGAAAGTATTCATCAACGTGTTCCTGTCATTCTCGGCTCAAAGAAGGATGTCGAAGAGTTGAATAGTCTTTACAAGAAATTCAATATTCAATAAGAAAAATCGATAGTTTAGTTTTTGTAGATATGCAGGTACTGTAATATTATTTTGTAAGAAAATAAAAATCAACACAACATGATTTTATTTTCAATTGAATAGGTAAATGTATTTCTAAATTTTACAACCTTCTAGAACGGTCCTTTTTGGTCGGATTAAACTCTGATGATTGGTAGTTTTGACTGATTTCCCATCACTCTTTACAACTGGCCGAGATTTTCTCTCTAAATTCAAGCTGGAGTTGTTACTTTTGCTTGAGCTTGTTGTTGAGGAAAGATCCTTACTTCGATTCTGAGATGAATGCCTCAATTGTTTCACCTTGGAACTGGTCGTTGATGACAGCCTATTTAGAGTGCTAGATCGAGTCTTTTGATCCGTAGATTGATTGATTTGCTTCTTGTAACCTGAAAATTATTTTCATTCATTACATTTCTGCGTCAGAATAACAGAGAGAATAATTGATATTAAGGCTAGATAAGTTTTTTTTCAGTTCAAATTAATAACGCCTTTCGATTAAATTATTCATGCAAGATAATTATGATCAGTTAAATGAAGAACTTATTCATTATTAGAATCTAGAAACAATAAAATAATTATTAAATTCTTTGTTTACCTACAAGTAGTTATTAGATTAAACTCACAGATAATTTTGTTAGCTATAGCATTTCCCCATTCGGGAATAAAAATAACCTTTTCTTGTGTGTTCTGTTACACTCTCTTCACCCAGAGTGACCAATCTTCCATTGAGATCGTAGACTTTCTTTGGACGTGGTTTTTTCTTCACCTCACTGTTAATTGGAATCGTTTTCTCATCATTATTTACTTCATCTTGGACTACAGTTTCTGTATTTGTACTTGTCTGAACTGTCAAAGGATAGACTTGAATAATCTTTTCAGCATTCTTAACTTTGGGCAGTTTGCAGAATTCTTCTAAGCAATCTTCATCAAGTTTTTGAACGCTAACATCAACTTTAGCCGGGAATAAATTATTCTTGAAGCAATCGCCAAAATCCAAGTCAACAAAATCTGTTGTGCTGTAATGTTGAAAGTAAAAAAAACAATTTTTTACCAATTGAATTTAAGAAAGCCCAAAGTCAATTTTGATTGGTTGAAGAAGATCTTACTCAATATCTGGTAAATCCATAGACAAGCTGACCAGTTCAATGCAATCATTCGTGTCATTTTCAATGCTAATATCTTGTCGCGAATGATGTTCAATGATTTTCAAATCATTAGAGTCTGTATTATTATCAACATCTCTAAGGTTCGACGTTTTTTCTTGAGTTTTCTTTAAAACCTGTTCCATTGATGTTGTCTTTAAAATGGAACTCTTATTTTTCTGAGCACCCTTGTTAGGACGTGATATAGTTTTGTCCAGCATTATCGAGGTTGATTTTGATCGAAGCTCAAATTTCTTTTCTCTCACAAAGAAATTGCGCCTGGGCACTACTGACGGCTTGACTGAATCGCATTTGAGTTCACCTAAGAATAAATAAAAATCAACTTTTAAAAGTACACTCAAAGCTAAATATAGGTGTTGATAGTAAAACTTTATTATACCAATGTTAAACTCAAAACAATTCTTATCAATTTTTATTTCTTTTTCGAAGAATTTTTGAAAGCTTGAGCTGATGTTGAGGGCTCTTGGAATGTGACTTTTTTGATTTCATCAGAATCTTTTTTCTCTGCTTTTTTTTCTACAAGAATTGCTTTTATTCTTTTATTTATATCCTTTGAGCTATTTTTTTTCGACCTTCTCCTACTTGTCTTTGGGTCTTTCTTTGAACGAGATCGTTTTTTTATTGATTTTATTCGTCTTGTCCTTTTAGGTTTGGTTGATTTTACTATAGATGAAGTAGTGGATGTTTTTTCCTCTTTTAATGCAGTTGAACAATTACCCATGGATGTTTTTCAAAGGTGATATTCTTAGTAATCTTTCAATTAGATGCTTTATCTTAAAAATTCATTGATCTAATGATAATTTTACTCACAATATTTTGAATGAACTAGATCAACTTTGATTGGATTCTTATTAACAGGGATGATGTGAGCTTGTTTCACTGTTTTCTCTGTGATAACTTCAGCCTCTGACGTTGGCATGATATTCTCAATGTCGCCTTCATTCACTTGAGTAGTTGTAGGTGTTTGGCTTATTTTGGTCATATCCAAATTCTCTGGGAGTTTTCCAATATTTTTATTCGAAAAATATGATATTTCTGACAACTTTTTCGATTCGTCACTGGTTTCAGAAGAATCATTCTTTAAAATCTTTCCATTTTTAAAAGCTGCCAAAATCGTCTTGAGTAATTTTTAAAAAGATGAAATTGTGAAAAAATAAATTTAAATATTTTCTGATTACCTCGAATCTCGACCGATTCCTTGGAATCGGACTTAAATTTGATCTAATTTTGATGTCTGATGATGATGAGTTCATAGTGTCATCATTTTTTCGATCTGGGAAATATATCTCATCTAGTGAAGGTTCCATGGGTAATTCGAAGTTTTCCTTGTTTGTTAATTTTATAAAAACTTTTTTATCTTTTATTGTGGCGGTTCTATCAAAATATTTCTGTCTTGCGCTGATTGATTCCAGAGAAAAATCTAGAAGAAAATTCAATTTTTCATTTAAAATTCAAACACGATACATAACACCATAATTTTAGTAAGTTACCAGTATTCGTATCTGATCTGTTGACTTCGGAAATTTTTGAACTGTTCAACAGTGAGAAATCATTGATATTTGAAGCCATTGATTCGATTGCTGCAACAACATCGGAAACCTTCGCGTAATAATTCCCATCTTTCTCCGTAGCACGAAAGCCAGCTCTACAAATGATAGTTTAAAGAGTTACCAACAACAATTCTAAAGCATCAAAGTTTGAGTTCAACATTTTTATTGATTTAAAAATGAATCAAGAAACCGAAATTTTATTCCTTCTCAATCTACATTTAGCAAATTCCTTAATAAATAGCAACAGTGAAGAGAAAAAGGTGAAAAACAGGAAAACCATGCTGCTTCAATTTCTAATTTTTCTGTTTTATACAAGAACCCAGGGGATGACAGCATAGATGTGTGGGTGAAGGAGAAATTCTTCATCAACATGTATAAACCTAATTTGTGTGTTCAAAAGAATTATTCGTTTAATCTTCAACTACCATGGCCTATGTGAACATTTTCACCTTTTTCTCTTCCCTGTTGCTATTTATTGAAGAGTTTTTGGTGTTTTTTCAGCTTACATAATATTCTTATTTCCATTCATGACTCTTATAATCTTCAACTTTTACTATTTCCTTGTAAATTCCTCAATAATTTTTACGTTCAAGTGATTCACGTAAATGTCCAAAAACGACTAAAAATCCACTCAAATACATAATATAAGATATATTTAAAACCAAATGCAAATTTCTTAAAGGATCATCACTGATGATTCATCAGTGTAATAATTATTGATCATAAAAAAAACTTCATTCTACTACCTTCCGATTTTAAAAAAATAAATGGAAACTTGGTAACAGCTTAAAATGATAGGACATTCGCATTTTTAAACATTGTTTTATCAATTTAAAATTTTTGTAGCTTTAGAAGTATAGAAGAACTCACAAATTTTCATCGGTAACATCAGAAAAATTGTACTGTCGTTGATTCTAAACGGAAATACATAAATTGCCAATAGATGGAGACTTACTCCTGAACCATTTATAATCGATTTAATCGAAGGGTTTAGTGAGTACATTGAAATACTGGAATCGTTAATCCAAGAGGTTCCATCTTTCTGAAAGAACCTAACCGATTCATCCTCTGATGTCTTGAATAAATTTTCCGTTGATGAGCAATCAAAGTCACTAACGATTAACTCGACAGCATTGTGGTCTTTGGTTATATTCAAGCGGTTCTTAAACTTGAGAATCTTGCTCGACTTTGTAAGGGAACGTTGTAAATTCTCAAATGGTAAATCACAGGAGGAATCTGATGACGAGGGATATCTAAATTTTGTTTAAAATTGTCTTCTCACCTCAAGGGTTCAATTCTACTGGATTGAGATGGGAAACAGGCTGTTGACCCAGTGATTTTATGACTGATGGAATTACGAATTTCATCGCGTTTCCAACTATTTGAAGTTAATCTTTTCGTTGTACTCGAGTCATTCTTCAATTCCTGGTTTTGAATCTTTTGCAATACCCGAAAGATGGGCAAAGGTTCCTTGACATTAGAAGAGCTTGATAGTAATAAATCCTCAGAGTCAACTGATTTGAATGAGGCGTTTGGCGATTTTTGGTTTTCACTTTGACCATCATCCTTTGTGATGCCTGTTTGGGATTTTGTCAACTTCTTTTAAAAGAAATGCAGTTTTTTAGTCACGTTTAATTTCATGATCAGGACAGTCAAAAAGCATAATTCTTCCCTGAAGGTATGAAACATTCGGAAAACGTTTGAGCTTATTTTCATTATTCTAGGACCATTGAAGATTTAAAAGAATATTAACCCCTTCGATCCCAGAGGTCGTATACGACCTCTAAATCAACAGTTTTAGGCGATCGCTGCATTTTA
Source organism: Gyrodactylus bullatarudis (assembly GCA_012064415.1). Taxonomy (NCBI): domain Eukaryota; kingdom Metazoa; phylum Platyhelminthes; class Monogenea; order Gyrodactylidea; family Gyrodactylidae; genus Gyrodactylus; species Gyrodactylus bullatarudis. Next base: position 720,296 of record SSNU01000075.1, on the reverse strand, counting down.
ACGGGTTCGAAGGGGTTAAGGAAAATGTAGCATAAAAAGAGAATATTGTTTACAAGATTGATGATCATGCTTGAGTATTCCTCTTTTTCGAAATATAAAGTTGAAAAAAATAGGCTTTTTCTATAATTTGAAAAGTGTTTTCTATTCATTGAAAAAATATTTAGTTTGGCGCCCTGCTAAGGATTGGACCAATAAAAGGACTTGGAGATTCTTAGTTCAGTATTGGATCATTTACTCCACTGAAATTGAATGAATCAATAAAATTCTTTCTATACTTCTCAACAACTGACTCATACGTACGGTCTCTACTCTTTTTTCTATTTTAGCAACATCAAATCTATGATAAATGGACAAGCGCGATAACTTTCTTAATGTATTGCACACATTATCTGTTATCTTCTCAGAGAAGAACCTATCAAATAAATAAATATTGACTTATTTTTCACATGCATTAAGCATCTTTCTCATTTAATTAAAGAGATTCTCTCATCAAATGATCCAATCAGAGATCACTGTTATGACCTTATTTTTCTTTAGCTCTGACTAGGTGAGATTTGAAATTAAGGAAAATTCATTCATCCTTTTAGAGACTTACTTTTTTGGTAATTTTAGTCCAAGCCATGCGTTTTTTCTTTGTGATGAAAATCTTTTGAAGTTTTTCCTCATCTAATATTGGAGACCAAATTACAGAATCTTCGCCAGCATTATTCGGCTGGACAAGGCGTTTATTTACAATATCAAATTTTAAGGGATATTTAACACCCATGAGGATGTTTTTCGGATCGATCCATTCCTTGACAGTAGCTGTGGGTATCATTGCATTCGTGAGAGGATAGATGACTTCTTTTGTCTGGAAACGTTTTATGAATTTAATTGAGACTGGTTCAATGTACGGAATATCTGTTTGGTAAGCCGAATCTTTCATACAAGAACGTTGAGACATTGTGAAGCTCTCGGAAGGATAAAATCTAAAGAATCTGGCTATTTCATAATTTTCCACATTTAAATTTCTCTTTGGCAGCCAGCAGATTGATCGACTTGGCGAGGAACTGCAATGTTGACCGATAGAACTTAGAGTTCCATTATTGTACTCAAAATATTTAACAATTTTATCATTTTGACCCCCGATGAATAACAGTTTAGAATCCATGTCATAGTGTGGAGACATCAGGCCTTTAGTATTGTCAAAAGTACCATTTTCAACTGGCTTTGAAATATTAGACTAAAATAGAGTTATGAATGACACCTTACCAAATCCCAAACTTCCCAGGCCCTAAAACCCTGATCTGAAATACCAAGAGATAATATTGTTTTATCATTGAGGAATAAATTATAATTTAACTGGGAATTTTTCAGAGCCCACGAGAGGACCAGATTATTGCAACAACTCTTGGGATCGTAAATTCTCACACATTGATCTCCCGATGAAGTTGATAGCAATCGACCATCTGGTGACCAAGATAGACTAAACTTTTTGATTGGATGGGAATAAATCGAACTCTTATTTATTTTCACATTCAATATAACGGACTTTTGTGCTGCATCATAAAATAATAATTTTCTATCGAGCCCAATACTGGAAAAAAGGCCTGATACGAACGGGTGCCATGAATGACAAGCAACCACTGAAGTATGGTAATTAAATTCTTTAATCAAAGACAGAGTATTCCTCTTTTTCTTCTGCTTATCTAAATCAACGTCTTGTAACTTCCAAATCTTTACCGTGGAATCCTGTCCTGTGGTTGAAAGAATTGTACTCTCAAATGGATTCCATTCGATATCTGTTATTAAATCTTTGTGTGCCATAAAATTAGGAAGGGATCTCCAGTTGTATTTACCTGGCTAGATTTATTAAAAATATAATTTACATTTTCATATGGTAAGAAGCCAATATATCCATTAGGTTCAGTATCTACAGCAAATGCAATAAACTTAGTATTGGAACAAGTTGAACGTCCACCATAAAAGTTTTCCGTCACCGACAATCCTTCATATCTAGCCTCTAGTGAGCTTGGAATTGTTGAAATATTTTTATATTTCAGCAGATATTTGCCTGCCATGAAAAGTTAAAATTAAATCCCCACAATTTGAATGTAACAAACAAGTTGAAGATCTTGATAATTTTTGTTTTACCATTACTCAAATATGAAAGAGATTAATAATACTCAAGAGTATGAGCATTATAAAAATCTTGCCCTGAAGGAAGAAAAAGTATTAATAGTTAAATTTTACGCTCCATGGTGTGGCCCTTGTCGTCAGCTAGATCCAATGATGGATACTCTAGAACAGATAACTCCACCAGATGATGTAATATTCGTCAAAGTCAACATTGACACCAATAGTAAAATTTCCAACGATGAAAAAGTTCGAGGAGTTCCAACTACTATATGCTTTTTGGCTAGACAAGAGAGGTGGCGTGTATCAGGTGCCAATATTTCTGCTATTGAAGTTAACTTGAATAAACTTTTGACGCACTTCTCAGTAAAAGAAATGAAAGAGGCTTTAAAAAAGGATAGCAACGTCAAAGCTTGTATTGAAGAGTTACTGAAAATTACTGAGAACTTGTGCCGAGATCAATTTGACTCAAAACTCCGAGACTTACCATTGTCAAGCGGGCTATTTGAAAAATATTTTTTCATTACCCCTGGCGCTATGGACTTCTTATATGCATTGGGATACATTGAAAATGGAACCATGTACACGTTAAAGTTTAACGCAAACTTTAATGAAATCAAATTTCTCTCTGAGCAGCTTGACAATTTGATTAATGCCCCGAAACCAGTTGTAGTTAAAGCCAAAGATATTCAACAGTTGACTTCACTAATTAACTGTATGAGATATTACAACATTCCGTCCAATATTGTAAGTATTTTCACTTGAAAATATGCTTACTTCTATTTATAAATCTCAAAATATCAGTCATTAGTGATTTCTATTTACATTCCAAGATGGAATCAAGTTTACCTGATCAATTATCTCTCTTTCTCTATAGAGAGTATTGATTCGTTATCTTTTAGACTTTAATTATTACGATAATTACTTCTTTAGGAAGAAGCCAAGCGTATTGTCCCATATGAAGAGATTAGAAATCGGGCAAAAGATAACGCTGATAAAAACGAGTCAAATTTACATGTTGAATTCTTAAAAGAACTAATGCGCTGGTTCAAAAATGACTTTTTCACATGGTTTAACCCACCAAAATGCTCAGTTTGTCAAGTATGTTAAGGTGGAAAGTGTACAAATCTTTTGGTGGATTAGATTTTCTCTTTAGCTTGAGATGAAGATTACTGCAAGTAGGTTTCCATCTGAAGAAGAAAAACGATTTGCTGCCAATACAACTGAGGTCTACGCGTGTCCAAGTAACTGTTCACACTCAACCTTTCGATTTCCCAGATATTCCGACCCAAAGAAGTTATTGCAAACCAAGACTGGCCGTTGTGGAGAATGGGCTAACTGCTTCACTCTCCTCTTGCAGGCATCGGAAAGATTTAAAGCAGTCCGCTACATTTATGATTTCACTGACCATGTTTTTTGTGAAGTTTGGATAGAAGGTTAGTCTTTTTTATGTTAATAAACCAACTTTAAAGGGGATGGATATGACCGTTGGATTCATTGTGACCCATGTGAAGCAATTTGCGATAAACCGTTACTCTATGAGGTTGGCTGGGGCAAATCATTATCCTATATATTCGCCTTTACAATTACACCTTGGAAGATTATACAAAATGAAGTTTACTCGAATAAATGTGTGTTGATTCAAGACGTATCCTTTAGATATTCCAAAGATTTCAAAAAAGTACGTTTCTTGATTCTGATTGGTTGAAACGATTTATCAATGAAATATAGTAATTTTCAATCAATAATTATCTACTAAATTCAGCTTCTTCAAAGACGCAATCAATACAAGGAGTTGGATTTGACCAAATACCTGGTTGAAACCAACATCAACTCTCTCCAGCACCTCAAAGAAGTATTCAGAAAAAACAATCACTTTTCCCATCCCTTCACACCTGAAGCAATAATGAAAGAGTTATTTGAATTATCCATTGAGGATAAAGGTAAAGTCGGTCAACTCCAAGGACGAACATCTGGCCCGAAAGAGTGGAGAGAGGCTCGCGGAGAATTGGGAACTAAACAGTTGAGTCACCAAGAAAATCTTCTCCACTATGTAATAATTGATCTTATTTTTTACTTTTCAGATTTAATACAATTGAATTACTCGAGGATGAAATTAAAAATCTTGAGTTCTACCTTAGATATAATTCGTCAAAAGATGAATACCAACGTGTCATTTCACGTAAAGGAGATCTTGGCCCAGATAAACCTGCAACATATCGTTCAAATGATATCGTTGAATCAGGCAATACTATCAAAATTGGTGGCTGGAAATCCCTTGTCTATCAATGGGAAAATATTGAACGAAAAGTAATTTATCTCTTTTCCTCCATAGCAATCACATACTAAGCATACAATACTGAAATGATTGTTTTCATTGGCTAATTGGACTATATAATCAATTGGCAGAATAATTTTCAAATTTTCCTAGAAATTTTAATAAATCCTACACAAATTCCTATATCTCCAAGTAAATTTTATGTTGATAAAAACCCTGCATGTTATTCTTGTCTGTCTAACCTAAATAACTTTATTTACTTTTTCATTTTGGTCAACTTGAAAGTCTTCACGAATATCTTGAAGAGATAAACCTTAATTCTTCTAATAATAAAACCCCTTAAAAAATAATACTCTAGCATTTTTTATGTATTATAGCTGTTTATTTTCAATCTAGGAAATCATTCTTTTGCATAGAAATTCATTTTAGTTTTTATATTATTAACCCAACAGAACTTGGATATTAAATCTGATGAAGTAAAAAGCATGATGTCTTAAAATCACCGTTCTCAAGTTTTTTTTGTAAAATAGTTAAATTTTTTGTATTTTCAAAGGTTGAAGAAGACTGGAAAATGTCATATCTATGCCGAACTGAGGGCTCCCTATCTAGTATTGTTGGGAAGATTTCCTGGCTTATCAAAGTCCCAAAAGACTATACAATCGATAAAGTAAGTCTATTAAAAACAGGATCATTGTACAAAGGGTCTATATCATTCTGTTACATTAAATTGAGTCGAAATTGTTAATAAAATTAATGAACTAACCTGATTGGTTAGTTTTAAACTTGACCTAATGAACCAATCAGAATTGAGTAAAATCTTGTATTTTAATAGATTATTACGAATTCACCTATAATAATTATAATTAAAGAACCAATTTTTCAGGTAACCTTAATTTTAAATGTGATAAAATTCGATGACAACCAAATAATAGATGCAATTATGTGCGCCGGGAAAGACCAAGTAGACGAACTTTGCCATAAAATCGATACAAACTCCCCTTTCAGCTTGAACATGGACCATTTCACTGGAATGAACGCGCTAAAGTTGGAAATTCTATTGAAATCAATCAAGACCTCGAATGATCTTGATACTATGGACTGGCAAAAGGCGCAACTATTCAGACAAAGTGTACGTAATAATAACTCTTGTAATTATCCCACCGAACGACTGTGACGTCTGTAAGAAGGCTTGTTGATATAAAGTTTTAGCTCGACATATACTTGAACTTGATACTTTTCATGATATTTAAACTGACTTAATCAATTTAAAAATGTAAATTCTCACCATTTCCTTATTACAGCTAAACGATCCGAGTTCCTGTTCATTTGAATTCAAAATCACCCTGAAAAAGGCCTAAGTGTTTTGTTCTTTCAGACAAAATGACGTGATATTTTTGAAGATATTGAAAAGAAAAATATGCAAAAGAACATCTTTTTAACTTTCAGCTTGAAATTTTTAATCAATAAAACAAACTTTATTCATTTTCATTCTAAACTCTAATCTAATTGGTCCAAAAGAACTAACAACCAATCAGATGCTAGAATAGGAAAGTAGTTGGATTCGGTATCGACCAATCAGAACAAAACACACTTTTATAATAACATGATATTTTATTCTCACTCATAGGCAGCAAAACAACAACAGAAAACATTCTCTCTCGTCTTTTTAATCGGAGCTGCAAGAGATTCCTTCTTCTTTTTGGCTTCGACCTTTTTATTCAAGTCTTCATTGGCTTTCTCTAACTTTTTAATTCTCATCTCTCTTCCACTGTTATCCTCTTTCCCAGTGAGCAGACGTTTTTTCATCAAATCAAATGAATTGTCTATCCTGTACGCAGCCAAAGTTTTGAAGACAACACAAAACTTTTCAGCACTTTCATCTCCACCATTCTTGACATAGTCCTCAACTAAGCATAGATAATATCGAGCCAGGCTTAAAGCCACAATTTTCTGGCCTACTAATGATATTACTTGTTTTTTCAGTTCTTTGACTGTAGGTACTTCACTTGATTCAATCATATCGCTGATTAGTAATTTGCTCGCTGTTTTATCGGATTCATTCATGATAAGAATACTCATTGAATTGTACAAGAAATTGAAATTATACAATAGCGGTAAATCTCGCGAGTTCTGTACGAACACCTCTAGTTCTTCATCATATTTTGATACAGCCAATTTGAATTTATCATCTATTTTTACGGTAGGATCCTTCTCCTTTATCTGGTAGTCTTCTTCCTGATCGAATAGGCTATCAGTCATTTCTCAGTTCAATATATGTATCCAATATATTGTTTGAGAAATAGCAACTTTTGTATAAAAACATTGAGCCTTAATATACGCAATTGAAATGAATTTGAAAGATTCGATTAAAATTTAAAAAATAATCCATTCCAACTACTATTTTGGTTCAAGCTAAGTGTAATATTTTGCAAGAACACTTATGAAAAATGATTAATTGATGTAATTTTTCCTTAAACCCTTCCTGATGTACTTGCTTTGCGTTAAAGTACGTAAGAATGAAATTCATTGTCAGGGAAACATGTAAATAATATCGACTTTAGTAATAATAGAAAAGAGCTAAAACTGAACTAGAGGACATCTTGTCTCATCAATGTTGGAGTCTATGATAAATTTATTTACGAAATTATCTGAAAAATTTGTAATTTTTTCTCCAATAAACCTGTACCAATTAGCTGTATCAGAAGAGCTAGGATTTATCGCAAAATTTCTTCATTTAGCCATTCTATTAACAACATTTCCCATTTTGCGCTAAAATGAAAGAGGGGCTGTAATCCGTACTAAAAATTCTATTCAAGCACAAACCTGTTCAGATTTAGTTTCGTATGTTATTAATTTATCATAACCTTTTTTTTCGAAAATTCACAGATGCCTACATAAATAAAGATGCTTTAATTTCCGAATCAGTGAAAAATGATCTAAAATTAGTCGTAGCACTGAAGAAGGCGTGTGAAGACAATCACCGTCGAAACGTTTGGATGACCATGGCTGAGAATTCTAATATTGACCTAAGTTTTAATAAATTTTATTATAAAAAAAGATGCTTTAGTATTTAAGGAATCTAGCTGTGAAATTTCTCTTTGATTAAACCTTTTCCTAGGGGTGATGTCAATACAACAAAGTTTTAAAAAGTTGCATTTTATCACGGAAATAAATCCCACTACTTCTAAGTAGTGTGTACATTTTCTACAGCAATCCATGATATTTTCGATTGATTCAAGAAAATATCTGATCTACATAGTTGGCTTGAAGAAATAATTAGCTTCCAACAACAAAAATTGGTAGGCCTGGAGCAAAATATTGAAAATCATTCAACCTATTTACTTTCTCAGAACCTGTGGTGATTTAAGATGATAAAATAAGAAATATGCGATCGGAGGAACTCCGAAGCATAAGATTATCGAAATAATAAAACTTTATAGAAGTATTTCAGAATTTCTAAAACGAATCGGAGGCAAACAATCAACAATAAAACAAAACTATTTTTATTGATAAAGAATCTTGTTTATTTATGCTCTGGGGAGTGGCAGACTTTTTGATCTATAGAAAGAAATTTGAACACGTGAAAATGACTAATGATTTTACTTTCACTCCCCAGGAGACTCGAGCCAATGACAATGGTTTCCCTGTACGCCAAGGTCCTAATGAAGATGATTCGAACGCTCTCTTTGAAAGATTAAAGAGCTGGGCCAGAGATGCAGACTTCAGAGTCCTGATGGAAAATCCCGGGTTCTTGCCCTGGGTCAAAGGACTATCGACCAGTTCAGCACAAACCTACTAGTGTTATACATCATTAGAACCGCCTTTAAATGTTCTATCGAATTATTGCTAGGAAAAAATTTACTAATTTTCACAAAATATCCCTATTATCCCAAAATATAACAGGATCCCTATCCATTTACGAAGTTCGTCTATACTTATTCTTGCACTACTTGATTTTCGATGGTCCATATACTTGTTCGTATATTTCACGATATCTCCGAGAATTTTTGGACATAAAAGTAGACTGAAAAAATCCTGATGAGTTATCATCTTCTGGGAACTCGCTGTAAGGGAAGAAGCAACATTTTTATGAATGATATTGTGGCTTCCACTACGACTTCGCACTCTGGCTGTCTGGTAGTTGAAGTCTCCGCATTTTGAAACTAGATCAGCTCCAAAGGATTGATCCATATCAGTATACGGATTCGAAATATCAGAGGGATATTCTGTGTAATCCTCTTCTTCACTTTCAGAAGAACCACTTCCTAAATTCTCAGGACCGATAAGAGTTTCGATATCAGAGTACACGTCTTCTTCGTAGTTCATGTTATGAAAAAATGAGAAAATCATATAGAATATAATGTGGGGTCCGTATGAACCCCACTTCCTGCGCGAGGGTTAATAAATCATTAAAAGTGATAAACGCTAAAAAAACACCCTTATTTTTGAGGCCCTTTTCTATAATGAATAAGAAAATGAGTCGTATATCTTTTCTAAAGCCCCAACTCGAAGGATTTTCTATTGTCTTCATAATTGTGGAGATATTTTTGAATCTTCAAGTCCCACTGTGCCTTTGAAGGCATTTACTTCTTAGAAAACACATTATTACATCTAATACATTTATTAAAATAAATCACAACTTCTACCTTCTCAAAGTAGAACCATGGGGCTCTATATTAATAGAGATAAATGCAAAATAATGCTCCCATCTGGTCTCCCTGCAACCCTCATGGAATCGCTTCTACTTCCTGAAGAAATTTTCTCCTTTACTTCGGACCTCGGTTTCAGTATAACATCAAATCTAAAATTAGACCCGCTCTCAAACTTTTCTAGAATAAATTCCATTATTTACACTATTAAAAAATTCTCCTTGTCCACTGAAGTAAGACTAAAAGCTTACAAATCTCTGGTCTTTCCGCTTTTTGACTACACTTTCCCCCTCTTGCCTGATTTAAATAATTCTCAATGTCTATCTATTGAACGTATTCAATATAGATTTCTACACTCAATTTTTCCTCATTTAGACTCTTACAATGCACTCATTTCTGTCTCAGGGCTTCACCCGGTTCGGAGATATGCATTTTTAGTTAAAAAATTCACTGAATCTTATTCTACAGTGAATAGTAATTATTCTCTTAGAAATGCAAAATATAATCCTAATTTTTTGTTGAATTCTTTCAATAAAATAATCTCAAAATACAAATTATCTGATTGTGAAAACCTGTCTGATCTTAAATTAGTAATGTCGCACATCAGATCTAACCTGAATTATTCTAAGTCTCTTCTCTACTCTTATCTACATTAAGTAATAACTGCCAGATGATTAATGATTTACCTTCAGAAACTAGATTTTCTATTGAACCATTTCTCTATTTTCATTGCCATTTATTCTTTGAAGTGAAAAAAACATAAAAATTCAAGAACAGAACTATTTCATACTATTTACCAGATTTAATTGCATTTATTTTGTATACATTATTTTATTTTTATATTTCAATATAAGATTTCTTTCTAACAAAAAAAATACTCAGAAAATATTTTGAGAGATTTCAGCAAGTGATATGGCATAAAGCACCAAATTATGCTTCTCATTTGAAACTTTAACCGTATAATACCTAGATTGGAAACTAATAATGATCTTATAACATTGAAACGTATCAAGGAGGAAACATGGACAGCTGCCAAAGCAATTTATTCAAATAGGTCAAAGATATTTCAGCCTGAGAAAATAAAGATAGAATCAGATATTACAAGAAGCATTCTGAAGAAGTTGGTCAAACTGATTAGAAGAACCAGTTTCAATTACACATTGTGTGATACTGATTTTGAATCAACCAGAGAGTTTTACTATACACATTTATGCGATGATTTTGAGGGATTCATGGTTCGAGCAGATATAAAGAGGTATCTTGATAAATATTTGACATATACAAAGAGAAGTTGGCTCTCTTTCTTGAGGGATAAAAAATCTGGCTAAGATCATTACGAGAGATTGTTGGAAAGCATTTTAGTATCGGACCAAGTTTTAGACGATAACATGCGGAAAGGTTTGCAACAATTCACAATAGCCTGCTGTGACGTAGATTTATTTGACAGTTGCGTAGATGCTTCGTGTGATCGAATTTTAACTTTGGCGACTTATATAGTTATCCAAGCAAGATGTGAAAGACCAGATGAATTATGGAAATTAGTCTATGGAATTCTGAAAGACAGAGAAGAAAGGGTAAAGAAGTTGATGAGCTAATGTTTAATTCAGGCATTTGGTTATGAACTTGAAAAGAGTAAAAATTCTCATAAAGCTTCTTGAAAACCTTCCGAAATCATTTAAAGAACTGAACTTAGTGAGGCTGTTCAATTTAAACTTCGACTGTAAATACAGCCCACAAAATATCAATGGTATGATGAAAAATACCAGCGATCTTATCAAATTTTCAAATGAAGTACTACAAATTAAAATGATAAAATCCAGATTAAAAAACTTCTATGTCAAACTGGGAGCCAAATCTTGCATGTGAAACATCTCGAAGGCGGAAGTTTTTCCAATTGGAAATCTGCCCTAATGTTTTTCTTCGTGTGGATCATCTACTGGACGATTGATGAACTGATAATTTGTGACTCAAGATTTATCACTAGAACAAAGTTTATGGTTTATGAGGAGGCTGTTCGAATCTACAATCATCGCTTAACAAGTAGCTCCGGTGAAAAGAAAACTACTCTTGAAATCCTTGCTGTCTTAGCTAGATTCATCATGAGATTAGAATTTATATACAAAATAAAATGTGTTCTATGAGAAAATTGATCTCAGTAATTCTCTTGAAATTCCTGTACCTGATTCCATGCCAATAATGTTATAACATAGGAAAAGGCTACCCTAAGGAATAAAACACATCTACAGGCTTCTTCTATTTTTTCATGTTTACACATATTTCTACTTCTAGAGTGATAAAATGCTGCATACCCCACCTTAAAATCTCTACCCTTTCCCGACTAAAATCTGCCTTGCTTTTTTTCAATGACGGGGAACTCAAGTTTTTTTGGAGTCTATTTTATTCATGTTCAAGTTCGAAGCAGCGGGTTATCGTTGTTTGGAAAATTCTCTAACTGCAGTTTTGTGAAATGAAACTCCGTCCATGAACAAAATTCCTTGTTGATCGTTTCTCACTAGCTGCCCATGTTAACTTTGGAGAATCTTCCACATTATTCTTGTATTCATCCAAGCATTTTTCGAAGACTCATAATCAAAAGTGTGTTCTAAATTTATCAGCATTACCAAAAAGAACTAACTTTGACCTCTAGGCAACCATCTTGGAGCCCGACTCTTGCTTATAATGTTCGATTCTTTCACTGATTTTAGAGTGATTCCGTGAAGCATAATCAAAGATTTCCTTACCAACTGTTTGAATACTTTTTACAGGGGCCTCTTAAAGAACCCAAGGAATTTCATCCATATTAAAGATTTTCTTCATAGAAGAAAATTATGTTAGGAAAATTTCGATAAAATCCCTCAATTTCATCAAAGTCGTAAATTTCAGTTCCACAAAGCTGCATAAATAAATAAAATTGTTTAAAAACACGCCGAAGCATTTGGCAGTTCGTTGATTTTGAAACGATATCATGGCTGAGCAATTTACTAATGATATAATTCCTCCCCCAGCTCCCACCAAAGCCAACGGTGATACAATTCACGCCGCTAGTGTCCTACCCAAAGAAATGAAAGACCGAATCATCAACGAGTTGTTAGAGATGTTGAAACAGTCTCAACAGATATCGTAGTGTGTTCATCCTTCTTTCTTTCAAGACCTTTTCCATGATTATTGAGCGAAAAACAATTACAATCGAATAATCTCAATTATAATTATTCTTTAAAAAAAGACGAGTATAAACCCAAAATTGTAAACCAAAAATCGACCAAGTATGAAAATGAGAACTCAATGAGTTGTCTGAGTTAAATTTTACTCATTTTTATTGAGAAATAAGATAAAATAATAGTAAAAGATGATTGGTTAACGCTTCATTCAAGAAATTGCAAAATTGAACCTTGTCCCGGTGGTTTCGCATGATACTGTACCTTATAAATCTTTGAGTAGACCACGTCATACCAATATTCATGAAACTCTACGTCTGATTTTTCTTTCTATTATTCCTGAAACACCCTTGGTTATTGACTGTAGTAGATAGAGAACAGTAGGTATTTGTAGCATTTCTATTTCTACGAAACCTATACTGCATGGGGGAGAATTATTAATTATTAGTAATAATAATTTATTACAGATGACCTCTACAAAAAACAACCTCATTTCCTTTATTATATATTTTTAACCTGTATACTTTAGAGTAGGTAAGATATAATATTTAATTTTGATTGTGAACTAATTATAATTTTTCCAATAAATTATTGAATACAGAATAATATGAAAAAAATTTTATACCGAATTACTCGAAAACTCTATTGTAGAATTTTTCAAGAAGCCCGTATCTGAAATCAGCAAAAAATTCTCTAAAAAAGTGGCGAATATCATGGAGTAGAGTTTTTCCATGAAAACAGTGTAAGAAATAAATTGAGTTCAATTTAAAATAATCTTTTACATTTTTAGCAGAATTAATAGAATTGGAATTAAAATTTTTATATGTTAGATAATGAACTATAAAAAAATTGAACGAACGCAATTTGAAAACTTTTTAATAAGGATAGGATGATTATTTTTAATCAGAAATTGATTTTTGAATATGAAAAATCGTACCAGTTTAGATGAATATTTCGATGAAATATTTACGATTGATAAAGTTCATCTAATGAAATATCTTGGAGAAAAAGATCGAGGTTTAGACTTGTGCCAAAAGTAGACTAAACACCAACACTATACACCAAAAAGCACTAACAAAATATTTTCTAAGAGGGATAATAACAAAGTCAATATTGAAAAATACATCATCCTAAAATCCCAATCTAACCAAAATGGATAGACCCATGCTGGACCCCCCCCCCTTGGTGTTTTAAGTCAGAGGTTAAAATAACAATCCTAATGCGTTAAGATTTTCCCACTATATTACGTCATGACTCATTATCACTACATGCATTTGTATTATAATCTGTCAAACAATGTCACAGTCAGAAACCTCCTCTCCCTTCTGTCCTATCATTTGATTTGAATCAACATTTCGTGCGTTTCAACTGAAAAAAAAAGATTTTCTACTCTTATAAATAATTTTTATTCAAAGTGATAAACATCTTTTTGACGCTTTTCATAATTATAATCTTTGAAAAATGTTATACCTTGGCTCATTTTGATATCCTCTTTTTTGATAGAATCTCTTTATAATTGGAATTTGGTTTTTTTCTTCTCTACGACCAGGGTTTTATTTTTGAGGATATTCCTTATTGTTTGAGATGAAACACAAAACTTTTTGGTTAAAATTCCAATGCTGTTTGTCTCGCTCAGTGTTATGATCTCTGATTCTTGAGCTTCGTTAAGGTACGGCAGGATAAAAATATAATGTTCTCTTGGGTTCAAATCAAATACGCAAAGGAAGAAAACACTTACGCAGATCAAGACAATACCCACACACTACAAACTTACAAATATCTACTATCCAACGAAGTTATAAAGGGAGAGGTGGATCTTATTGATGGCATAGAAAGACTGATTTACGTTGTCTAAAACTCACGAAAAACTAATGTTGATTCACATTAAATGATAGGACAGAAGGGAGAGGAGGTTTCTGACTGTGACATTGTTTGACAGATTATAATACAAATGCATGTAGTGATAATGAGTCATGACGTAATATAGTGGGAAAATCTTAACGCATTAGGATTGTTATTTTAACCTCTGACTTAAAACACCAAGGGGGGGGGGTCCAGCATGGGTCTATCGAATGGTATAAGTCTCTTAATGTAAAAAGTTGAAATAACAGAGTTATTCTATCTTTGTTATTATTCCTCTTAGAAAATATTTTGTTAGTGCATTGAAAAGAGGAGAAAATTCCCATTCGAATGATATATAATGAGCAAAACCAAGTTAAAGTATATTAATTTTAAGAAGGTTTAAAGGAACACCGGAGGTAATTCTCTTGTAAGAGCTGTGAAGGGAATTAAATTTGACTGATCGGCTTCTACCAGTAAGAAATAATATAATGGTATTAATAAGAGAGTTATCCAATTCCATAGCTATAAGTTTATTAATAATATAAGAAAATTTCAGGCGATCAAAAGCTTTCGATAGATCAATAAAGTGAATTATTAAATATTTCCCACTATCCTTAAGGGGCTTGGTGAAGGATAAGAACTCCAATAAATTAGAGCATGTGCTCTTACCACCAATAAAGCCATGTTGAGAGTCATCAGGAAAGATATTAGGAAGACAATCATGTATACTTTGAGTAAGAAACTTATCAATAATAGTGAGAAAAATATTTAGAGAGGAGATTGGTCTCAAATCAGAGAAGGAAGAGTATTTTTTCGATTTAGGAATAGGGGTTATAGAGATCTTAAGCCATTCAGAAGGAATGACTCCATTCTGTAAACATTTATTTAAAAAATTGGCTAAAGAAATCAAGAAACAATCTGGAAGAGAACCAATGAGTTTAAGAGAATTATGGTTAATGTCTTTTTTAATAAATCCAATTTACAATTCTTTTTCACTCATAACAACAATGAAACATGATCTCAGGACCGACATCAATTGTCTTGCGGAAGGCAAAACTTCCAAAGAAATTGCCTGCAAAAGAATCGATATTATGGGATTTTGCTTGATTTGTTTTCACTAGATTTTGTGTATAAGAATGTTCAGTGATTATTCAAAAGTGAGAGAGGGATCAAGAGTTGATATTTTGGATCACGATTAGTCAAAGAAATCAAATATGCTGATTCAGATTTTGAGAATCCACCCATCTTCGTGTGAAAATCGATTTTTTGAACATTATCCCTACTTGAAAGTCGACGAAATTTGATATTTCAAGATCCCAGAAAAATGACAAATTGATCAAAATTTTTATTATGATTATCGGTTTTTTTGTCTTATTGTGATCATAAAAATAAACTCTTGATCACTCTCTCACATGGAAATCAAAAAAAATTTTCAACTCAAAGTTCAAAAAATGGAAATTTGGCGCTACTTCAAGATTTCAAATTTGCCGTATTTTCCTTAAAAATTGATTTTTTCTAAATTTTTTTTCTCCGTCCCGTGAAAGAGGGCCTCATGATCTAGATTCGAGAAAATCTTGATCGAATTCAATTTCTTGATGAAAAAAAAGAATTTTGTAAAAATCATAAAATTCCATCTTCATATTAACTAGCTTTAATATCAAAATTATATGCTTTGTAAGTTTAGAATGTTTTGGTTGAAAACTCTAACATAATTGTGAACATTTTACGCATATATCCAATCTAATTCTCAAAATAAACTATTTAAAATTTTATTGTGCATTTAGATATTATTACGAATGAAAAGGAAAAAAATTATTCAAAAGTACAGTGAGTTGCATAGATAACGCCTCGAGATAACTCTACCCAACAAATAATCCTTTAGTTATACCTCTCTGCCCCAATTTCATTGACCAATGATATTGGAATATCGTATCAACCAATGAGATTGAAGCATGGTTTTTCCCTATCCACATTTTCTGTTTCTACTCTCTTCCCCCAGTATGATTACGTTTAAGAAAATATGATTCTATATTTTACATAGTTGAAAAGAGAGTTTTCTTGGCTTTAACAAGAAATAAAAATTAAGTTTCTAGCATCACGCATTATTGAAATAAAATATCTCTGTTATTATTAACTTCCTGATCAAGATATTAGCACCATTCAATAGACAATGCTTTTTTAACTGGGTTGTGAAATTTCATTAAGCCAGCTTGATAGAACTCGCAGAAAATTAGTTTTTAAGTTTAGATCTGAAAAAAAAATCGAATTCAAAATCGCATCACTCATGAATTTAGAATCGACTATAATTACAGTTCATAAGTCTAACATTCCTACACTTTAACACATTACGTCATATTCTCTACCCCTCCCTTAAACTGCTATCATATGTGAAAAAGGAGAAAATCAATGGAAGTCATTGGAATGGGATCAAAGATTTAAATTAAAATTTTTTTATCATTATTTTTTAAAATTTGTATAAGTGGATTTAAAAATAAGTTCTATCAATTTTAAATTTTAATTAATAATTAATTTAATGAATAGTCAGAATACTGGATCTTAATAGACTCCATATATTGAACGAATACACGTCATGAAATCTCATTCAATGTTAAAAAGCTGAGAAATTGCGCACAACATATATATCGATACTATATCGAGCAGCATCAATATACCGATCTGACTATTGAAAATATTCGATAACGTCTCGATATTTGGAGTAGAGAATTATCACCCCCCCCCATTATATCAACCCCTCAGCACTCTTCCAATAGTATATTTAGTATAAACTTTATAACAAAAACTCCAATAGGCTGATAATCTAAGTGCGCTAATCCGCAGATATGATACAGATAAGAAAGGAGTTATTAAGATATTTAGAAATTTTTTAAAATAAAAATATTGGAAAAAATACTGGAGAAATTGTCTCCTTAACTTCGGACCTAGGTTTCAGTATATCGTCTAGCTTAAAATTAAATCCACTTTTTAATCTCCCTAGAATTAATACCATTATTTATTCTATTAAGAAATTCTCTAAATCCAGTGATGTAAGACTAAAATCACTTACAAATCACTGGTTTTTCCACTTTTTGACTAAATTTTTCCTCTTTTACCTAATTTAAATAACGCTCAATGCCTAACCATTGAACGAGTTCAATATAGGTTTTTACATTCTCTATTCCCTCATATGGACTCGTATAATGCATTAATCTCGGTCTCAGGTCTTAACCCTCTTTGGGTCCGGAGATATGCCTTTTTAGTCAAATATTCTCGGAGTCTTATTCTCTCTCTAATAATTATAATTATAATTAATATTAATAATTATTATTATCTGAGGAATTCTAAATATGACCCGAATTACTTATTATCTTTTTATAATTTAATTTTTTCAAAATATGAATTATCTGATTGTGATGACTTGACCAATCTTAAATTGATCATGTCTCACAGGCTAAAAATTGATTACTCTAAGTCTTTGCTTTATTCCTATCTTCATTGACCAAATGATTTTCGAATTTCTTGCAGACCCTAGTCTTCATATTACTATATTGCAATGTTTTACTACATCCAGAGTTTTTTATTTAACATTTTTAATGAATCACATAAAAACTATTTTGTATTTTTATTTATCTACTATTATGCATTCAGATTCTCCTTATAAGTTGTACCTATATTTTTTATTTATTTTCAATATAAGATTTATGACTAACAAAAAAATGCATCTGGTATCTTTTTGATATTGTTCATATTCAGTTTACAGAATAAAATTAAAATACCAAAATGGTACAAATATATCTATGAAATTTCAATACTACGAACTTCGAAGGAACAACGTGTGATTTCCATAGTTGAATAGAGAAAAAAGGGGAACTCGAGTTTGATTGACCAATAGTATTGGATTACTAGTTCAAAGTAATAACCCCCTCACCCCTAGCCTGTTATTTTGACGTAGGAATGACTCATGAATGAAATGAATTTGATGGGGTTGAAATAGATATTATTTTTATTTCTACCCCTTTTTTGACTCAATACTATTCGATATATTATCGACATGAGACGATACTATACTCAAGTATATATCGTGCATATATTGATCGCGATATTATTGAGACCATATCGTATCGACTATGAATGGACAGGTCTACCTGCAAGCAACGGGGTTAAAATAATGATATGTAAAATAAAAATTTTTTGCTTTATGGATAAACTTTAGAAAACTGGTCCAAATTATACTACTTCATATTTATTCTATTAGATTCTACTCCATGCGAGTTTATCGAATTCAAAATCATATTCGTCCGTATCATCATCGAATAATCTCGGAAAACAATCTGGTTCGGAAACATTAAGAGGATTTTTTTGGCATATATTTTCATAGAAATTAACACATCTTTTTTGGTAAACAAAATCAAATTTACAAATGAATTTAGCTAGCACTTCTAAAATATTTTCACCGATAGTAGGACTTTTTACATTTGGCCGACTTGTTTGGCGAGACTTGTACATTTTAACGGCCTCCTCATAGACAATAGTTTTTTGATCATCAAGGAATTCATTCGATATCAGCTCATCAGTGATAAACTTCTGATCATCGAGAGGTTCGCAAATTATCAGTTCATCAATCGTCCAGTAGATGATCCACATGAAGAAATAAATTAGGGCAGATTTCCAATTGGAAAAACTTCCGCCATCGAAATATTTCATATGGAAAATATGACTTCCAGTTTGACAGAAAAGTCTTTTAATCTTAGATAAATCATCTTTAATCAGTAATAGATCTTCTGATTCTTTGATTAGAAAATTGATATTTTTAATTTTTTTCTTGATGTTCTGTGGACTGTACTCACAGTCAAAGTTTAATTTGAACTGCCTCACCAAGCTCAAATCTCTTGTTGAATTCAATTTTTCAAGAAACTTTTTAAGTATTCTTAAAATCTTTTCAAACTCATAGCAAAGGGTATAATTTGTAGATAGGCTCATCAAAGCCTTCAGTCTGTTATCTCCTTTCTTCAATGCTTCATAAGCTAAATGCCATGAATTATCTCCTTTTTCACATCTTGCTTGGATAACCATATAAGTTGCCCAAAATGCACAGATTAAATATCTATCATTAGGTATTACGGCGCAATTCTCAAAGAGATCATCGTCACAAGAAAATATGATCAATTGTTTCAGACTTTCGTTCATATTTTTATTCGCGATATCCTTTGAAACTAGAATGTTTTCCAACAATTTTTCGTATAGTCTTAATCCACTAGTTTGGTCCTTTAGGTAAAAGAACCAGTCTCTCTTTATTGAAGTAAAAAATTGATTTAAATAATTCACTGTTATTTTTTGCATCTCGAAAGACTCAAAATCAAAGCATATATCCAATGGATTAGGACATTCTCTGGTGGAATTAAAATCTAGATCTTTCACTGTGTAATTAAAATCTAGATGTCTGATCAGTTTGACCAAATGTTTCAGTATGGTTTTTGCAGCTTTTGAATTTCTTGCTTCCTCATAACTCTTTGATCTATTTATATAAATAATTTTAGCAGTTTTCCATGTTTCTTCCTTTAGATATTCCTGATTAATTTCTAACTTAGGTATTAGTATAATTATGGCCCAATAAACTATCCACATTGCAAAAAAAACCAAGCGTGATATCCTACATAAAAAGGTAGTTCCTTTCCTACGTATTAGTAAAGAACTATATATGAAATTGTAATTTCCTGTTTCACAGATAAGTTCATTAATCTTATCCTTATTGGAAATGATGTGTTTCATGATAGCCTTGTAACTTTCCAATGTTTGCAAATTTTTAGATAAATTCTCGGTACTGTACATTGGTTGATTATCAAGAACGAATTCAAATTTTGGGCTATAATCTCCATTTAGATTTTCAAATGCATCTAAGAATGATTTGAGTATTTCGAGTATTTCTTCGAGTATCTCACATTTAAATTTCGCCAATAAAATTCTTATCTTTTCTTCGTAATCTTGCATATTACGGATTATTTCTAGGATCTCATTCCAAATGTTTCTAGGATTCTTACACCGTGCATTAATAACTAGTGCTCATCTTATACAAGAAGCTTTTCACTATCTGATCAAAGATAATAATCTCATAATTTTTAAAAGGTTTTAAACTGCGTTCATAAATTCAAAGATATATAATTTTCATTCATGTTAGCATAATGATCGATTTCAAACGGTTTTTATATTCAAAAAATATTATGACATGTGCTTGAGAATTCGACAATTTGTTGTGATTAGATCATAGTAATGATAGGGTTAGAGTCAAGTTGGTCACAGATGATGTAGCTTAAACAATAGGGCTTCAAGAAATATGACCTTAACTTTAATTTAGGGGCATATAATTAAAATCAAACTACTCATTAGTAAAAATTATTAATATGAAGATACAGATAAATACAAAAATGAGTAATTCTGGAAATTTTTGTATTTAAAATTCTGGTTATTATTATTAGAAGGGGTTTGGCTCAAACTTGGGAAATTAGAAGGAATATCAAAATTTTCTTAAATTTGACATAGATCCTCAACAAGATTCGTTCTAGAAATAGCAGTTATAGCCTTTATAACTGTTTCTCTGCTGACAGTTAAATTTTGGAAAATTTGTTTGATATCTGGCAAATGACTTGTGTAGTTCTCAGTTGCTTCAAGCAAAGTACCCCATCTATAGTGATAAGTAGAGCTGCCGAAATCGGGCATAAATTTCAATTAAAAAGGGCTTTTTTTGAAAAAATTTGTGGCAAAATGGCACACGCTACTTATAAGTAGTTTCAGTTAAAAACGATCAGCTTTGGAAAAATTTCCTAAAATTTATTGATCTATATTTTTATTGGCATCTTCTAATTTATTTAATGGGATTCCAAATTTCAAACAACCTTCGGCGATAATTCTATTCGATAAATTCCTTGTGAATTGAATTGGCCTAATAGTTGACTTTTCTTCAATAAGTTTACGGTGCTTCTTCGTATCACAATGGCGGTCAATATGATCTTTCTTAGTTCCTTTGAACTCAGAGCCACAGAGTTTACAGAAAATAGTTCCTGGAATTTTTGTCAACTCAAGCTGGGGATGAGCCAAAATATTCTTCTTGATTGTATGACTCGACATGATATGTGTGACCAAGTAGTACGAGTAACATATATAGATGGGAAATTTGGTTGAATGACCAATGATATTTTTACATGAATCAGACAGGGCTTGGAGATTTCACGAAGATGAAATAGAATTTTAAGCCTTGGGATTGTTTTTAATCAATGATTTTGTATCGAAAACTTTCTTAGTGACAACCTTGATTAGGGCAAAAAAGGGCTTAAAATTTGAAAAAAGGGGGGCATTAAATTTAACATGGCAAAAATTCCCGGCTTATGCTTCAACTCATGAAATTTCTGATAATACGAAAATAAAGGAAAGTTGAAACTCTATGTAACGATTTAGTTGAGATAAGCTGTTGTTATTCAAAGCTGGTTCCGTTGATAGATAGATTTGAATCGAGACAATTCAACATTCAAATGGCTTTCAGAGAAATAGAATTCGACAGTGATCCGATCCAGTTGAAAGCTTATCTGAATAAAAGACTTGACTCAAATGATATAACTCAAATATGCTCTAAAACTAACTCAAACATAGAGCCCCATGTTTACTCTATGTTATTAAATGCCCAACCAACAAGCTGTGATGTTGAAAGGTCGTTTTCAGTAATGCCGAAAATAGTCAATTCAAGAAGAAATTTCAGAGATAACAATTTCGAATTTAATTTCATGTTACATTTCAATAAATAATTTTTTTCAATAATACTACTTACGAGTAAAAATTATAAACGCTTGTATTATTACAAAAAATTCAAAAATGCTTAAAATATGCCCTACAAAAACCAAAAAAGGCATATTTTCATTTTTCATTAGCGCTAAAGAATTCATTTATCAGTTCATATGTTTGAGGCCCTAGTGATAACTTGAGCAAATAGAATATTATGATGATGATTTTTTTTCAACAAGGCCCTTTACAGTTGAATTAGTAATCAATGAATACATAGTGGCCAAGCTGAAACGTTTGGGGACACTACAGTAAGAATGAAAATCATCATTTTACTTTGATATTCAATCTAATACTCAAGTTTTAAATTTATTTATGCAGTTAAATATTATTACAAATGTAAAAGAAAAAATTACTTACAAGTAAAATCTATTCATGGTTTATATTTGATAGTTTTTTTCTATCATTTTGTTAATAAAAGAGCTCAAATTTATTCATAATATGACACTTTTAAGACATCATTTTATAGAAGAGCACTGCTTTTCTTTTAAAGGACTTTTCTAACGTGCAGATGTGTGTTCAATTCTTATAGATAAACAATCATAGCGCTGGGAGATCGAATCGAAGTTGTAGCTAAAGTCCTTTTCCAGTCAGATCTTGCGATCATAACAACTATAGCACAATACTTCGCTTGATGGTATCTCACCTGCCTCGTTTCCCACTAATAACCCGCAGAATCCAGAACCATGTTCTATTATTCATTTTGAATAGTGAAATGACAGCATGGGTTTTCATGGAACAAAGTCATTGGGAAACTCGATTATGATTGGTTATATCATATGCATGCTGACTCGAGAGTTCAAACCCCTCCCCCCTCTGAGTGTGAGGAGTGTCAAATGTGTTACCCATGTATAATGAACAGACGAGATTTAAGATTTTAATATTTTCTACCCCAAATTTTCACACGATACTATTCGATATATTATCGAAAGTACTCGATATATGCTATCAATATTTATCGAGCAGATATCAAGATACGATATTTATCGATATATCGTATCGAGTACAAATGGACAGGTCTATTCTTACTAAAGAAATCTCCAATTGCCTACCTAGTCCATTCCCAGATACATATCAACATGGATTCTTACCTGGCAAAAATACTTCAAGTAATATGCTCGCCTTTTTGAACTATTCCTTTCCCCTGCTAAAAACTAACTATTACATAGTCATCCATCATTTGGATATTTCTAAAGCGTTTGATAAGCTAAAATTTTCCTATATTAAGAATAAACTTATACAACTTAAAGTTGATTCTTATATTATAAATATGTTAACTTTTTTCCTATGTAATCGACTGCAATATGTAAATTTCAATAACACTACCAGTAGTTTGAAACCCATTAATTCGGGTGTTCCTCAAGGTTCCACTATCGGCCCCCTTCTTTTCAATATTTGTTTCGCTGATATTCAGCTTCCTAAGGGTGCCCTCTTTAAATTTGCCGACGACCTTAAGTTCGTCTCAAGGGTTAAAAACTCCCTTGATATTTTAAAAATCAACAGAAACTTCTGCCTTCTTAAAGATTCACTCGAGTCCATGGGGCTTTATATTAATAGAGATAAATGCAAAATAATGCTCCCATTGGGTCTCCCTGCAAACCTCCTTGAATCTCTTCTACTTCCTGGAGAAATTGTCTCCTTCAACTTTGATCTAGGTTTCGGTATCAACTCCAAGTTAAAAATTGATCCCTTTTCCAACAATGTACATTCCTACAATGCGAGAGGTCCTAGGTCAGGTTGTAGCATACTGACGAGTCCAAAAGATGACAAAACGCGCGTATATGTATACTTAGATTATTTCTAAATGTTTTGTGAGTTTCTTTCATACCAGTTTCGGTGCGATCCATTAGTAAGCTGTAACATTCAGCGTCATGGGCTAATCGATTACCAAATAAGACGTTCCTGTGGGATATATTACCTAGCACCTAGAACGAAATATTTCAATTAGACCTTTTTTCAATTCTCCCAACACGATTTTAAGTGGAATTTTGAACGGATTTGAAAATTTCAATCATAAAAATATACTTTACCATTATGATAATGATTTTTTTATTTTACGCTGATATGCAATCTAATTCTCAAAATAAACTATTTTAAATTTTTATTTTCTATTTAACTAACTACGAATAAGAAGGAAAAAATTCTATACCTTTTACAGACGAAAATGATACTATTCTTAAAACAATTTGATACCAATTTAAATTCATTATGGGAATATATAATTATGTACAAAAGGCCTAATGTAATTGAATGGATTTTTATATATAATAGTATATGCTGATGTACAATTAGTGTCACGACGGGTTTTTTTTTGCATACTATAATTAAGAAAAAATAAAATTCAAAATAGGACTTTTTTATTTCATTATGGGACTCTTCATTCATTTAAATCTTGCTTATTCATTATTACAGGAAAATATTTTTCAATGTGTCTTGTACAATTTGCTATTGAGTATGGGGAAACCTGGTTTATGGCATTATTTGATGCTAATTCCAAAATTCTCATATTGAACTCAGATTTAGGGATATCTCCTCCAGTTCTTGAATATTCAAGAATTTCTTCCTTTCTCGTATCCAAATATGATTTAACTTTACTTTTGAATATGCTCCATACTTTTTCAATAGGATTTATGAGATATGAATAGGGAGGTAGTCTAAGTATTTTAAAATTTTCTTCTTCAATACCTTCCTCACAAGCTGAGTGGCATGGTGCATTATCAATGACCAAAGTACATGGAAAAAGACCATCATTCTGGCATACTTCTTTCAATTGAAGCAGGTACTGATGGAAGCATTCCTTGGTGAAGCTGCCTCTTTTTATCTTAAAATGAATTAATCTTTGTGAGGAAATAACTCCAATACAATTTAAATTTTTCCCTTTAGAATTTGTATTCGTTATACGACATCTTTCACCCACTTTTGCCCTTCCTTTTGACCTTGAACAAAAAAGATTAAAGTTTGTCTCATCCAAGAAAAGTATGATTCTTCCTTCTGCCCGATGCTCGAAGTATTTTGTCAAATATTCACATCGTTTTTCTTTATTCTCTTCTGAATTGACATTCATTGGAACATGCTGTAAGTTTTTTAGTGTGAAACATTGCCCATCCAACCAATTTTGAATGGTTGCCACAGAAATGGGTTCATTGTAAACACTTTGGTAATGATCACAACAATCTTTCAGTGTAACCCTTGGATTATTTTCCACAAAGTTGACGATATTATCAACTTTATCTTGTGTTTTTTTCATGTTATTTCTTCCTCCTCTTGGAAGATTGTTTTCTCGATTACTATTGACCCAACGATATGCTGTTGATTTTGATACATTTGATAATTTGGCAAATTCAAGCCAATTAAGATCCTCACGATAGAGCTCTAGGACTCTTTTTCTAATACATTCATCATGCTTAGGCATTACTCGATAAATAATGAATAGGAAATCAAAGAAACACACAAACAAAATGTAATCAAAATCTATGTTCACTATTCTGTGTATTGTATATTACCCCCTAATGTTTTACCAATCAAATTTGGTTTCATATTTGACCTTAAAATTTTAACATTGTAGTACGTAAATAACACCCCCTTTTTACTGTCTCATTTTGAATCTATGTCTGTCCTATTTTGAATTAAGAATAGTATCATTTTCGTCTGTAAAAGGTATAGTAAAATTGCTCTTGATAGAATGATAAAGTACATTCTGTTGGTTAAACTGCGAATTTTTCGATAATTTTTTATATTTTGTTATCTTTAATTACGTATAAAGTAACTTAAATGTATTTACCCTCAAAAATAATAATCATCTTTTTACAATGATATTCAAACTTATTCTCAAACCACATTAGTTAAAATTTTTAAACTCGATTATTAAAAAAAAGATGGAAAAATATTCATTCGAAAGTACATTTTACTGCGAATTTTTTGTATTCTGTTGCACTTATCCACGAGTTTTGTTGCTTGAGAAAGCACACACCCTGTTTTTGACTGTTGAAACAGTTTTTTCTGATAATAGTCATACTTTGAAGTAGGCCAATTATTTAAAAAAATCATCTTTTGGGAAAAAATATTATATATTTTTTCTGTTTTTGGTCTCATTTTGTAGAAAAAATACTCCTGATTTGATCTGTACCACTAAACCCTATTAAACTCGTTCGTCTAGTGTACATTCAATTTCACACATAACGACTCGAGTTATCAGCTCTGCCCTCTCTAGTTTGTTGGTTATACCAAAACTCTTAGCCAATCACATTGCGTTATCACAATAACCAATCAGAAAGGACCGAGCCAATGGTTATAGTTATTCAATCTCGAATAGCTTTTCATCTCAAGCCATCTCAAGTTATTATGTATGTATTCAAATTTACAAACATTAATTATAAGTTGAAAATGTTTATTCGAGATCATTGACATTATTGGAAATATTATTTTAGAAAACTGTATTCTGTGAATAACTGAACTCAGAAGTATTCATCTGTTGAATGTCTTTTGAAGTCAATCAATTGTAATTGATCTAAAGAGGTTCATGATAAGTTGACTTTTTCAAAACTGAGTGAAATTCTTCAATTTTATCCTTATGTGCATGGTACAGTCGGAACTTAAAATTCAATGGCCATTAGCCACCAGCTTTTGAGAAACTCCGATAAAGTTTCATTTATGTTCTTGATCTATTCTTCGTGTATTTGAAATATACAATGTATAAAACTTCAGTAAACGAAATCTGATAGGCTATTTATTGTGTAGTATACAATATATAGAACACAAAAAACATAGTAAGCATAGCAAACATTCCTTATGAATCAGAAAGAAAATTTTTTTACTTCAACTGTTTGCAGTACAATTTTCGATATATCTTTATTCAAGAAAACTACTAGAATCTGATATGACTAATTTATGGTAAAAGTCTCAGTAGAAAAATCTGAAAGATTTAACTAAATTTCATCTTGGATAAGTTCAGATAATTTTGACCAAAAACTCGATCTAAATATTTTACGAAAATACAATGCTACTTGTCGGTTAAAATGAATGAGAAATGGCGTGCATTTGAATAATTATAATTTTTAATTACAAAACGGGAAATAAAAACTGATCAATTTGACCCAAAAGATGGAATCCAATTTCTTTTAAAGTATGCTCAATCAAAAGAGCAAAAAATTTCAGTCTAGAATCTTGTAGAAAACTATGAATTTTCATTTTTGTAAAGCCGTGAGTCTGTTTTAAATGTAAATTTTAATGGACTTTTTCGATGATCTTTTGATCCTTTGAAGTTCTTATTTAAAATTTTCACCAGTTCTGAGTAGGTGCGATATTGATCTATATACCAATCGACGCAGAATTAATTGCTCTACATAATAAGTCTAATTATAATTAGGTTCAATTGCTTTTTCAAATTAATTTATTCGAAAAACTACTCTAAATTTTCCTAAAATTCTCATTTTTCAATTTTCTTCAATATCTCCCAAACTGAACCCAACTTTTAAATTCTGAGACCAGATTTGGAATCAGCGTGAAATTTTGGATCAAAAACAAATGGATTTTACCCTATTACTTTTTTGGAAATTTTTTTTGACACACAGTGTTATTCACTCATGTTATTTCTTGAAAATTTCACTTACAGTTCACTGTAGAATTATTTTGAGTTAAAAAAGGATACAATAACAACGGTGCTGCAAATGAGCATATCGGACTGAAGTTGATTTCTTCGCTTGAGACTTCCGAATCGGACTTTATAGGCATAGTTTAAATTAAATTCAACTAATTCTCAATTTCTTCATCAGGAAATTGAATTTGATCAAGATATTATTGAAAATAGTTGGCGCTAATTTAAAAATCAGCATTTTCAATTACTATTAGGGGTATCTAAGCAAAACACAAAGTTTAATAGCAACTTTTTTACGTTGAAAAAATCTCTTTTTGCACATCTGGGTGTTAAAAAAATTGCCACACTCTAATATTTATATTTTTAATATTTCAATTCATTTTTCTATCTAGATCCATTTGACCTGAGCGATTTTAAAAGTTCATCTCGTGCACAGTAGGGATATTTTTTGAAAGTAATTTTTCTCCTAGCACTCATTCGATAGAATATTTAAAGGCGGTTCTAATGATGCATAACACTAGTAGGTTCTGAGAAAGTCCTAGGTGTGTTGTAAATAGGTTGAATGATTTTCCTATCTAAATGTATTGATAGTCAATAAACCAATTATTTTCGAATTTTTGAAAGCTATGAATAATCAATCTTAGAATAAATTTTTGTTGTTGGAAGCTAATTATTTCTTCAAGCCAACCATGTAGATCAGATATTTTCTTGAATCAATCGAAAATACCATGGATTGCTGTAGAAATTATACACACTACTTAAAAGTAATGGGATTTATTTTCGTGAAAAAATGCATTTTTTTAGAACTTTGTTGTATTGACATCGCCCCTGGGAAAAGGTTTAATCTAAGAGAAATTTCACACCTCAATTCCTTAAATACTAAAGCATCTTTATTTATGTAGGCATCTATGAATTTTCGAAAAAAGTTTCTTAAAAAGTTATCCCTAGTGCACAGCAATTCATAATGCAACAAATTATACCTTTAATGTGAAACTTTAACTGTATTATATTACTTTTGAATTTCACATAATTTATAAATACGTGCGTATATATCCGTTACGCATATTTAAATCTTTTAAAATTATAATTATTTTTATTTCTTCACAATAATTTGAAATTCTGTTCGAAGCATGACTTGTATTGAGGATTTAGATATATATTTTTATTATGCATTCGATATTGATAAACACCACATGATGGAATATCTTAAAGATCCAGATCAAGGATTAGTATTCTACAATAGGTTTTTACGAATTTTATTAGAAGATTATAATAGTAGAGAGCCAGACGTCGGAATGAATTCCTACAGACTGGTAACATACAACGGAGACATTAATCTCTTACAAAGTTATAAAAGAGCTAAGGATCCTACTCGAGAGGTCATGGTTGTTGTAGCCTGGCTAACTTTTCTAATTATCCATATGAGATGTGAAAATCCTGATGACCTGTGGAAGGAAATCCTTAATGCCTTCAAAAATATGCAAGATTACGAAGAAGTTATAAATAATTTATTGGTAAAATATAAAAGTCAGATAGTCCAAGATGTACTCAGAATTCTAATGTCACTACTAAATGAATTTGAAAATCTAAGCGGGGATTATAGCCCAAAGGTGGGGTTCGTTATTGATAATGTAGCAATTTATAGCAAAGAAGGATTGGAAAGAACTTTAAAAACACTGGAAGAATACAAGAATCTGATGGATCAAATAATAAAAAACAAAAATAACGGCGATGAACTTATCTGTCAAACAGGAAATCATAATTTCATATTTCTATCCTTAACAATATGTTTAAGAGGCACATACTATTTATGTGAGAAATCACGCCTGATTTTCTTTGCAATGTGGATAGTTTATTGGGCCATAATTATTCTAATCCCTAGATTGGAAACTAACAAGGATCTTATAACATTGAAACGTATCAAGGAGGAAACATGGACAGCTGCTAAAGCAATTTATGGAAAAAGATCAAAGACCTTTCAGCCTGAGAAAATAAAGATAGATTCAGATATTGCAAGAAGCATCCTGAAAAAATTGGTCAAATTGATTAGAAAAATCAATTACAATTACATATTATGTGATACTGATTTCGAATCAACCAGAGAGTTTTACTACGAATTTGTATGCGACGGTTTTGAGGGACTCATGGCTAGAGAAGATATAAGAAGGTTTCTTGAGAAACTTTTCATATATACGAAGAGAAGTTGGCTCTCTTTCTTGAGGGATAAAAAATCTGGCTTAGATCATTACGAGAGATTGTTGGAAAGCATTTTAGCATCAGGCCAAGTTTTGAACGAAAACATGGGAAAGGGTCTACATCAATTGATAATTGCTTCCTGTGACGTAGATTTATTTGACAGTTGTGTGGATGTTTCGTGTGATCGAATTTTAACCTGTGGAGCTTGGGTGACTTATTTGGTCATCCAAGCAAGATGTGAAAGACCAGATGAATTATGGAAATTAGTCTATGGAATTCTGAAAGACAGAGAAGAAAGGCTCAAGAAGTTGATGAGATTACGTGTAATTCAAGCATTTGGAGATGAACTTGAAAAGATAGTAAAAATTCTTATAAAGTTTCTTGAAAACCTTCCGAAATCAGATAAAGAACTGAACTTGGTGAGGCTGTTCAATCTAAATTTCGACTGTAAATACAGCCCCCAAAATATCAAGGGTATGATGAGAAATACCAGCGATCTTATCAAATTATCAGACGAATTATTACAAATTAAAAATGATAAAATCCAGATTAAAAGACTTCTATGTCAAACTGGGAACCAAGTCTTCCATATGAAACATTTCGAAGGCGGAAGTTTTTCCAATTGGATATCTGCCGTTATGCATTTCTTCATGTGGATCATCTACTGGACGATTGATGAACTGATAATTTCGGAATCTCTCGAAGACCAAAAATATATCACTGGAAAAAAATTTAGCGTCTATGACGAGGCTGTACGAATGTACAATTATCGTTTATTAAAAAGCCCTTGGAACAAACTACCTACTTCCATTGGTGGAGAAATTCTTGATGTTTTAGCTAGATTCATCACAAAATTAGATTTTATCTACTATATAAAATGTGTTAAGTTCTATGAGAAAATAGATTTGGGTAGTCCTCTTGACATTTCTGCACCTGCTTCTATGCCAAGATTAATCAGCGTTGTATCGGATGATTACGATTTTGAATTCGACAAACTTGCATTAAGCAGAGCCTAATGCGAAAAATAACAGGAACGACTTTTTTGAGCTGAAATTAATAAATTTCGTTAAATTTTTTTAAAGATTTTGTTTAATTCAGAAAATATTTAGTTTCTTTCTAGGTTTATTTTTTATGCTATTTTGATAATTAATAGCTGATTGGAACCCGCTACGCAAGGCCATCTAAAATTGGAGAAGTATTTTTGTTTGAAAATTTTATTAGGAGATATGACAAATCATTTTAAGCAACCTATCGATATTTAAATAAATTTTTTCTAATACTGAAAAAATAACTTATAAGAGTTGAGCATTTGATATTGACCAATAACTAAAAAATTTATTTTATCTATTAAGAGGAAAAACGATTATGAAATACAAACTAAAATTGGGTCAACGAGAAGCAAGCTTACGTGTTAACGAAAAAAATAAAGCCATCTGATTGGTCAGACACTTTTTCGGTTCTGATTAAGCTAGATACAAAAATTTGTAAACATCAAATGTTATTAATGGATTACATAAGCCATATAAAACGGAACGTATTCATATTTTTTCAAAAAATTTATTCAAAGTTCGAATGGGCCAAATCTAAAGATTTTTTTGCCTACGAACATGGTCCGCGGGGTTATCTACCACTGGTTAAAATTTCATTAAAATCGGTCGGGTAGTTTAGGTGTCTACAGGCTCACAAATTCGACCCTTATTTTTTAATAATATAGAATCTTCCCTTCGACAGTTCACAACAGTTTTAGGCGATCGCTGCATTTTAACGGGTTTGAAGGGGTTAAATACCTTTGTTTTCAAGGGATTTGTTTTCATTTCACCATCTGAAACAGCCAATGATTCCATTCAGTATTTAAGAAATTTAACTCGTGAAGAACAATGAATAAAATGAAGAAAAATTTGGCTTTTTCATTGTTGAATTCCTCAATTATAATTTATGTTTGTGTTCCGTCATTATGACCCTCTTGAGAGATAGGATTCAATTTTCTATAAGATAATCCATTTTTTTACACAGTAGAAATGATGAAAGGGGGAGAGTTAGCAAAAAGAAGGTTTCTGGTAGTAGTTTTTAAGACAGAAGAACTCATATGGATGTTGTCATCCAATAGGAATCTAGAATGAAAAATAATTTTAATTAATTAATTAATAAGTTAAAAAAAAATAATTCCATTTTCAATAGCCTGATACATAACACTTGCAGGCTCCTAAATTTACAGAAAAAAATTCCTATTGAAACATCTAATTTTTATTGAAACACGAATGTTTAGCCCCTAACTAAATATTATCTCGACCAATCAGAATGCAGCAAGTGATTTCTATACATTTAGATAGGTCTACATAAATAATACTTAATTAGGGGGGTAAATATTCGTGTTTCAATAAAAATAAGATGTTTCAATAGAAATATTTTTACTGTAATTAAATATGACAAACAGATTCTTCATAAATGATTTCAAGTGGATTTCCGGACGTATTTGAAAATTTACTTGAATATAATTAGATTAATAATAACTAGATTATTTCTAAATGCTTTGTGAGTTTCTTTAGTACCAGTTTCGGTGCGATCCATTAGTAAGCTGTAACATTCAGTGACATGGGCTAATCCATTACCAAATAAGACGTTCCTGTGGGATATATTACCTAGCACCTAGAACGAAATATTTCAATAAGACCTTTTTTTCAATTCTCCTAATATGATTTTAAGTTGAATTTCGAACGGATTTGAAAATTTCAATCATAAAAATATACTTTACCATCATGATAATGTTTTTTTATTTACGCAGATATGCAATCTAATTCTCAAAATAAACTATTTTAAATTTTTATTTTCCATTTAACTAACTACGAATAAGAAGGAAAAAAATTTTCTACAGATAAATTCAGTAAAATTACTCTTGATAGAATGATAAAGTACATTCTGTTGGTTAAACTGCGAATTTTTCGATAATTTTTTATATTTTGTTATCTTTAATTACGTATAAAGTAACTTAAATGTATTTACCCTCAAAAATAATAATCATCTTTTTACAATGATATTCAAACTTATTCTCAAACCACATTAGTTAAAATTTTTAAACTCGATTATTAAAAAAAAGATGGAAAAATATTCATTCGAAAGTACATTTTACTGCGAATTTTTTGTATTCTGTTGCACTTATCCACGAGTTTTGTTGCTTGAGAAAGCACACACCCTGTTTTTGACTGTTGAAACAGTTTTTTCTGATAATAGTCATACTTTGAAGTAGGCCAATTATTTAAAAAAATCATCTTTTGGGAAAAAATATTATATATTTTTTCTGTTTTTGGTCTCATTTTGTAGAAAAAATACTCCTGATTTGATCTGTACCACTAAACCCTATTAAACTCGTTCGTCTAGTGTACATTCAATTTCACACATAACGACTCGAGTTATCAGCTCTGCCCTCTCTAGTTTGTTGGTTATACCAAAACTCTTAGCCAATCACATTGCGTTATCACAATAACCAATCAGAAAGGACCGAGCCAATGGTTATAGTTATTCAATCTCGAATAGCTTTTCATCTCAAGCCAGTTAAAATTTTTAAAGTGCATTTTTAGGAAAAAGATTTAAGATTATATTATATTACAGTCAATTTTACACATAACAACTCGAACCAACCGAGCAAATGGTTCTATAGCATTTACATGTCTAATTGGTAGAATGCATTACAATTTTATAAAAGTGAAATCCTAAGTACTTTGATTTTGAAACATTCGATATTAGAAAAATACAAAAATGTAGTAAAAAAATATCTACAGTAAAAATATTTCTATTGCAACATCTTATTTTTATTGAAACACAAATATTTACCCCCCTAATTAAGTATTATTTATGTAGACCTATCTAAATGTATAGAAATCACTTGCTGCATTCTGATTGGTCGAGATAATATTTAGTTAGGGGCTAAACACTCGTGTTTCAATAAAATTTAGATCTTTCAATAGAAATATTTTTACTTTAATTAATTTTTTCACACAAACAAAGAAAAACTGGAAATAGGACATCCTCTTGAAGTTCCTGTACCAGATTGCTTACCAAAATTATTTGAGGAGGATACGGATGAATATGATTTTTAATTCGACAAACTTGCATTGAGCAGAAATTAAATTCTAAAAATTAAGAATAACTTGATGTACACACCTTCAAGTACATTACATTTTAATATTGACGGGTTTCCTGTGTTAATACCTTTGTTTACATTTTCGGGGGTAATAATTTTATTATACCGACTGCATTCAAATCCATTTAAAATTACTAAATTCAAATTGGATTTTTTAAATATCGATTTGGTATGCTATAAATTGATGAAAAATCCTGTATAATCAAAATAAATACATCCTTTTAACAAAAAAATAGTATACCTATAGAGGAGACTCGTACTACAGTTAATTCAATACATGATGACCAACGATAAATTAACACTCCAAAGCTTTTTCTATATACCTCCCTCAACAACCAATTATATTCGAGCTTTTCAACATCCAATGAAAATCGAGATAGCAATTAGGAAACTTTTCTACCCAAGTTTTAGTTCTCTCTGCTTTCTCTATTGATGCTATTATTTGAAATCTAGAATTTCGACTTATTAGAAGGAGGCTAAAGCTTAACTTTTCATAATAGAAATTAATTTTTTGAAAAAAGAATATTTACAGTAAATTTATTCAAATGTTTAAACATCTTCTTTCTGGATTATATTTAATTTAGGTAGGAATCTTGCCTTATATTCTTCTAATAAACCATTCCTTTTTTCTTTTATCAAAAATATACATAACTTTTTATTGGTTCAGAGATATCAATATTATCAATATTATTTTTGGGAACCTGATATGAATGTATAAACTTGGTGTGCAAAAAACAATTAACAATTATCTCTGGTTCGACTTCGTCCCAGGACTCTTTCGCAATCAGTAGACAGGTTTTCAGATTGATAAATTTGCTAATATCGCTGACTTTGATCCCTTCGCGAATTAGTTTTTCATTCAATTTTCTTCTGTATATTGCCTTGAATGACCGAATTACACCAGCATCCAGAGGTTGGCATACAGATGTACAATTTGGAGGCAAATATTCGATCTTAATTCAATAGTTTAGTTTTATAAACAAGAATATATTTAAGAAAACTTACTCTTATATTTGTCAAGTCTGATACCAGAATATTATGACTTGATGCATTATCAACAAACAGTAGAACCTTTCTATCTTCTTGAATCAACTCTCGATTCCAATTCAATAGAATACTTTCGAATAAATCCTTATTCATCCAACCTCGCTTGGATGATCTATAGTTGAGAATGTCTCTGTCATTTGTGTGGATAATTTCCAAAGGCCTCTTATCTACAAGAGAATTAGTGCAGAAGACGAGTGTTACACGATTCTTCTTCTCTTTGAACCCTGAGGCATTGTTCATCTTCTTGGTCAAAATTTTTCGACTGACTATATAA
Source organism: Gyrodactylus bullatarudis (assembly GCA_012064415.1). Taxonomy (NCBI): domain Eukaryota; kingdom Metazoa; phylum Platyhelminthes; class Monogenea; order Gyrodactylidea; family Gyrodactylidae; genus Gyrodactylus; species Gyrodactylus bullatarudis. Next base: position 685,185 of record SSNU01000075.1, on the reverse strand, counting down.
AGAAACAATGCAGCTTCGTCAAGATTGTAGATATTTTCCTTCTCATAGTCTCTAGTGACAATAGGTAAGGATGCATAGAAATTCTCGACAGAATCACTTGGTACACTTTTAGATTCACCGGAGGGCTGAATAAATGAAAAATTAATGAAATTCTAAAGATTTTTCATAGTTAACAACTTACTTTTTTGAAAAATAGTTTGTTCTTCGAGCAAAACTTTTTTAGATGTGGATAGGAGGCTTTATAACCAGTCATATTTAAATCCTTTGCTAGCTTGATTGCCATTTCCTTGAATTTTGTCAGAGTCACATAATTTTCTGGATCTTCTAAAGCTTCCTCAACTTTATCCAACAAAATCTCATCGAATTCATTCATAGCTGGCTCATTTCTTGAACAATTCATGTCTACTTTGGATGCATTTAACTTTAGATCATTGTACAGCTTAGTACAAATTTGAGAATTGAGTCTGTAAGAGCCCAATTCGATTTTAGTAATTCCTGTCATAAAATTACTGTCGATCGCAAGGGATTTCATGATTTCTGTGGACTCATAAGAAATTTGTGTAATGAAGGAACTTTGTTTCCTACAATGAAGTTGTTTTGGGGATAATTTCTCAGACCTGAATTTGTAAAACTGACAATATTTCAACAGATGAAAAACTCTTGCAACATCTTCAAGATATTGAGACTGTTCATGGATAAATATGGCAGTAGTTTCAACACAAGTTCTATCAAAATCAAGCAAGAAGTTTAAAAAATGAAGTAATACAGAGCTTGGGTCACTAATATTCACTGTGGGGCAGTTGAACTTAATAGGTAGGCTTTTTCTCTTCACAACACGAAGATGTTGGTGATCAGTTGCAAGGTTTGACAATTGGAAAAAGAATAAGAAATTCTTTTGAGATATATAATGAGACCGAAGGATGAAACATTGGCTTGAGGATCTGATGTTGTCATCCATCACATTATGGAAGCATACAGTCTTATCAAGAGAAATACTTCGAGCTAATACATTTTGTTCTTTAATATTTTCCTTGACGAAAATTTGATGGAGAAATTCTTGGCTTGCTTTGATGTAAGTCATATTTAGGTCAGCAGGACATTCAAGAACAATATCCTTTAAATTACTAATCAATAATAACTCCCCTGTGTATTTTATCACTAATTTCTTTGCCGATTCGAACTCTGAGTGTTGAGAATCTAGATTCCTTTGGGG
>SSNU01000075.1:576843-682147 GCA_012064415.1 Gyrodactylus bullatarudis | reverse complement strand
ATCAACCGCTAAATTCGAACTCTCTCATGAATTTGGAAAATTTCATGATATTTTCAATCAAAAACTTGAATTGATTAACAATTCCATACTCCTAAAGGATATACAAATAAACAATCTTACTAAAGAGATTCATATGCTTAAAAGAGAACTCGAATACATCAAATATTCATCCAAAGCTATCATTAATACATCTATTCCACCTCCTCTTGTTACATATCCATGTACTAAACATGTAATTAACCCTTATGTTAACTCATCATCATTGAGTAATGTTTGGCAACCACCTTCTGATTTCAATCGTCATAATCCAATCACAAAAGAGCATACTTCGTCATTATCTTTCAAACCTCTAAACAAAGCACATTCAAATAACATGATAGTTAGATGAATTCGGATCTATTTTTATTCGTATTGTATTCAAAAGGAAACCCTCCAACTCAATTGTTCATCAAATGATCTCTCTTTGTAAAACCAAACGCCTTTATTCATGTCGTGAGACAAATTACAAACTCAAATCCAGTCAAAAAACAACCAGCTCAGTTAAAAAATTTGACTCAATCATCCAACCTGCTAATGTTCCCCAATCAATTCCTCTGACTTTCCCGTCATCGCAATCAACACAAGCACCAGTTAGCCCCGTGTCCTCATCAGAAATTCTTCACCCTGGAATTACTATTGAAACTCCAGCTCCAAGCAATAAAAGACCAGTCTTCTCTCCACTTGAGATTGGATCACACACCGTTGCTCAAAAAAGGAAATCTCTTAGACAGCCAGAATCAACTTGTCTCTCTCAATCCTCAATTCTCAATTTCTTTAATCTACGTCCAATTAATCCTTGCCAATCAATATCAGAAGATAAAGAAAACTCACCAAATGTGGCTTACAACCTTCCTCCTCCTCACGATCGTGTCAAACATGGCTCTGGTCACGATGACTCTAATGTTGACCTAGATGCAGTTTCCATTGCTTTAAACAATCAAATTAGTGAGTCTGAAAATTTTTTTCGTTAATCACTCTGGTTTCTTCCTTCTAAATACTCGCTCTTTATTATCCAAAAATACCTTTTTCAATATCAAAAACATCATAACTAAATTTAAGCCCTCAATGTTTTTTATCACCGAAACCTGGCTCAACCCTTTTGTTTCTGATTCTATGCTAATTATTTCTGATTATCAATTTCTTAGGGCTGATAGACTTGATTTTACTGGTGGTGGTGTTGGTGTCTACATTCACTCGTCAATAAAAATTGATTATTTTATTCCTCACAATGTCCCGTTTCAGCATATTCATATGATAATTAACTTACAAGGCTCTTTACACAATTTTATTCTAGTTTATAGACCCCCAATTGGTAGTAAATACTTCATCTCTGATGATATTTTGCTAGAACATATCTACTCTAAAGTAGACACTCGTATTAAAAACACTACTATCCTCGGTGACTTTAATTTCCCAACTGATAAAGGTTTGCCCCTTGTTCCCACTACATTTGATAAATTATTAGTAACAAATGGTCTAAATCAAATCATATCCCAACCCACCCGTCAAAACAATATTATTGATCTCATATTTACTAATGTATTTCATGACTCATCAACATATCCTGTACCTTTTTCTGATCATAATATCATATTTTTCAATTTCTCATTATCTAATCATTCCAAATTTTACCAAAACGTTAAAAAAGTTGTCGATGTCAAAAAATTCAAGAATCTCATTCAAAAATTTTCCTCCTTAATCTTTGTAAACGACGAATTCAACTTCGGATTATTTTATTTTTTGATTATTAAAGCTACTAGAACTACTATTAACTCTAAGAAATTCTTCAACTGTTCATCAAAAATTGATTTTATCTCTCTGAAATCGTTCGAAACTTGTGTTGCTAATGATCTGGATTCTAACCCCCAAAAAGGTTGGGCTAAATTCAGAAAACTACTAAACATTAATAAAAAATCATCTATAAAAAATTTCACTCCTCATTCAGACCAAGATTTCTGTATTCAAATTAACAAATTCTTTATTAACTCATTCAATCATCATGAAACCATTGATCCTATTGTAACCGACTCGCCCCCTCCCTTCATCACTCCATCCTCCTTAAACAGTATGTTTTCTAACTGTAAAAATATCAACAGACTTGATATTCACCACAATTCATTTTATTTACTATCAAATCTCTCATCCTCTTTCCTGATATTATTATGTAATTACCTCAATTTCTGTATATCCAAATGTTTTATTCCAAATGATTGGTTGATAGTTAAAATCACCCCCATCCCAAAAACTAAAAAATATTCGTCCCTCTATCACTTAAGGCCAATTTCATCCCTCAACATTTTCCTAACGATTTTAGATCGGTTCCTTACTGATGAGATTTCCAATAATCTACCTAAGCCGTTCCCGGACAATTCTCAACATGGTTTCCTACCAGGGAAAAACACATCTACAAATATGCTTGAATTCATGAATTATTCCTTCCCCCTATTAAAATCTGAGCACTATATTATTATCCACTATCTAGATATTTCTAAGGCTTTTGACAAGCTAAAATTTTCCTTTATTAAACAAAAATTGATTTTTTATAAAATTGACCCCCATATCATCAATTTAACCATGTATTTCCTGTGTAATAGATTACAGTATGTTGAATTTAATAACACCACCAGTAGTCTTGAACCCATTAATTCTGGGGTTCCTCAAGGTTCCACTATTGGTCCTCTTCTCTTCAATATTTGTTTCGCTGACATTCAGCTCCTGGAGGGTACTGAGGGTGCCCTCTTTAAATTCGCAGACGATTTGAAATTCGTCTTCAAGGTGAATAATTCCCTTGATATTATGAAAATCAACCAAAACTTCTCGCTCCTTAAAGATTCACTTGAGTCCATGGGGCTCCATATTAATAGAGATAAAAGCAAAATAATGCTCCCATCGGGTCTCCCTGCAACCCTCCTTGAATCGCTTCTACTTCCTGGAGAAATTGTCTCCTTTACTTCTGATCTAGGTTTCGGTATAAATCACAAGCTTAAATTAAATCCATTCTCAAATATACCTAAAATTAATTCCATGATTTTTGCTATCCTAAAATTCTCTAAATCGGTAATACTGAGAATTAAGGCCTATAAATCATTAGTGCTCCCACACTTTGATTATATTTCTCCCCTCCTTACAAATTTGACTAATGAACAATCTCGAAATATTGAGGGTATCCAAAATAGATTTTTATACGCACTTTACCCTGACCTCAATTCCTACAATGCTCGGATCGTGGCTTCCGGTCTTAATCCTCTTTGGATTCGCCGTTTTGCCTTCATCATTAAAAAGTTCACCGAAACATCCATTAAAATCGAACGAAATTATAATTTAAGAAACATTTCTTATCAAAATAATTTCCTACTTCCCACTTATAACATCCTCCATGAAAAATACGACTTGTCTAATTGTGATAACCTTTACTCCGTAACAACTATTATGGGACATATAAGATCAAAAATTGATTACTCTTATACGCTTCTCTATCCTGATCTTCATTAGTAATGGAAACCAGATTGATTTCGTTAAAATTTTTCAGATTAGCAAACGCCAATTTAAAAGATATTCATAGACAAGATTACTTTCTCAATTTTGAATATATTACAAAACACCAGATATCAGAATTTTATTTTATATTGTACAAAAATTACCTTTCATTTCGATTTTTTCTATTATCATTCCTTTTTCAATAAAGAATCATTTTCTAACAAAAAAAAAAAAAAAAATGTCAACTAACTTTAAAGAAGAACAAGACAAATTTTCTAAAATGAATTTTACTTCCCTATATTAAGACATTGAACATAATTAGGGGAAAGTAAAGTTTTGTATTGCATTTCAGAGAAAAAGTTGATTTTATTCCTTATTTTGGGATTATTTGAAACAGGCGAAATTATCGATAAAACAATAATCTGGAATACATCATTTTAGAAGAATTTCCAAATTTTCTACATTTTCAATACATAAATTTTGATAGTTAATTAAAGCTGTATTGTTATTGGGAATAGAAATTACGACTTCTTATAAAAATTAACATTAAAAAATATGATTTTACCCCTACATTTCTTTTTTTAACCGACAGTTGTTTTTTACCATTTTAAACGGAAGTAACAAACTTCATCATTGAATTGTAATATTTTATCGCTACACCACCTAGTTAATATGAAGATGGGAATTTATAAATTTTACGAAATCCTTGATTTTTCCATCAAGAAATCGAATTTGATCAAGAATTTTTCGAATCTAGATCATGAGGCCCTCTTTCACGATAAGGAGAAAAAATGAGAAAAAATCAATTTTTAAGGAAAATACGGCAAATTCCCAATTTTTTGAACTTTGAGTTGAAATTTTTATTGATTTCAATGTGAGAGAGTGATCAGAAGTTGAATCACAATTAGTCGAAGAAATTAAATATGCTGAATCTGGTTTTGAGAATCCCCCCATAATCGTGTCAAAATCAAATTTTGATTTTTTCATCATTTTTCCTACTTGAAAGTCGATGAAATTTGATATTTCAAGATCCCAGAAAAATGATGAATTTATCAAAATTTTCATGATTATTAGCGGTTTTTTTGTCTTATTGGGATCCTAAAACTCAACTTTTGATCACTTTCACATTGATATCAATAAAAATATTCAACTCAAAGTTCAAAAAATTGGGAATTTGGCGCTACTTAAAGATTTCAAATTTGCCGTATTTTCCTTTAAAATTGATTTTTTCTAATTTTTTTTCTCCGTATCGTGAAAGAGGGCCTCCTGATCTAGATGCCAAAAAATCTTGATCAAATTCGATTTCTTGATGAAAAATTTAAGAATTTCTAAAAAATCATAAATTCTCATCTTCATACTAACTAGCTTTAATTACATTGGGGAAAATTTTTAAAAGATTTTGCGATAAATTTTTCAGAAAAACTGATTATTGTGTAAAGTTTTACGCAGATTCCGAATCTGCTTCCAAAAATTTTCTAAGTGGCTCAGTTTTTGTGCAATTCGCGAAAAACCGAAATAACACAATTTTCATAATCAGGACTTGATCCTTAGACATTTCAGAGTAAAATTTGATATCATTTGAAAGAGCGTAAAATTTTCTATATGATGCTCATAAGTTCAAACGTGGTTTTGGAATGGATCATCCTCAAACCTGGTATTAAAGTTGAAAAACGATGAAAAATTAGCGAAAAATGTCATGCACTTTTTTGTTTTAACCGTTCAACAGTCTATCTTATTTTGATAGAATCTAAAATTTTAATGGGGGAAAGAAAATAAAATTTATCCCTCGATCCAATTATACCTCGCATGACCATTTACCTTTTCTGATTCAGATGTTATTCAAGGTTCTTTCATTAGTGATTTCACTCAATTTTTCTCGATTCTGATTGGTTCATTTTGATTAGCTCAATAATTTCGTATAAAACTGAAGGATTCATAATAAATGATTAAATCAGTATAGACAATAACAATGATTTGTATATTTAAAATAAAAAGGGAAATTTACACTTACAGTATCATTTTTTTCGTTTATTTCAGTTACAGTATAATAGACCGGTGTTTTTTTAAACTTACAGTATCATTATTTTTTTTATTTTCACTCTCAGTTTCATTTTTGTTTATCTAAACTCAATTTTTTTTCAATATTAAGATAACCTACGAACCAAAATAATAATACATGCAATCCCTATATCTACTACTATTTATTTTCGAGGCTACTTGTTTACTCTAGAGATATCAAGTTTTGATCATTTCCGTATAAAAAATATAAAATTTATTTTAAAATTTTTTCTCCCATTGAACGTATCCTCTTTTTCTTAGGTCTTCCTCTCTTACGAGAATTACTTTTCGGTACAAGATTATTTGGTTCTAATAAATCCAAATCACAAAAGTTGAAAAGATTTGCATACATACTCTGCAGGTCTCGCAGCTTGTAGTTTTTTGGAATATATTCCTCCATACTTAATTTCATGAAACTTAAGACAGCAATGATATGAACACAAATAAATCCATTATGTTTTTTGAATCCACATGAGCAGGAGAAGTCGCCAAGGTTAACGTTTTTAAATAGCTCATTTGTCGAGTTCTTACCCACACGGAATACCTTTGACTCAATTGTTGGATGCACTATTAAGGTTTTTGATTCTTTGACAAAAGGATTCACCAAATTTGAGAAATAGTCAGAAAATGTTCCCGGTTTTCCAGCATAGAGCATAAAACGTTCATAAAACGATTGACCGACATTGTTTACATATTGATAAAGGCATGATAAAAGGATGCTTATTTCGCAATTCCAGTAGAGATGAATTTGTTGATTCGGCAATGTTAGAAGTCAAATTTCCAAATCTGCAAACAGAAAAAAATACCTCAGCCCAAAATTTCGGGTCAATATTTGAGAGATATTCATATATTGATATACAATCTTTTTAAATTTCTTCCATAGCTCGAAACTTTCTATAGTTGTGGATCTTGCAGCTCTAAACAATAAATTGTTCATGTCTTTTCGAAATTTGGTTTTGATATTCCAATATGAAAGAGGCAAAATGATTGGAAAGCATTCGGCAAAATTCTTTCTATACTAATAGCCAAGCCATTCTCTCGATCAGATAATATTACAAGATTTTCAACACTTTGCAAATTTAGGCTTCTATCGAGATGAGTAAGAAAATATGACCAAGTTGATTCGCATTCAGAACCAACAATAGCGATTGCGATAGGATATATTTTGTTATTTCCATCGAGTCCTGTTGCGATTAGAGGTATGTAATTGGTAGAGAAATGAAAATGACATCCATCCAAAGCAATGATAGGCAAGGCATTTTGAAAAGCTTTTGAAGAGATATTTAAACATAAGAATGCAGAATCAAGCTCCTCACCGTTCTTAGTCAAATTTGAATTTTTCTCTGTGTTCCATTTCAGGAAACTTTCCAGAAGTAAAAATGAGTTCAAAACACATGAGTTCTATTTATTCAAAATTTGAATTGGCCGAGTGTGAAAATCTTACAAATTTAAAACAAATTATGTCCCACATAAGATCAAAATTAGACTATTCCATGTCTCTTCTTTATTCTCATCTTCAAAAGCCAGATGATTAACGAATTTCTTACAGATTTATTAGCATTTTATTTCTTATTAAAAAAAAAAAACAATTTGCTTTGCCTACAAAAACAGATAGATTGTATTGACCATTATGAACACTTATGAACAGATTTACATTTTATTTTATATATTTATATTTTCTTTTCAAAAATAAACTTGTCTAACAAAAAAAAATGCATAAATTCGTGCCCTTCCATAGGTCAATATCGGTTGATTGATTGCTCTGAAGGAATGAGGGTGGGAGGTTGATTCACTGCAAATTGATTTTTCTTTCAATCTGATAATTGTTTTTGCTTTTTGATAAAAGTTGTAATTTGCAGTTCTCCGCTATGTCTGTCCCGTTTTCTCCTCGTTGTTGGGTGTGTCTTTCCATTTCTGAGCTCGCTAATTACAGGTTGGCTTTTAATCTGATTATCAACTGTTGTTGACTTCTCGATGGTTTCACATTTATCCAATTATGTAATTGTAACTGGGCCACTGCATTGCACTAGAGATAGATGATTATTGACTGTTGTCAACTTCTCGTTGTTTTCAGGTTCATCCCTAGTTTCAATCTGTGTAGAACTGATTGTTGGTTTGCCGATTGGGTTCAGGACCTCATAAATCTTTGAAATTTGTTTCCTCTTTATATGAACTTCTCGGCCTTTGAAACCTAATTTCATTGCCATCATCTTTTGCACGCACAAGTCCGGCTTCAGCTTGTTAATGAAGTGTTTCTCCGCGCTTTCGAGATTTGTCGCTCTCACTTTGCAAGGTTCACCCGGGTTGACCTGATAGAGGATTTTGAAATTGGATTCATCTGCTGTGTGGCCTGTTTCTCTGATATGAGCTTGGACTGAACTGGCGTGCTTCGGATTCAAATGTTCATTGACTCTCTCACCAAGGGATCGAGTTGTTTGACCGACATAAGTTGATCCACAAGAACAAGTGAACTGGTAGATCACACCTCTTTGCTTCAGTTTTGGGATGAAATCTTTGTTACGACCCTTTAACAATTTTGAAGTGCGTTGGATTAGCTTCAATTTGTATCCAGGAAATGTTCGCTTCGTGATGTTCATAAGCTTGCTGTTCACTACAGTTTTGCTTGTATCGCCTTTAAATGGAAGGACCAGGACAATTGGTTTCTCCTTTTCCTCTTCGACTTTGTGATTGTCTTTAGGATGGGAATGCTTCTCGATGAAACTGTCTGGATATCCATCTCGTTTCAAGAGATTTTTCAGTTTTGATCTCTCGTCTTTCACATATTCTGTCGAAACCAGTCGCTCTATTGAAAGAAAAGCATTACTCACAACACTTTTCTTGGTTTCTTTTGGCGAGAAGCTATGAAAGGGCAAGAACTGAGTGGGAGCATTCATTTTCCTGTGTATCTTTGTCTTTGCACATGGACCATCTCGCACAATTTCTAGTTCAAGGAAACTTAGGGTTTTCTCCTTCTCAATTTCGTTTGTGAACTTCAAATTTCATCGAGATCTTCATCATTGTTGAGCAGTAGGAACGTATCATCCAAGTACCTCATGTACAGTCGGGAATTGTTGATCAATTGTAGCATTGGACCTTGTTCTAAATAGGCAAGAAACATATCTGCTAAGAGAGGGCCAATTGGACTTCCCATTGCAACTCCATCGATCTGCTTGTAATAGGTTCCTCCAAACTTGAAATCAATGTTTTGTACCGTCATAAAAACCAAGTTCCTTACTGTGTTCGCAGGAATGCTACAAAGTGAAGGGTATTTAGCTATCTGATCCAGAATAAAGTTTACCGTTTCTTTGACTGGGACATTTGTAAAGAGAGAAACAACATCAAACGAGGCCATCTTCCCATCTTCTAAATTGATCTCTCTAAGTTTCCTTACCACGTCTTTCGAGTTGGACACTGAATACCGACAAACTTCGTTTCTCAGGGGCATCAATTTCTCGAATATATATATAATATATATATTATATATATCATTTATTTTAAATAAAATACCACGCAAATAAAATAAAACTCCGAGAATAAGAAATTGGAAAAACTTAATAACATACAAATACAGACAGATAAACAGGAAACCCTTTATTTTTTAAGAAATACTACACTCTTCTTTTCCTTTACCTTTTTTACAGATTGATCAATACAAGCCAGATATCAACATAGTCAGGTAGCAAGCAAACAATATTCTAGAATAGTATAGAATAAATATATTTGGCACAAAATGACCAATATTTATGGAAAATCGTTAAAGAAAAATGGTTTTCTGTCTAACAGATGAATATTCTTCATATTTTAAACATATTTAGGTTTAATGCGCCTTGGTCTTTCTCTGGTTCTCGGATTAGAATGAGCTTTATTCCATAGGGTATCAAATCTTTTATCACATAGAACTATAGATCTAGCGAGGCGTCTGTGGCGTAATAGATCAACTTCGAGGGCTGAATTTGGATGGCAATGACGGATAAATTTTATAAATCTTTTCTGGATCAAATCAAAGTTTAGAGCTGAACTGATCGAAGAAGAGTTCCAAACTGGGGAGCAGTATTCAACCACAGATCTAGCATAAAACTTGAAGAGAAGACTTATAGTCATTCAGAAATCTGCCAAACTGATAACTAATTGAAAAATAGACACAAGTGTTTATCGGCACCGAAAAGGTTATAGTCATTTTACGAAATTAGTGGAAAATTTATCGATATTAGAGGAGACATTGACAAAATTAGTGAGCAAGTTCCCAAAATAAGAATAATAAGAGGAGTTTCTCAAAATTAGTGTTCCTTTTCTAGAATTTAGTCGAATGCTTAAAAAAACTATTCCTATAATCTTCAACTACCTTGGCTAATGTGAGCTTTTTCACTTTTCTCTCCACTTTTGCTATTGGAGAGTTTTGGTGTTTTTTTCAGTTTGCATTTTAATCTTATTGATTTAGTTAGCAAACTATATTGAAACTTTCGAGAATCTCGATATGATATATATTCTAATTGTAGTTTTAATTACAGTTAAAAACTTTAAATATGTTCATCATAATTAACATTATATAAATATATATACCAGAGATTCACGTAATTTTGTATATACGTCCGAAAATCCACTTATTTGCATTTAGAAATTATTTGAAGTATTAAAAAACAAGAGTTTTATTTACACTGAATACGTATTTCTTAAAGCTTCATCAGCAGTGTTAATTGAATTAACATGATGAAAAATTTTCTGAATTTGATTTAAATAGTTCGAATCAAAAATTCATTCTGAACCACATTTTCACTCAGGGAAAATAAAATTGAAAAATCTATCCCTAGTGGGCAGTTTTTCAATATTAGTAAAGAAGCCTAACGCTATTGGTGTATTTGTTTGATTTCATAAAATAAGAAAGGAAACAAATACATCAAGTCAATAAGAAGAATGGAAGACGATTGATACCGATCAATATCAGAATTTATCAGTCAAAAGTGTGATTGGATATATTAAAATAGTAAATTCTCACCTTCATTTCAAATAGCTTTACCTTCGAAGAGATTGGATTTCATCTCGATCAGGGTTTTTATCATAAAAATTTTTTGCCCGATTTTCTTATGAAATAAATTACGTGCAGTTCCATTATAAAACTAATTAGTTTTCCTTATTATTACTGGGAGAGATAATTATTTTGTTTTAAACAAAAGAATTTCCCTTAGATTTGAACGTCCATCATGTTTCACGAGGGTAAATTATCTGAAATGGATAAATACAATTCACGCAAGAGAGATGAATGAATGAAAACGTAAGAAACATTATATTCTCCAGATTAAGGATAACATACTCTATGATGAAATTTTAACGATGAATTAATAAGTATAAATACATCAAATTCCCAAGGTAAATCTTGAAATGCCTGACAATTTTAAAATCGATGAAATCTTGTTTCTATTTTATCAATAAAAGAGCCATAAATTGTGTATTTATAGTCACAAGAATCCCTGGGTAATTCAGATAATCTTGTTACTTTTGATATTTATACAGCTTTAATGATCATGATTTTAAAGAAATGTAGATAGTTTTAACAATCTTACACGCATAGATGTACAAGAAAGTTTGTACAAAAGTACCTTCGAATTGTGAGATTTTAAGTATTTAATTTTTTCATTAGGATAATATTAAAAGAGGAGGCTAAATTAGAGAACGTTTGCCCCCCTCCTTATATTTTTATATGGGTAACCAAACGCAAAAGTTTTATTCAAATATTAATAAGCATTTCGAATACTATCCAAAAACCACCATTAGATGGCGATAACACAACTATAAATTTTTTTCTTATTTTGCTCAAAAATCGTCTTCAAAATCAAATTTACACGAAAATGTATCAAATTTAAACTAAATTATAGATTAGGTATTGAGTTTTGTTTATTTCTTATTCACCGCATGCTTTATGAAATTATTAAAAATCAAAATAGTAGAAACTATGATCGACATTAAAGACATAACTATGGATAATGTTGATAAACTTTGCTGTAATGCTATAGCTGTTTATATGAATGACCCAAAGGAGATAGTTCTTTTATGTCAGCGTCTCAATTTAATTGCTACCTCAGTTCCCCACACTTGTTCGGGAATTGATAGATTCCTAAATCTACAAAATCTCAAAGCAGCAAAAGACAAGGTAGTTTTCAGATGTCCTAAGTGCAAGTTCCATCAATCTGTTCGTATTGGTAATTTTCTATTTATTTGATTTATTCTAGGCACTTTCTTCGAATATTCCAAGTTAGATATTTGGAAAATACTTCAAATTATCTTAATGGTCGACACAAAATCTGACAATACTAAGAACATGATGCAGCAGCTTGACATCACAGAAAAAACCGCTGTAGACTGGAGGAACTTTGTTCGTGATGTTTTCGCTGATAAAATTCTAAGGGATAATGTCAAAATCGGAGGTAAAGGAGTTGAAGTCCAAATTGACGAATCGCATTTTGTTAAAAGAAAGTATAATTGTGGTACTATTCTTCGTAATCAAGATGTTTGGGTCTTTGGAGGTATTGATAAGACAGGAGAAGCCTTCATGCAAACAGTCCCTGATCGGAAGCGAGTTACGTTGCTGGCAATAATAAAAGAACGAATCCTTCCTGGCTCTATCATAATTTCTGATGAGCATATGTCTTATAGAACCTTACAGAACGAAGGTTATCAGCATCATACTGTGTGCCACAAGTATGAATTCGTTAATACTACTGGGCACCACACCCAGAGAATCGAATCAATTTGGGGTGCTGCAAAGCGTGATTGTAATGCGGTTACCAACAAAAGAAAGAATTTATTAGATTCCTACCTATGTCAGTATCTTTTCAAGAGAAAATACAGATCAAGCTTGATTTCAGCTACTATTTTAGCGATTAATGAGATATATCCTCTTGAATAAATTTGTACATTAATTAACTTTTTCTTTACTAACTAAGTATTTGAAAACTTATGAAAATGATTAGAGTTTATATAGAAATAAGTAATAGTTAATAAGTATAGCATATATATTGATAATTAAAATACTAAGTCATCAACATATTTGGAAAGATAAAGATACGATGTGATTAACATTATACATAGTCGATCATAGTTTCTACTATTTTGATTTTTAATAATTTCATAAAGCATGCGGTGAATAAGAAATAAACAAAACTCAATAACTAATCTATAATTTAGTTTAAATTTGATACATTTTCGTGTAAATTTGATTTTGAAGACGATTTTTGAGCAAAATAAGAAAAAAATTTATAGTTGTGTTATCGCCATCTAATGGTGGTTTTTGGATAGTATTCGAAATGCTTATTAATATTTGAATAAAACTTTTGCGTTTGGTTACCCATATAAAAATATAAGGAGGGGGGCAAACGTTCTCTAATTTAGCCCATGATCGTACTCGTGAGTAATCAGGTAAAAATATTTCGATCGATTATTTTTCGGATTAAACATTTTCTAGGAAGTTTAGTGTAACAAGTTTATACATTAAAATCAAATATCATCAATCTTTTCAATATTTTAATCAAGTACTCTAGTAGTAATTGTGATTCTATGATTTTTACATGAGAACATAATATTTTCATCATCACTTAGAATTTCAAGTCATTTTTCTCGATTGGTTTTCTTATCGTCTCGTAGGGTTGAAGATGGCTTGGAATTCAGATCATTTAACTCACATTTGTTGAAATAAATAACATTGCTGTATGTTTCTTTTAAATTTTTCTTCAAAAAATTCCGAATCAAATTTTCCGATGGATTCATCATTTTATATGTTCAAGAGTACCAACTTTGATTCTCGTTATGTCCGGGATTGATCTGCTAATTAAATATTAATAAAGTAAAAAAATTAATTACAAATAGATAAATATGGATAGTCTGAGAAGGGACAGAAGAAGCTATGGAATTTCTTTTATTGCAAAAGATCACTGATTATTAATCATCTCCCTTTCTTTGATGTTGAATTGGAGTCTTATTTGTTTTTTCTAAGATAATTGAGTGTTACTAACTAATCAGTGGATAAATATTAGGCTAGGATGAAATTTTGCAAAATTACTTAAATCGCCCATCGATATAAAAAAACTAATCTTCAAGTATTTAAATATAATCCCATGGTTCTGGAAAAAGATGAAATTGTGAAAATTTTTAAATTTAAAACGTTTTTTGACCTATCAAAATTGTAATATTCATGAAAAATAAGAGAAATTTCGTTTTGAGCTAATGAAAAAACAATTTTAGTAAAATTTAAGTCATTTTTACAACTTTATGTAAAGAAATAATATGAATTCAAGTTAAAATTATAAATATAAAACGTTCTAAATTACAATTTGAAGGACTCAAAAAAAGTTTTTTTATCACCCAAATTAGAAAATTTGTAACTATACGCTGATTCTGAATGTGGATTTGGTTTTGAAAGCAAAGTTATATATTGTCATTTTTTGGCTACTAAACTAAAATGCAGGCAATCGAATATTCGTAATCTACAGTTATTTTTTGATTTATTTTCTAAGGTCTATCTTTTATCTTTTTCATTACTTGAAAATCAATAAAAATTCGATAGTTCAAAATCTCTTGAAATTTTTTGAATATTAGCCTTGTAGCCTCATAATTATAATCAAGGGATAATTACAAATGGACACACCTTTGTATAGTTGTGTATCAATTTCTTATTCAAAACATATTGCTTAAACTCTATCATATTCAGATCTGTTTTTAAATCATTCTAAAATATGTAAGAAAATAAGTTTACTTCAGGGCAAAACAAAGAATCTGACCTTATGTAGAATCTGGCTCTGAATTGACAATTTTCCCCATTACATATTACCGCGGCGCATAGAATGTTGAGCAGCTTTTATCATACTTTATGGGTTTAGATAGCTTGATAAAGTAATCGTGAAGAGCGATCTTTAGACGTCAGCTACGCTTTAGAAAAAAACCAAACTCGAGCATGTTTTGAATAAGAAATTGATACACAACTCCTATTTATGTGGACCAATATATATTTTTAAATGAGGAATTTCCATTTTTTAATGAAATACACAACGATGTGTCCATTTGTTCATGAAATATACAAAGGTGTGTCCATTTGTTTTTGGGGAAAATGTGAAACATACATTTGTTTATGAAATTAAGTCTGGTATATCCATTTGTTTTTGTAAAATATGAAAATGGTCCATTTGTTTTTTTAATTATCCCTATAATCAAACCTCACTATTTCTTCTACTTGAGTTGGAGACAGTCGGAAATTTCGTTAAACAAATATTCGATAATAAAAGATAAGATTTATGAAGGCTGGGATAAAGAAGTGACTTTGAAGAGTTAAATTTTGATAAGTTAGTATAGATTTAACTAACTAGAGAATTTTGGTTTGATTGGTTTGTGTAATCCAAATTGTGATTTAGGTTTTTTGTAAATTATTTTAATTTTCTTGTCCCCAAAATTGAATTTTAAAAAATCTAATCCTAACACTAGGCATAGATATTATGTACATTTCAGATGGAGTTTTATCAAATTTTTAATCCGCTTACTTGGAGTGTGATTGAAATTAGAGCATTGAAGAGAATCGTGAAAAATCTTAAGATGCTTGTTGACAACACCTAGTTAGAAGAGATGAAGATGGGAATTTATGATTTCTACAAAATTCTCATTTTCCCATCTTCATATTAACTAGCTTTATATACATTTCAAATCTCGAGTTAGCGCCAATTCCCATTTTTGTGAACATTTTAATTACATTTAATAGTATTTTCTTTATATGCTACATAAATAACCAAAATTATTTATTATACCATTTTGTACATACCATTTGTATTACCATTATCTCAATATAGATTTTTATTCTAACAAAAAAAAATAACCATAAAACTTTCGATAAATTCTTCTTTATTCAGGGATCTTTGGATCATCAAATTTTTATCAGTTTTCAAGCAGTAAAAATTATCGTAAAACAACAATCAGTTTTATAATAAAATTTATTAAACCTTATGGTTTGGATGATCATGACTGAGTCTTAATAAATTTTATTGGAAAACAAAATTTTATTTTCAGACGATTCTCAAAATCTGATTCAGCATTGTTCATTTTTTTGTCCAATCGTGATCGTAAAAATCACTTTCTCACTTTGAAAACAGCAAAATTTTTCGAATCAAAGTTCGAAAAATGGATGTTTGACACATAACTCGAGATTTAAAATAAACAAAATTTTATTTCTCCATATCGTGAAAGTGGGCCTCATGATCTAGATTCCAAAAAATCTTGATAATTCAGATAAGTTACTGGAAAACAAGAGGGGGCAAATGTTCTATAAATTAGCCCGATCATGTATTCTGAAGCGCCAAATAAGTCTTGAACTTCACAATAAAATAATGAAAATTTATATTTTTGCTAATATCACTATGCTCTTGCCTCTAAACCTTTTTTCCATTAGTCTAGCTCCATTAATAAGCGAAATATTTTTTTTTGTTCTACATCAATAAAAATAACTCCATCTGATGCAGAATGAAAAGTTGTAACACTTGCCCAATTTTTATTACGTTCCTGCATAGGAGTTGGTGAGAAAATACTCAAATTCTATTGGTTGTTGGTTTTCATGCATATTTTTGGTCAACCTGAAGTGGAGCAGAGAGGTATAAATATTATTTTGGTAGGAAATAAATTCATCCAGTGAGCCATCATGTGTGTATTTAACCGTAATGATAGGGGACAACTATTCTCTGATTGGCCATGTTGATAGAAGAAACTCTTCTACTTTATTCACCTTAAATATTCATCTTTCTATATTAGAAAGGAAATAAAGCAAGTTAGCTCTAAAATAACTTTTCCCCCTAAAGCTTCCTCAACGGGGCTATTTATGAAAGAAAATTCCCTATTGTTGTTCTTGTTGAATGAAAAAATCAATCTTTTTATAACTCGAGATGATGCTTACCTTTCAAGACAAGAATACACAGCTAATTTTTGTTGAATATTTTCACAAGAAGGGAATATTAAAGTTATGAATTCATGTTATTCTGTTGGAACTTTAAAGAAGAACATACAAATTCTTGGGTGGCATCAACAAATCAGTTTTAAATATCTTTTGAAGCAATTATCAAGATTTTACATGTTCCAGTTTTATTGCTGACTGAATAATTTTAATTTCTCTAAAATTGAAGAATTGTTCTTTCAAAAATTTTTATTTCTTTCTAACTAGCAGATAATGATTTTTTGTATAATAACTAAACCTACAGTAGTACCTCCGTAATAACTGTCAAAAAGTTATCCCTCTCCTCTCTACCCCTCTAAAAAGATTTGTGAAGCATGTAACTACTATAAAGTAGACACGAATGCTTAACTTTGGAGCTAAATCTTGATTTTGGAGATTTTAGGCTCATTTGAAAGAGCTTTTTTTCTGATCAAATCTGTTGCGGGTTATGAAAGTGTATTTCGACAGGAACTTGTTGAAATTTGCTTGTAAAACATCCTAAGCTAGGAGAATAACTTCTATCTTAATATTTTTGATAAATTTTCTTTAGGGTGGGGTATCACAAAATTTCAAACACACAGGACCCCATTATTTTTACTATGATAATGAATGTAATTAAAATAGGGAATAAATATTATTAGTAAAATTAAACTCATATTTTTTCTACCTGAATCTACATGATATGATAATGGCCAAATTCAAAATTCACCGTCGTTGATGTAGATTTCATACGTTCCTGTTTTAACACTTTTTGAAATAGATCACATTTTTAGCTCATAGATTGAAGAATCTTCGAGATCTCAAAAAATTACCTGATTTTGGCTGATATTTTTAAATCTTATTGACTCATTTCTTAGTGGCTTTTGAAAAATACATGTCAATCTGACAATTCAGAGAAAAATATCGATACTCTTGTAAAAAATAGTAAATTATCCTATCAACTAGCTGGTTACGATGCAAATATATTTATTTTCGGAGTTTTTTTGTTAGAAATAAAATCTGTATTGATCGTATAGAAAAAGAAAATAGAAAATATTTACAATTTATAAAAATAAGTTATAAGCTTTGATTCGAAAATTGGCTTCATTTGAAGTCTTAAATATGCATATGTTTGACAAATGATAGAGCTCAGATCTTTGCTTATTTAAAGATTAATAGATCTGCTATCGAATGGGTGGTAAAAGAAGACTAAATAATCATGAGTTGTAAAAATAACATGTGATAGAATTTGTCCAGTGTGACTTTGAGAGTCTTTTCAATGTAAAAATCATCGGGATATTTTTTTCAAGAGTAATTTTTGAAGTCAGACCCTAAAAAGTTTATTGTCGATTTTTTTATCCAATGTATTCAGCCATATTTAAAAGTATCTTCTCATGCGAATTTCCTTATTGGAATTATGTGATTGTAAATTATGGAGATGAAAACGAAACTCTAATCAATAATTTGAATCTCAATTTGTATCTCAATTGAACTAAATTGGCTTTAGGCTAACCTTTACATCTTTCTATCTTTGTGGAGGGATGGGGTGATCTATTTAATTTATACAAAAAATTGTAGATCCAACTTGCTCAATGAATAATCAATAGTTCCAAACTAAAGTTGGTTGAAAATATGATTTTTAAATAATTATGAAGGATTATAATAAAATTTATTCTGATAATAAATGGCATGTTTTTCAACATGTTCTCAATAATAATGGGCATAAAATCAATTTTGAGGACATAAGGTACTATGTAACACCTGTAATTACATAAATCACGAGTAAAATTTGAATGGATATGCCATGGGTATTGAAATGAGCCAATCAGAGAATAGCTTGATACGCTGGTATTAACATATGTTAACAGTACCTTATGTCTGGGGAAAGACGATCTTTGGTCAGTCATAACTCGTGTAAATAAAGGGCTCATACAACACCAAACCTGAAAATGAAAAAAAAATCACATACTTTGTGTAATTCATCACTTGCGGGAAAATTAAAATTACGATTAGAATAAAAAAATTACCCTGATAAAAATAGTTTGGACTCATACACTATTTCTGGATTGAGATTTTTCAAAAAAACTTTAGATGGTTAAAACCTTGTGTGTCCAATCAAAACAATGATAGTCAAACTTGAAAATTTCTTGGTTTAGCCATGGTATCGGAAGGGCTAATAAACTTTCTATTCCATCATAATTTCTCATTTGATCTCATTGAAGGAATTAATCTACACTAATAAAAATAATAAAGTCTCTTTTATATTTATATTTGTAGTACATCTCTAAGAGAGTTACATACATAAAGTTATCATTATTAATCATATCAATTATTTTTTATACAAGAGATAAAATCATTATTTTATTCATCTTATCAGCCACTCAATCTAATAAATTAACATCTCTTCAATTTATACAATGAATTAGATCTTTTTATAAGATGACTTTTAATGTAATTTGTCTAGAGTTGAAAGAAAAATTTGTTTTCTGTGTCTTCAATTTGAAAGATTTAGCGTAGAAGAAAAGAATAATTATTACATTTTGTTTATACAAAATGTTATAGCTTTTACCAAAAGGTATGAGGTTGATAATTCAATTTACTTTATATAAACTGGCCTATAAATCAACTCATTTATAAATGATGTTTCTTTTTCAAACTATGAAAGATTACCATTGATATTTTTTTAGAGAGCTGAAATCAATTACCCCTATCAAATCATCCCCTATAGTAAGCTCTAACCGCCAAGGTTTGCGCTATAATATTCCAGAACTTGGCAACCCAAAAAAGCTGGCAATATTTACAGTAAAAATATTTCTATTGAAACATCTTATTTTTATTGAAACACGAATATTCACCCCCTGATTAAGCATTATTTATGTCGACCTATCTAAATGTATGGAAATCCCTTGCTGCATTCTGATTGGTCGAGATAATACTTAATTGAGGGATAAATATTCGTGTTTCAATAGAAATATTTTTACTGTAATAAATGTAAAAACATATTTAAAAATCTCAATAGATCTATCAAAAACCTAAGCTTAATTAAATTCAAAAATGAACTCAAGAATAAATTAATGTTCTCAGAACAATATGAAGAATCATTCATGTTTACAGATATAACATGTGTATTGTTAAATTAAAAACTATTTCTATTTATTTTTTACTAAAAATAGTACTTAAGTTACTTTATCAGTATTTGCAAGAGAGCTCAAATTGTGTATGAAACATGTGTTCTGAAACCTATGCAACGGAATTTTGCATTAACAGCGGACATTGCAGCTTACAACTCATATGCAGCATGTAAAATAAAAATATAATTTTGATAACTCATGTTAACAAGCTAAAGATAAGCCTAAAGTAAAGAAAATTAAATCCTACCTTGGATGATTCAATGTGTTCTGACTCAGAATTTCCAAGAATCTAAAAGATAACAAAGAAAGGTACAAGAGTCTGCTTTGGTCTGCTTCTTTAAATTTTATAGAAACACAAAACTCTTGTCTCCTAATTGGATTAGCACGTGTAAAACTATTAGACGAAGTTAGATAAACATAAATCATAATCCCAGGTACATATTTTAATCACTCTTTAATTTTGAAATCAAAAATAATTTTCAGGTTTAAAACATGTTTATGAAACTAATTTCTTATCTGATTTTTTTATTATTATTGTGTTGTTCGAATAAATTTGTTTAATATCATTAACAGGTAAAATCACAGTAGGTGTTTTATCAGATAATTTTGCTTTTCTAAACTATAGTAGTATTTAAACCAAAATATTTAGTTTTTTAATTTATTCTTTTTACTCTAAAATTATCATAGATTTTTTTGTATTTTCTTTCAAGTAGTTTCAAAGTTTAGGCCAAAATAAAGCCCATATTCTAAATCAACGTCCCTTGAATACTATGAAAACTCTGGTGACTTTCTTATGACCCCCTCTAGCCCACAGTCATTAGATACTTGCTTAATCCTGATTACACTGATTTATTCAACATTTCCCCGAAATTTCCTCCGTTTTTTTGCGACTCTACAATCGAATAATATGTTGTACAATATTATAAAAAAATATTAATTATGTTGATGAAGGGATGTAATTAAATTTATCGTCGAAAAATAAACAAAACATATGATCTTTGTGTTTTTTAGATCACTAGTGAAAAAAGTGAAAAATAGTCCAATAATAAATGAGGGGATAAATAGAAAATCTGTATGGTATATGTATACATTCAAATTGTACACACTTTTACTTTTTTTGCTCAACTGTATACTATCACTTTTTTACTCGTTTTCCATCCGTATTTTACTGTATTTAATATGATTAATTTTAATTTCAAATCAATAAAATAATACAAAAATTGAATATACAAACATTACATATACACTTGCATATTTCCTCTTGGTGAATATTAAATTTGCATATATAGCATTAAGTTGAATGAAAAAAGTAAAGATATATTATTTCAATGAACGGTAATAAATTTGGTTACGGGCTTACTCTGTGTAGTAGAGCAATGCTTTTCTCCTTAAAGAATTTCTTAACTCCCAGAATTGTGTTCGGGATTTATAGATAAACTTTATAGATTACTTTAAACAACTAATTCCAAGTTTAGAGTCTCGAATAAGCAGTGACTCCAGGAACGCATTTGAAGGAGACGATCTGATAATCCCATAGTGAAGGTGGAATTCTTAACAACAAAGGGTGGGCAAGCCTTCTTAGTCACTGGTACGAGAGAAATTCACAAAACTTTTAGAAATAATCTAAAATCACATAGACGCAATCCCAAGATGTAGTATTCTGACGAGTCCATATGAGAAAGAAACGCGTCAACGCAAATCTACGGGTTTTATAAGCGTCAAATTTCAAAGAAAAATCTTGATAGGACACCAGAGTTTTAAGTTATAAAATCATATTAGGTCGAATTTTCATATTATAAACGCCTAGAGTATGCCCTGTTTTAAAGGTAAATTTATCAATATTGGTTCATCAAAAACTGGAATGAATAGTATTGATGGAAAACTTTGCTGGAAGATCTGCAACCAAGAAATCAATTGTGTAGAAAGCCCAATGGACAACTTTTAAGTAAAAATTACAAAAGCTTAAATTATTACTGAAAATTCATAAATGCGTGAAATAATAGACAATATCCAGTTGTTAAGCAACTAGCTTATTTCTCTAAATGATTTTGATCAATCAGTAACTCGAGTTTTGCGAGTATCTCCGAAACTGAATACAATTCACAAATTCTGAGACTAGATACAAAGATTTGAACTAAACTGAATCAAATTCATATTTTGATAATTTTTTTACCAGATCAAATCGACTTAAAATTTCAGGAAAAAAATTACCGATTAAAAAAGAACTCAAACTAAAAGGCAGAGTCGCCTTTGATCTTCTATTTTCATTCTCAGAAAAACTATTTCTTTTATTTTGGTTTGATAATAATTATAATTATAATGGAGCTGTTACTATATCATCAATATTTGCATTCAGTAAACCAATAGCCATCAAGATGAAATGGAGTTCAAAAAAGGGAAAGATATCGATTCGATATTATCGAAGGTCTTTTCATGGTGCAAAACAGTGGATTGGAACTTGGTGACCTTTTGGTATAAACTTTTATAAAACATATCAAGAAATTGGTATTTGAGCATTTTCAAATGAATTTTAAATTCAGCAGTCATAATATTTTGGCCTGTATGTAAAAGAAGTAAATGGTAGTATTGGACCTACCTATGATAGCTAATTTTGATAAAGATCGAAGAATATGGGATGTCTGCAAGAAAAAAAGCTAATTAAAATTATATTTTTTACTTACAAGTAGACTTGATTTTTTGTACCCCTTGGAGTACCGATCGGACGTATATGACCTCATTGGAAAAACTATCCGACAGAAAAATTATCGTAACAAACATTGATCACATGAGTCTAATTAGTAGGATTACAGAAATATAAATTATGATATCCTTCTATTTTGGCGATGGAAGCGAGAGGGTTAAGAATCTGCGTCAAAATTTCGGATCAGGATCATCTTAGTTTATTTTGGTATTACAAGATTAAAATAAATGTAACATGTTGAGTAACCATCGGCCAATAATCATAATATTAATTCATGTCTGCTCATAAAAGTTTGAGTTTAAAGTATGAACAGAAAAGAAATACAAAATAGCATGAAACAAAGCTTGAGTTATTAATTTAAAAATTCAAATTTTAATACTCGAGTCTGATTGTTTGACACAAACGGGATAGAGAAAAAAGTTGAAAAATTTTGGGTAGAGCCATCTTGAGGCGTCATTTAGTCAATTCACTGAAAGCTTCATTTCAACTATAGCTTCAATAAAATAGCTTGCTACTCCTAGAAGAATTTGCTCAACTTTTAAGGAAAATATTGACCAAACAGCAAGGAAGATCTCGAAAAAGACGTAGATGAGAAATATGAGAAGGAAATATCTGTCAAGTCTTCTTCTAAATTATCATGGGCCACTATAGATTAGCATCAAAAATTAATTTTTTTGAATCAATTTCTTGTGACAAACTTTTCAATAATCCAGTACTTGTAATAAAGGAGGGATGAATTCTAATTCTTGGTCGATATTATTTAAATTCAGAATAAAAAGTTTCAAATTTCTTTGAACTTATTTCGATCAACTTTATAAAAGTAAAAATATAACTCGAGTTAGCGCCAAATTCCCATTTTATGAAATTTTAGTTGAATGTTTTTGTTGATTTTTAAATGAGAGAGTGATCGAAAGTTGATTTTTAGGATCACGGTCAGTCAAAGATACTGAATAAAATTTTGAGAATCACCTCATCATTTCCAAGACTCCTGAATGATGACCAGATCATCTCAAATTTTATGGTGGTAATCAGCTTCTTTGGCTAATCAGGATCCTCTTTTGATTACTCTCTCCATTCGAAATCAACAAAAATTTCCAACTCAAAGTTCAAAAATTAGGAACTTGGCGCTAATTCGAGATGGATTTTTTAAAATTCTTTTTTTTTCGTTTGGCGAAAGTGGGTCTTACGAATCCAATTTTGATTTCTTGATGAAAAAATTGAGAATTTTGTAAAAATAATAAATTATTAACTAGCTTTAGTAATCACCTGTAAACACACTTGGCTAGTGGGTTGAATGTGTAAAAACACCAAATTTTAGACTAAATTGTTGAGTGCAATGCCTAGCGAGCATTAGACTTGATCTACGGTTCTGCATAAAACTTACTGACGATCCCTGATGAGAGTGGTTCTAATTTATATGTTCTCGCTTGAAATCTGTAGGGAAAAGAATTCTGTATTTCTTTAGCTGTCCCAAAAGCAGATTTATATTGATATCTTATTATTCTTTGCGAAATTTGGCCGATATGAGTCACATGTATTCAGTACACAAATAGGAAGCGTTTATATGCAGAGGCTAATATATATTTTTAAAAGAGTTTTTCCTGTCTGAAGGATGACACACAAGATTACATATTTCAAGTGGTTCTCCTAAATTTTGTCTGGCAAAAGCTTACTGAAAAAATAAATGCGATAAAATGCTTTTAATCCTTATCAAACAATTTTATCACTCCAATTACGACATCTCTCCGTTTCATTCGGATTGATTCACGTGGTTTGTTTGAAGTATATAAAAATCTTGCATCATATAAGATGGTCGCAAGTCTCAAGTTCTTAAAAGGCTTATGGATAAAAGATATTTTTTAGGGATAATCACAAAAATTGTTCCAAAAAGTAGAGAAAATAACACATCTAATATTAAAAGAATTGGAATTAAGATTTATCAGGACCATATGTACATTTCATAAAGCATCATCAGTGGCAATACTTTAATAATGATATAAGTAAGGAATTCATTAAAGATAATAATTTACAAATTATGAAAGAAATAATAAAAGTCAAAGAATATCAAAACATAATGTAAGCTGAAAAAACACGAAAACTCTTCAATAATTATAATTAGTAACAGTGGACGGAAAAGTGTACAAACTAACATAGGTCAAGATTAACAGTTTTAACAATATGTATTTATTTATCAAAATTGATAAATCATAAATCAGTCTATTCGAACATTGACAAAACACATAACAATCTTCACAAATCATACAACAGTCATACAACTTATATCATTTTTGACAAGTCTTAGTGGGTATTGACAGATCTTATATCAAATTTAACCGATATTATATCAGAATTTGGAAATGTATAAGAAAGAGATATATTCCATATGCGCATTCCTCAAAGCATCATCAATGGCATTGCTTTAAAAATGATAAAGGTTAAAAGATAATAATTTACAAATAATGAAAGAAATAGTAAAAGATGAATAAAATTAGAATAATATGTAAGCTGAAAAAACACCAAAACTCTCCAATAAATAGCAACAGTGGAGAGAAAAGTGAAAAAGCTCACATTGGCCAAGGTAGTTGAAGATTATAGGAATAGTTTTTTTGAAAACATAGATTGGGTTTCTATAGATTAATAAAGAATTACTTTTTGACCCATACAGCACTGATGTTCCAAATTATTATTTGTAAATTATTATCTTTTAACTTTTATCATTTTTAAAGCAATGCCACTGATGATGCTATGAGGAATGCGCATATGGAATATATCTCTTTCTTATACATTTCCAAATTTTGAATTTAAGTGAATATTCGGACATTTTTGATAAACAACGTGAATTACTCATTCATAATATCAGAATTGGCTTTAATTAAGATGTATGTACTATTTTTTTAATAGACTTGAACTTGATTTGACATATTTTAATTTATTCAAAATTATTATTTTTATTAGATTATTGTTATTATCTTATAATGATTGAAAATTGGGTTAATAATCAGAAAATTTATATTCCATAAAAACAGTTTGAACATTTTAGAACATTTCAGGACTGGCAGCTAAACCTTTCTTACCTATTCGAAATTATGAAAATATTTGGGTTGTTAAAAAGCGGAAGATTGTCATTTAGGCATTGAAGTAAAAGTAATCTGTGTCATGACATTCTGAGTAACCTATTTGTATTACCATCTCGTTTTAAGCATCAATTCTTGTTGCAGTCAGTAAAACATAAGGAGTGATGATTTTAAAATGACAGCCATCTAGTGCAATTGCACTTAAAGGAAGGCTTTTCTTGAAAGCAAATAAAGACATCTTTGAGAGTTTGTTCATCAGTCAAAATTTTCACATGTGTACCCAGATTACTAGCTACATGGGAGACAAAAAAACTAGTAAGTCTGTTAAGGGAGCTCAGTAGACTTGTGTTTTTCTTGCTGTAGAACTGTTCCAAGCCAATTTTGATGTACTATTGGTTAAATTTGATATAAGATTTCTCAATGCCCATAAGGACTTGTCAAAATTGATATAGGTTTTGTCAATGCTCGAATAGACTTATCAATTTTGATATAAGTTTTGTAAATACATCGTGTATATTGATTTAAGAAGTGTCAAAACTGATTTAAGATGTGTTATTTTCTCTACGTTTTGATACACTTTTTTCATTATCCCTTTTAATAAATGAAATAATGAGGATTTCTAAAAACCATAAACTCCCTAAATTTATCGAGAATAACTTAATATTCGTTAAACAATCCACTCAAATCTCTTTATTTTTTGATAGACTACCAAATCTCTTTAATGAAGTGATAATGAAAAATAACTCTTTCAATATAAAAGATTTGTACAATTTTATAAAATATTTGTGACATAATATGACAATAAAGTTTATTATTATTATTATTCAATGATTGATTCACGTATATGAAATTTAGATCATCTTTTATGAAGAAATTAAGTTCTGTTTAACTGGCAGTGTGGAGCTATATATTTAGGACATAAACCTAATTAGGACATAAAACATAAAGATGAGAATTTACTATTTTTACACAAAAACGATATTTTTCTCTGGATTCACAGAAAAAAATAATTTTTTTTGAATTCTAAAACGGTTTGAGCTAATAAGATGTGGATATTAGAAAAAGTTCCGAAAATTTTCAATCTGACCAAAATTAGGCCGTTTTTTGAATTTCGAAAATGCACCAAATTTCAACTTTTCAGCTTTTGAACCCAAATTTTTTATCGATTCTGATGATTCGAAGTAGTTAAATGCAGATATTTGGGATCAAAAGTAGACAAAGAACTCGAATTCACTCGCAGAAGTTCACTGAAAATTTTCATTACTGTGGGAAATCGAACCATTTGAATTTTTCGATTATAACGAAAACTAATTATCCAAAATGTTGAAGTTTAACTTATTCTCTGAAACAGTAAGATCTTCGCTACCTCTATGATCAAATTCGAATTCTTTGTCTACTTTTGATCCCAAATATTCGCATTTAACTACTTCGAATCATCAGAATCGATAAAAAATTTGGGTTTGTACCGTTTTAGAAATCAAAAAATTATTTTTTTCTGTGAATCCAGAGAAAAATATCGTTTTTGTGTAAAAATAGTAAATTCTCATCTTCATGTCAACTAGCTTTATAGTATGAAAGTTATCAACTAGGGGGAACGATCATGGGAAGAAAGATATAGCGGTGACCAAGGATCTTAGTCGGGAATAGTAATATGATAGCTCAAATTTAATATTTTTCGATATTTTCTCAAGCGATGGCAGTACTTAAGTTTAAATGAAGAAAACTATTCCAATATTCTTGGAATTTTTCTTTACTATTGCTATTTAATGAAGATCTTTTGGTGCTTATCAGCTTACAGATATTGTCTTCAATTTTTACTATTTTATTCAATAAATAACAAGTAGGAAAAATGAATATCAAGATGATTGCGAAAACATTTCTTTGAGCAAAGCGACTAACCAACTTTAATAGCTTGAAAATAACAAAGGGTATCGTATCGCACCATTGTTCCGTATAAGACATGACTGTAAAGAATTCGGAAGCATGTATGATAATAATTCTTCCTATATACATGAATTGAAGTCAGGCAATATATAATGATTTTAGATAGTTATTCAATGAATAATATTCATGAGAGGTGATTTAAAATTCATCTCAATTCATCTATATTCTAAAGTTATTTTTAGAATACCAAGAAACTTTATTTTTAGGATCAATAACTTTGAGTCTCTAAATGTGATAACAATGTTTTTGTACGATAATATTATCGAGCCTCATCAAGAATATTAATGTTAGATTTTAAACTCCTCGAAGGTAGAGAGCAACAAGCGTATATTTCAGTGATAAACGTTATATTTCGCCGGGTCTCTTCAGAGTCTGAAGTTCAGACTCTACCCCGGGGAGAAAGTTGAACACACTTCTGTGACTTGGAAAAATTCTTAATAAGAAGAGATGAATTTTACAACCGGTGACCCACCCTTTCGAAAGAAGTTGCAATTTCAAAAGGAATCAATGGAAGGTCCCAAATAGAGCAATGTAATAGTATTTATATGTAGAGTTTGAAGAGACCTGTCGAAATATAACGTTTATCACTCAAATATATGCTTGTTGTTCTCCACCTTTCATACATGAGTTTAGAATCATACAATATCTTTATTTCTGAATATCTTGTAAAATTTTTACCACAATTTGAACCATCGAAAATTCAGTTTATACAGGAGTTTTTCTCTAAATTAGATATCTTCGGGTAACTTCAGAATCTGATGTTTAGGTGAATGCTTTTATGATGTTTTTGAATTAAGAAGGAAAGATTGTAAAGTTTTTCCAAATAATTCGAAAAAAAAATTTCTGAAATTCAAATTGCAATGCTAAGGAAACTTTAGAAATGCACATTGAGTTAAAAATATTTTTGTTTGAAAACTGCTTATTTTTCATAATTATTTATGAAAGAGTTTTTTATGTATAAAGAAATTGCTTTCACTTTAAGAAAATATTTTTCTACTTTGTCCGTATAATCCTATTGAGATCATAAGAAAGCCAATCGAAAAAATTCATATAAAATGATTCTAAATGAGATTCTAATTTGAATTCTATTCAATAAGGATTCTTTTGATCCTAACTAAGGTAGTCGATTTTCAATTGAATTTCTCATTTACTAATAAGCAGGGCCTCAAAAATATAACCTAATAAATGGATTCTTTAACGCTAAAGAAAAATGAAAATGTGATTTTTTGGTTTTTGGACGGAAAAATTGAAACATTTATTAAATTTTCAGTAATAATTTAAGCATTTATAATTTATTACTCAAAAGTAATACACTAAACTTTTCACAAAATTGACCTCTCGGTTGCAGATCTTACACTAAATTTTTCCGTTAATGTAGTATAGGTGAATTCATCAGAAAACTCTTTCTCATATTCTAGCACTTCAAATTTTTCATATGATGTGTCATATCCAGAATTAAAATTAGAGATATATTTATTGAATCTTGAATTTTCTTCGAATTCTTTTATGAAATACTGTATTAGTACTGTGAGAATCCATGCCCAATTCAGTGATTTGTACGAATCCCTGATTTCACACGATTCACGGTAACATATGCATGTTATATATATGTAACCGTTAATCTTGTTACTCTTGATAGTCTTATCAAACAATCCAATTGTGTAAGGTCTGAAATTGAGACTTCTTATACAGTGCAATGCGAAACTCATGGATTCCAGAGAATAAGACGTATCAAGTGTTGAAATTCAGCCAAGAGTATTAATTTTACGTTTTATCTCGATAGTTCGTCAAATTTGTTACAGAATTTCAGGAATAACAAGTTAGTGATCTTACTATAAATTTCTTCTCATCACGTATTTTCATTTGTTGATTCACGCCTATTCTTTAAATGAGGAATATTTGAAGGACTACTTTTTTTACCATTTAAAGCCATTTGGACCTTTTCTGATAATATGCCGAAATTCATATTTCGATCTCAAACTAATTATTCTTGAAACCTGGTAACAAGTTTAACCAACTATTCAGCTAAAATTATAAAAAGTTCCAATTAGTGACCTTACAATGTTGGATTGTTTTCTTAATCTTTGATATTATTTTCGAAAAGTTTGATTCAATTGACCGAACTTATTACCGAGTATCAAATTCAACAAGCTACATTATATTGCATTAATGGTTAGTAAATCTTGAAACCTGGTACAGTCGTGGAAACATTTGGCGTTAAAATTCTAATCTGATTTTAATTTTAATCGATAATAAAACTTACTATTTGATATTTAAACTGAGGAAAATTTTCAAGGAATTGTCGTATAAATCTATGTGTGAGGAATATTTTCAAATTTTCTGCACTTTTCCGTAGCATTGAATGGAGAGTTTTGAAAGTTACTGGCTTGTTAATTTTATAAAGAAATTCTTGTATTTGATCATACATTACAGCATTTGGCGATTTCTTCAAATCAGCCTTTTTGCAATATTTGTAGATCCGTATAAATTATACCGAAAGAAGAAATTCATAAATTTATGAAAAATTGGACTTTTTGACTTTTTCATTCTGCTATTATTCAGGAGAATGAATATATTTACCAGTCAGAAAATTATTAAGAACTATATATAAATGATTAATGGATGTTCTGAAAGACCCTGTCAGCAATCATAAGCCTAAAATAAAATTCTTCCAAGTCTGGTTAAAAATGAGATCAAAGGATGTTAATAATGAGCTGTAAAACAGGTTGAGTATGAATAATACTTAATTTTAGTTGCTCTATCGAACTATTAAAAAATCTATTCGCTAAATAAGCGTTTCATGTTAAAATTAACAAAATATGGAATTATAATAGAATTACTCAATACGAAAAGGTTCTGTTTATTTAAGAAAAACAAAACTTAAACTTGAAAAAAGGTTCAGATTCATTTTATTTCATAAAAATTCTTCATATTCGTATGATATTTTTTCAGATATTTCTAAATTGATGAGCTTAGACAATTGTAGATGTTTTATTTTTTGAGTTTACATGTGAAAATTTTTAAATATAAATTCTAAAAAGGAGAAATTTTCTAACTCCTAATTTTACTACTTTTTATCTCCGAAAATTGAAGAGGACAAACAGTTATATTATAATGTTTCCATTTCTTCAATATAATTGATTCCTATCTATGATTTATAATATTCAGAGATTTCATCTCATCCATTCTCTTTAATTAAGACAAAACTAAGTTTTATTGAGATGAAAATTATTGAAATAAGCATACTTTATAAGGATTATGTATTAAAATAACATATTTGTTTAATTTTAATCCATCTATAATTTATCTTGAAACCTTATATTCAGGATTTTTACATCATAGTGTTCTATGACTTTTATCCGAAATTTAACGATTTCATATGTTTTCTCTTACCAATATACCAAATAATACATCAGGAATTTTTCAATAGCGATTTCTTCTCTTACTACATACATCAGGAATATACCGAAAATATTCACGCAATTTCTCGCGATGGTTCACTCCACCAGCATTGTCTACGACTGTAACAAGTTTATCAAACTATTCCGTTAGTCTTAAGATTACCTGATAGTCTTAAGACTATCAAAGATTCCAGTTAATCTTGTTACCGAGTAACAAGTTTAACAAACCAATCCGTTAGTCTTGATACTACCTGATAATAATATTGTACATTGATAATATACCGAATATACAAACTATGCTTTGTGTATAATTTCAGGGAATTTTCAGTTAAACTAATGAAAATTCAATTCATTCATTACTTTAACTAAAAACTCACGGATTATCAATATTAACTGTAACATGTATATTAATATAAGTA
This sequence comes from Gyrodactylus bullatarudis, assembly GCA_012064415.1. Classification (NCBI taxonomy): domain Eukaryota; kingdom Metazoa; phylum Platyhelminthes; class Monogenea; order Gyrodactylidea; family Gyrodactylidae; genus Gyrodactylus; species Gyrodactylus bullatarudis. The sequence continues at coordinate 650,970 of SSNU01000075.1, read as the reverse complement.
TTTCATTTACATTATATCATCCCTTAATTTTATTGGACGAACCTTATATGGATGATAATCTATGGGCATTAGGGATAATTTTTGAAAATTATTCTAGCACTAATTCGATAGACATATAAAGGCGGTTCTAATGATGTAAAACACTAGTAGGTTCTGAGAAAGTCTTAGGGGTGTTGTAAATAGGTTGAATGATTTTTCTATCTAAATGCATGAAAGTCAAAAAACCAATTATTTTCGAATTTTTGAAAGCTATTAAAATTCCATTTTAGAAAAAATTTCTGTTGTTGAAAGCTAATTATTTGTCCAAGCCAACCATGTAGATCAGATATTTTCAATCAAAAATCATGGATTGCTGTAGAAAATGTGCACAATACTTGAGAGTAGTGGGATTGTTTTTTCGTGAAAAAATGAAATTTTTAAAATCTTTGTTGTATTGACATCACCCCTAGGAAAAGGTTTTATCTAAGATTTATTTAACGTTTAGTTTCCTTAAATACTAAAGCATCTTTATTTATGTAGGCATCTGTGAATTTTCCAAAAATTGTTTTTAATAAGTTATCCCTAATGGGCATTAGGAGTTTAGTACTGTAATTAAATAATTTTTCCAACAAGCTATCGAAATGTTTGAGAGTCTGATAATTAAAAATTCTAAAATTGCTCCACAAATAGGGAAAAATTTAATTATTTGACATATGGAATCTACGTCTGGAAGAACAAATAAGTTTATAAATTTTTCAAAGATTTATCTCCCATGAAATAAAATAAATTTCTCATACCTATGAACTAAAGATTTCAAAAACAGTCAATTTGTTGAGCCAATTCAAATTTTTCCTTCATCCAATGAATAATAAGCTCAACGTTCTGCTCATAAATTATTTTAACTTCAACATATTGAGAGCATAAAAACTTTGTATGGAGATCTGTTCAACATTTACTGTCACTACATTCAAATCATAAATCAAGAACATCTCTGATGAGAATTATATCCGACAATTGAGCAAATGTCACTTTAGGAATATTCATCAGAAATATATTTTATTATTTAAATCTCTTAACATAATTACAATTGAAATTTCAACATCATGGCTATTCCTTATTATGATTTCTTAAGAAAATCCCAAAAGGTTTATAATGTTTACCAAGGCAAGATGTGTGACTTCTCCGCATCCAATTAGAGATACTAAAAGACTCAAGCACTTATCCCTCATCACCAAAAACCCTAATAACAATTAATTAAGTATCTGAAATACTTAAAAACAAAAAAGTGCAAGATTTCATTTCTTCCAACATGAAATGTCGTCAGTGTTAAAAAGCCCTCAGTTTGTTTATCATTCAGAAGCTGAGAGAGTTGACAAATTCGGATTGTTATTGTTGTAGATTTCAAAGTGAGAAATTTCCATGTGAATGATTTAAAGGTAATACAAGCGATTAGCTGCGAAAAAAATCTCTGCCCCCAAAATTTTTCCAAGTCCAAAAATTATTCGTGAAAGGTACACCACTAACGCACCATCCTAGTCTACCCTCTTGCTACACATCGTACGTATTATTCAACACACGTTCGATGTTGTTGGTATGAACATCAGGATTTTGAGGATTGACATAATGACGCTTATGATTAAAGAAAATATGTGTTCCATGAAAACATAACTTTGATGAAATATGCATCAAAGAAGAACAAACCAGTAGTTCTTCTTAGTAGTCTACACACCAAACTAGATTATGTAGGATCACCTCCAGAGATCATATCATATTATAACAAAACAAAGGGTGGAGTCGATGTGTTGGATAAGTTGGTCAGTACATATTCATGTAAAAGATCTGTGAGAAGATGGTCCCTTGCTGTATTTTGGAATAAACTTGACATAGCTGCTTATAATGCGTTTGTTCTTTACACAATCAAATGGCCTAATGGATTTATAGAGAAACCAAAGCTTGGCCGTAAAAATTTTCTTCGCCAACTAAGCAAAGCACTGATGAAGTTGAACCAAATTATTCTCTTACGAATGTGTCTGATATAGAACCACTTGGGAAAAAACAAAAAACAGAGGTCAAGAAAGGAAGATGCCATATGTGCCCAAGGTCTTTGAATCGTAAAGGTCATAGAAATTGCTACAGATGCTTGAAACCAGTTTGTGCTGAACATAATCTAACAATTTGTAAGAATTGTCAATAAAATTCTATTCTATTTTAGACTTGTTTATATACTTTTTAGCTGTTGGTGTCGTTTCCGACACCATTTGCCATACTTGTAAGTATTCAGATTTCCAGAGCGAGGGTTAATTGAATCCGAAAGATTTGTTCATGATGAGGTAGTTATGACGATCGTTTGCAATCCAAATAGTAAATGGTTTATTAAATAACCTCTTAAATAATTTATACCTTTTTATCAAAATTCATAATACTTTCTTAACTTGCAACAAAACAAGGATCACAAATTTTCTGGTGAAAGAAAGCTTATTTTCATATAAATTGGTTTTTGGATTTTTTTTGTTAGAAATATAATCTGTATTAAATAGAGTAATTAATATGTACAATGGAAAATATAAAAAATAAATAAAAATGTCAATCTGGTTTTCTTGAAAAAATAAAAATCATAACTAGATGAGTGATCTTTAAAATATCGCACATGAGACAATTGAATCAGTTTGTAAATTGTAACTGGCATGTTAATCTCAAAATTTTTACAACAATCATTCTGGAATTTTAGTGAAGATCGGGATATAATAGAGTAATAGAATAGTCTATTTTAGAGCGAATATGACTCATGATGGTCTTTATAGAGTGAAGATTATCACAGTTCATAATGTCATATTTATCTTTAATAGCTGAGAGTAGGAAATGTTCATCATAAACTACTCTTCTTAAGGAATAAACATGCTCGATCATAGAAGAGGATTCAATAAAATTTTTTACTATAAATGCCAACCTTCTAACCCATAGAGGGTTCAGACCTGAAACCAAAATGCGAGCATTATAGGAATCAAGGTCAGGGTAAACCCAGTATAAGAAGGAGGCTTGAATTCTTTCTAAATCACGTGCCTGAGAATGGGTCAGGTTCGTGAGTAGCGGAGCTAAATAGTCAAAGTTATTTAAAACTAAGGATTTGTAGGCCTTAATTCTTAGTTGTGGTGTTTTAGAGAATTTTAGAATAGTGAAGATTGTTGAATTAATTTTGCAGAGGTTGGAAAAGGGATCAATTTTTAACTTGGAGTTGATACCGAAACCTAAATCAAAGTTAAAGGAGACAATTTCTCCAGGAAGTAGAAGAGATTCAAGGAGGGTTGCAGGAAGACCCAATGAGAGCATTATTTTGCATTTATCTCTATTAATATAGAGCCCCATGGACTCGAGTGAATCTTTAAGAAGGCAGAAGTTTCTGTTGATTTTTAAAATATCAAGGGAGTTTTTAACCCTGAAGACGAACTTAAGGTCGTCGGCAAATTTAAAGAGGGCACCCTCAATACCCTCAGGAAGCTGAATATCAGCGAAAAAATATTGAAAAGAAGGGGCCGATAGTGGAACCTTGAGGAACACCCGAATTAATGGGTTTCAAACTACTGGTAGTGTTATTGAAATTTACATATTGCAGTCGATTACATAGGAAAAAAGTTAACATATTTATAATATAAGGATCAACTTTAAGTCGTGAGATAAAAGGAGGATGAGCTGAGGGATCGATAGCTATAGCAATAAAATCAATATTTTCCACGCCATTAAACGATTTTGCAAAGAAATTATTTATATTTTCGCAAAAATCCTTGTCGGGTAAGTGAGAAAAGTTTTTTATTGAAGACGATTTGTTAATATTAAGTAGTTTTCTGAATTTGGACCATCCTTTTTGGGGATTAACCTTAAGCTCAGCTGCTACATTAGCTTCAAATAATCTGAGAGATATAAAATCAATCTTGGAGGAGGAGTTGAAGAATTTATTGGAATTGATAGTGACCCTTGATGCTTTAGTGATCACTGATCAGTGAATAGAAAATTTGGAAATTGAAATTGGAATTTGGGAATATTATATTATTATTTATTGAATTCAACGGATTGTGAAAATCTTTTAAGAAATAAACTCGATCATTCTAATTAATTCTCTTTTTTTACATTCATAATGTTTATTGTAATCCTCTCAAGTATAATTTGAACAGTCCAAGACTAGCTTTACTATATAGTAGGTTGTGTGAAAAGTTCTCGGAAAAATTTTCAACATTTGATTTTGAATCTGTTCTTGAAGCAATAAATATAAACTATACACGAAAAGATTCAGAAAAATCTGTAGAATTTGTTTATATCAGATAATCTTTTTAGTTTTCAAATAAACGTGATAGAAACATGAATTTTACTGACACACAAATTCGGGCCATAATTTACTTTAACTATAGCATCGGCCATACTGCATCAAAGGCCTTCAAATTGATGGAAAGAGGTCTTGGTAGGGTAGTTTCAATGTCTGCAGTCCAAAAATGGTATGGTTTGTTCAAGATGATGATGTTCAAATTTTGATGATGAACCAAGGCAAGGTCGTCCTTCAACAATTCCCAGGCAAGAAATTGTTGAGAAAGTCGAAGAAAATCCCAATTTGTCTTCAAGAGAAATTTCTGCAGATTTGAATGTGTCCTTTTCTTCAGTTGTTCGTGTCTTGCATGAAGAGAATTTCACAAATTCCTTCTATGCATTTGTTCCTCATGATCTCACAGATGCTCAGAAAAGAAAGAGAGTTGAATGTTGCAAAAGGCTGCTAGACCGTTTGAGATATAACAACTTCTTGAATAGTTTGGTGACAACAGATGAGAAATGGATATTTTTAAAGGATCCCAGCCGCAAAAGATCTTGGCATAAGGTTGGCCAAAAGTGTACTCAGCCTAATCCAAACAGGTTCGCAAAAAAGGTCATGATCACAATCTTTTGGTGTCGTAGAGGAGTAATTCACTTTGAACTCTTAGAGCCTAATCAGACTGTCAATACGGATCATTATATCCAGTCATTTAGGACAATGCAAGAAAAGTTGAGAGAGTTGTACCCTCGATTCGGAAGGATCACTTTTTTGCAGGATAATGCCAGACCTCATGTTTCGCAACAGGCGAAAAGATTTTTTGAGGAGTCTGATGTTGATGTACTGGAGCATCCACATTATAGTCCAGATCTTTCTCCTACGGATTATCATCTCTTTCGCTCTTTACAACATCATCTTAAGGGGAAAATCTTCAACTCAAGAGATGAAGTCATGAACTCTCTAGAAGAATATTTTGTTCAAAAGTCTCCTGATTTCTGGAAAAGAGGAATAGATACGCTCTCAGAACGATGGGAGAAATGTGTAGAAAAACACGGCAATTATTTTGATGTATAGTTTATATATATTTCATCATACATTTTCAATAAAAAATTTAATTAATCATACATGGCTAATTTTTCCGAGAACTTTTCACACAACCTAATAGTATAAGATTGAAGAAAAGAAACGCCTTAACCCTTCAATACCAACTCAATGAATTCGATTTCTTTTAAAATTTCACAGTTTGATTTTCTTATGATTCAGATGATCATATGAAAAAATCAAAAAAAATTTCATGATTTAGATCATAAATTTGGCATGTTCCATATGGCTACATTGGTACTGAAGGGTGGTAAAATTTAACTTTACGAATAATTGAGTTTGAAGAATGACTTTTTTTCATTCAAAATACATTAGTATTCAAATATTCTATCCAATTAACTGAGCTAGATATTTTTCCTAATATACAGTCAGAGCTGTTTCGTGATAATATTTTAATTTCCCATTTCATAGGCTTATTTGTTTAAAGCCAATCTTGTATTTTAAGATTAATTTTTCATCCATTACTTGATTAGATATAACAAAATTTTTCTAAAGATGAAGAAGTGGTCGGATTTGGAACAGGCGATCATATTTAGGAACAATTCTATTTTTAATAAGCGATTCAAACTCATTGAAATGCTGGAATTTTTTTGTTTCATTTTGTAAAGACAAATATTAAGAAGAAGTTATTTTTCGTTTCTGAGGTGGTCATTTTTTATGTACCTACTATGCCGATGTAGCTTATTGGATGCAAAACTAAGATCAAAATAGTTCCTAATAAGTTTTGATCGGAGATAATTCGATTATAGTTAGTTTACACTAAAGACTAAGAGCATATTCACTTTCTGTTATGATATATAAATTACTTTCGACAAAACACCACTTTCAGTTATGCATCATTTCATGATTTTTCAGTGCCAGGGATCCTGATCTTAAAATTATGCTAGAGAAATGAAAAATAGGTTGTTGGAAAGAGCAGTCTGTACATATTTTATGAGCTTATTGATGAAAGAATTCCAATTTTACCTAAAGAAATAACCAAAAAAAGAATTTTTAACGTTAAATGTAGCCACAATACTGAAAGGGTTAATTAGTAATGTAAATGAAGGAGCATATATTCAGCAATAGATTGATCATCTTTAGATCAAAAGATGCAAAAAGTTTCATCGATAATGAGATTCAAGAAAACGTAATCGAGTAATGTTATTTATCTATCTAACAAGTTTCCTCTCTAGTTTTATAGAGAGAAACAAAACTAAGACTATTATTATTAGTTAGACAAAGATCTTATATTGAAATAAAAATTATAAATACCACCAAATTGAACAAAAAAAATATATAAAATTTATATGATTCTGATCAATAAAGAAATTTTTAATTAAGAACTTTAAGGTACTCTAGTATTCATAATTTCATTTGAAATTTTATCAACCAATTTAAATGTTCTTAATTAAAAATTTCTTTATTGATCAGAATCATATAAATTTTATATATTTTTTTTGTTCAATTTTATATTCAAAAGAATATATTGATAATTTTGAATATTTTAATAATTTTAGATCTTAACTATGAATATTTTATGATCCATGATCTTCAAAATTACCATGTCAACCATGTTTTAGATTAGTTCCACACTGACAAGTATCGTTCATTTCTTGTGAATTATAGTCAAAAACACAATGTTTTTAATAAGAATAATTTATTTAACAATACATGACGTTATCTCTAAACATTGATTTATTCTTGAGTTCATTTTTGAATTTATTTAAACTCAGTTTCTTCAGATTGCAAATTCCGTAATATTATAGCATGATTCTTGACGGTTAGAGCCAACTAGAGAGGATGATCTGATGAGGGTAATTTAATTCAGTTCTCTTCTAAGTCTTAAAGCTTAGTTCGGATAGGCAACTCGAAGATAATAAGTTTAAACATCGTATTTGGGCAGATTGATATAAATATATATATATATATATTATCAGGACAATGACTGTCGCTCAAAGTCTATCAAGGCTTTCTTTTGACCATAAAGGTTCAGTCATATTTTTATTAATCAATATTATGTTCTGTCAGGAAAATTAATTAATTGATGATAAGACTATGGAATGGATGTTAGAGTATTTTTTATTGAATTATTTATTCTGCCTGAAACTAGAATGTGAATGATCGATGTTATAAAAATTCACACACAAAGCGAATTATTTTTTGATATTGATAGATTTTTACTAGACTCAAAAAAGTGTGTTATATTTTTCATCCGTCCTATAAATGTGAATAAAGGCAGCTATACTATGTGTTGTATTTCTCATAATAATAATAAAACACAAAAGACGTCCCCCTATCGATGGATAATTTTTATTAGCTTGTTGTTGCTATATTAGGATATATATTAGGAGATTGGGCAAAAAAATGTATGTATTTTGTGCAGAAAAATAAAAGAATTTTACGAAAATATGTCGTTTCTATCATCACTCTTGATGAATTTTGATTCAAACAACAACAGTATGCAGAGATGAATTTGATTGATTCAAGAAATTAATTTCAGTCTCTGAGAAAATGACATTCCTTTTAAAGGGATCTAACAGTTATTTCACAATGGGAGGGAAATCATCTAGTTTAAATGAAAAGAATTTATCTGTATTTATTTGAAATTAATGCAATTCTTTCATATGACTAAATTTTATCCATGACCTCTTTCAGTGAAACTTTTACACATTTACCTTTTCAATGTCTATGTTGGAGTAAAAAGCTATTCTATCGTATAGTTTAACACGTAAACAGAAAATTTTTACATTGCTGAGATTGGAAATTTTGTATGGTTTTAATAAACATTGACGAGTATAGTTTCTTTTTTCTCTTCGATCTCTGGGAGTGGTTTTTAAAAAACACTTTCTTTATATTTACTAGAAAATTTCTATATTTTTTCACAATTTGTCAATGATATATATTGCAGCTTGATAAGTCATAATTCATTTGAGAGCATATTAGTTCTTCTATAAGAAAAGTGGCCAATAAATTATTTTCAGTTTCTCTATAACAGAATTACCTGTCACATACATGACCCACTGTGGGTTAAAGAGTATTAATTACTATTTGAGTGTTGTATAAGTATATTGGAGAATGAATTATATTTTGAAGAGAATTAATCAAAGTTGTAGCTTATTCATGAAAAATAATATTTTGAAACATGATAAGTGAACTGAATGGTTTTTCGTTTGATAAAGTAATTGAATCTGGCAGTCACTTTTTAATATCATAAAGCTAATTAATATGAAGATTGGAATTTATGATCTGTACAAAATTCTTAATTTTTGATCAAGAGATCGAAATTGATCAAGATTTTTTGGAATCTAGATCATGAAGCCCTTTTTCACGTTACTGAGAAAAAAATTTTAGAAAAAATCAATTTTTAAGGAAAATACGGCAAATTTGAAATCTTCAAGTAGCGTTAAGTTCCGATATTTTTGAACTTGGAAATTTTTGCTGATTTCAATGTGATAGAGTGACCAAAAGTTGATTTTCAGGATCTCAATTAGTCAAAGAAATCAAATATGCTGAATCTGGTTTTGAAAATCACCCCATAATCGTGACAAAACAAAATTTGAGTTTTTCATCATTTTTCCTACTTGAAAGTCGATAAAATTTGATATTTCAAGATCCCAGAAAAATGACGAATTTATCAAAAATTTTATGATGATCTTATTTTTTTGTCTTATTGTGACCCTAAGAATCAACTTTTGATCACTCTCCCACATTGAAATCAACAAAAATTTTCAACTCAAAGTTCAAAAAAAGGGATTTTGGGGCTACTTCAAGATTTCAAATTTGCCGTATTTTCCTTAAATATTGATTTTTTCTAAATTTTTTCCTCTGTATCTTGAAAGAGGCCCTCGTGATCTAGATTCAATTTCAAATTTAATTTTTTGATGAAAAAAATAAGAAATTTGTAAAAATCATATATTCCCATCTTCATATTAACTAGCTTTATATTTTAAATCAGATATTGTTGATCAACATTCTTCATTTGAGAGAAAATGTTACCTAGATAAATTTTTCTTATAAGTTCATACTTATCTACGACAATATTGTCGAACTTTTCCAAGAATATGATAGTTGGTTTTTGAACTAAACATAATTTTTTTGAGCCTCTCCATTTATTGATCATCTTAGAAGGCTCAGACATCTTGAAAGGCATCTGTCTTCTGATGGAAGGGAACGATTTGTAACTGTCCATTCAGTCTATCTCGTTTTCATATTAGTTCCTGAGGTTCTCAAGTATTGATTTCGGAATTCACCTAAATGATCTTTTCATCAGTTATATGAAATAAGAGATTGCATGAGAAATTTAGATATTCTTCTAACTTGTATTTCATGCATCATTTCTAGATTGTATGAATTTAAAAATAGTATTCTAATTGAGTACAAAGGGATTTCTATTCATGGGGAATTATTATGAGAATCTTTTTCCTTCTGATAAAGATCAATAGTATCTTGAAAGCATAAAGATTTAAATAAGTATCCTTATCAAATAATTTGCAAGGATTATAAAACTTCAGCTAGTTAACATAAAGAAAGGAATTGATGATTTTTACAAAAATTCATGATAAAGATTTTAAAGAAGGATCCTATGAAACTGAATAATATTTAGTGAATATGTTTCTTTCTTACTATGTTCAGATATACAATGAATTGGGGAGTAATAGAGATGTAACAAATTTTTCAACCTATTTTAAAAACCTACTCAAATGATAATACTATGAGTTCTTACTTTTCAGTCTTTTTTTAAAAATGCCGCTAGATTTTCAATGAAATTTTATTACGTTTTCATTAATATTTTGAATAACTCTTAAGCTTCAAGGTTTTTTTTCAATGAAAACAGTAATACAATAGTGTTAGGATGATTTCTGTTGAATTTTGTTATACCAATATGCCTTCAAGAGAATTTAGGGAAAATAGGCAATGCACGACTATGCATGGGATTGCAAACGAATTTTCGGTTATTTTAGTTCCACACATCATTGTTATTAAAATTATATGTGGAAATTTTACGGAAAAAGGTTTAAATTCGTTACATCTCTAGTGAGTAATTGAATTTTGAAATCAATCCTAATTAATCAGAAATTGATTGATCTTGAATTTTGAGAAATATTTTTCTGGCTATTTGAGGTCTTCTAAAATCAGTCCTGAACTCTTAATACATAAATTATCTAAATAATCAAAATTCATTTTATGTTATTCTTGAATATAAAGAATTATTTTTCTTTTTGGTTTCTAAACTCATAAGGAAGGTTTGAGAAAACGTGCGTATATTTTAGTGATAAACGTTATATTTCGCCGGGTCTCTTCAGACTCTACCCTGGTTAACATTTAAATATTATTACAATGCAATATCAACCAATGGAAGGGCTCAAAACCAACAATGATATTCTTGATGAAGTTCGACTATTTTTGTATTTTTTCGTTCAAATTATTTTTCTGTCTATTTGAGGTCCTCAAATTCTTGATCCTCAGTTCATCGTCGGCTTCTGATAATTTTTAACTAATCAATTTTATTTTTTAAATTTCATATATGCCAGTCTCTTGTATCATATCAATGTTTTAACTAATTATTTTCTTTTTATCTTTAGAACGCCAAATTTAAATTTGAAAAATGGTCATATTTTTCAGAAAATTTTTTTTTCAGAATTTATTTCTTCAACTGGTGAAAGTGGGCAACATGAGTAGGATTGCGAAAAAATTTCTGAGAAATTCGAATTCATGATAAAAATATCGAGGTTTTCGTGAAAATCATAAACTCCCAACTTCATATCAATTAGCTTTAGTAGCCTGTGACCACACGCTAGTAGGCTGAATGCCTAGAAACACTAATTAAAGAGAGCAATGACTTTTCGAATAAGACAAGTTTTCAGTTCACAAGATGGAAAAATTTTTTCATCGATCTAATTAAGAAAATTTTGAATCAAAAATGTATCAAGAGATTAATGCTTACTTAAGAGTGAACATGCTCTTCCAAAATTAATTTTTAATTTACATTCATCAAATCAAGAGGAGAACATCTAAAGAGTTTGTGATCAAATTTTAATGATTCTCTAAAGAAAAAAGATGGATAGTTACAAAATACTAAAGAAATATCAAGTTTCACTGAATCAATAAAAAAGTAACTTTACACTTTTTTACCAAGAATATAAGGCTAGTTGACGTGAAGATGAGTTTCCATCGTTTAAACTTTTTGTTAAAATTATTGTTGATCTCGAAGGGAACGATAGGAGGAAATTGCATTTTTACCATCACGATTAGAAAAAAAATCAAGAATCCTAATTCGAATCATGATCAGTTTGTGCTTGAAAATCATTTGAATTAGATCATCGAATATTCACTTTTTCACTTTGAAATGAACAAAAATTACAAGTCAAAAGATCAAAATTCAATGCTACGTTTTTCCTCTAGGCTTTTCAAAAGTATAATCGAATATACTTAAAGTTGAGTAAAAACTGTGTTAAATTGGTCAAGTACAGACTCTGTACTAAAGAGAGCTAAGGCTTGACAACGATGGAAGTCACTAATATTTTACCAAACTCAACTCATTGTAATTAATGTCATACCTTTTATCGAACCAATGTTTAGGCTCTCAGTGCTTTTGGTTGATGATAAACTGATTCGTGTTATAGAAGAAATAATGACCGATGTACTGCGTTTTTATGTTTAGACATAAGACTACGTTATTGAGATTAAACCATGTTTATTAAGAATGAGCGAGGATATAGGTTAAAAATCAATATTTTTTCTTTTGTATTATAATTTGAGATTTTATCAAAATAAGATAGCCTGTTGAAGGGTAAAAACAAAAAAGTGCATGGCATTTTTCGCTAATTTTTCATCTTTTTTCAACTTTACGAACAACTTTGAGGATGATCCATTCCAAAAGCATGTTTGAACTTATGAGCATCATATAGAAAATTTTACGCTCTTTCAAATGTTATCAAATTTTACTCTGAAATGTCTAAGGAACAAGTCGAAAAATTGATTTATTCAAGTCATGATTATGAAAATTGTGCTATTTCGGTTTTTCGCGAATTGCGCAAAAACTGAGCAACTTATGAAATTTTTGAAAGCAGATTCAGAATCTGCGTAAAATTTTACCATGTCTGGCTGAGTCAACTCTTTAAATGATTCTTGGATCATATTAACAAAATTTCGGAAATTTTTAAATTTTGAACGTTCTTAATATTCTCTTGATTTATATTTTCATTAAAAATGTCTTAATCTTTTACATTCAAAATGCAAGATATGAAAAACTATTTAAATAAAATATTTAAACTATTCATAACTGCATAAAGTTAATAAAATCGAATATAATTAACAAAAATTAAAATAAAAAACGTTCAAAATTTGAAAATTTCCGAAATTTTGTTTATATGATACAAGAATCATTTAAAGAGTTGACTCAGCCAGACATGGTGGAATGATTCAGAAATAGCTCAAAGATTATTTAAACAAAATTACAGGCGGTTTCATCAGTTTTACGAAATTTCATTTAAGTCTAATAAGTCAAAATCATTTTTTTAATTTCCCCCAGTGTAACTATTAGTAGTGGTGAACAAAGTATTTTCTAATGCCTAAAGGAAAAATAATGAGGATCTGTGATGAAAATAACCCAGTGGTATTCTATTGGTATTTCATTCAAAACCTGAATGAACGAATTAAAAGACTTTGAATCATTAGACTCGGAATTTTTAATTGATCAAGACAAAATGATTTTAATTTCATCTCAATTCAGACTCAAGTGATTTTTAATTCATAAGAAAAGAAAATCATCCAAAGATTTCCTTCCACTTATATTTCTTTTGTAATATTTTTAAAAATCTCTAATGAATTTTTTGAGTAGCTTAATTTATTCATGGTATATATAATAATAGTTTGTGCATTTTACCAATAAATAAAATATTTATATAGCTAGGTACATTAGGAAGCTTTGGAAGATGTTGAAACTATTTTTGAAGTAGTTTCCTGTCACCAAAAGAGAATAAAAATATATTCAACATAATTTTCTTATTTTATTTAAAACAGTCGATCATTTTCTTAGCGTAAACTTTGATTTCTCTTATGGAATCTTATTTATGGAAGGGACAATAAGGAACTGTTATAACAGGCATAGGAAATAACCTACAACCTTCAGTACTCTAATAATTGTTATCTACCTACAGTTATTCAATAAAAATATGATCAACATCAAATAACTGATACTCAAAATAAATTTTTAAAAACTCGTTTAATTTTTACGTAAAAAATTAAATGCACAAATGAAAAATTTTGATCGATTCCGTAATGTACTTTTTCAAACTTGAGTCGCCAATGAGTTTGGCAATTGACAATACAAAATAATTGAGCCTTATTATAGGAATTGTACGAATTAGAATTTCATATATATATATTATATATAGCATGTATCACACCGATGGCCGTTTTTTATCGGTATGGCCGAAATAATGGCCCTTAATTGTCAAAATCTCTTTCTTCTCCCCTAAAGTAAATTTTATTATTTCTTTTATACAAAATTTAAAAAAATTAAAAATCTTAAAGCTAAATTCGGATGACAGAGCTTAACATTTTTATTTGAAAAATGAACACCACATACAAAGGGGGTAGATTACACACTGTAATACACAGCAACAAACTAATCTAATTTTACTATTTTTTCCAACTAAACATGGAATTATTACACAGATCTATGGATTTAAGGAAAAAATTTTATCAATGCTTACACAAACCATCTCCTTACATCATTACTGAAACCATCCTTCATCTCTGTCGACCCTTTCATCTACATCATCAGACATATTGATGAATTTGTCTACAAACCTGTTGGGATAACCATTCTCATTTAAACGTAATTTTGACTCTTCTATTTCTTTTGGCCATTCCTCTTAAATTTATCTAAAACCTCTCTATTTTGTTACATTCATGTTCCAATGAGTATGTTAGCCTACACTAGAGTGAGTCCCTAATTTTGAATTTTGGAAAATAAAAAAGTCACTCGAATTTTGACACTAACATGGACACCTAGTTTGAGAAAATAAAAGTTGTCATATGTGCCTAGAAGCTTTTAGAGTTCTGGACCTTAACTGTTTTAAAAGTAAGTTGGTTTATAAAATTAGAAATTTAATTTTAGCTAAAAAACTGTATTTTGAAATAATTTTATCAACCGTATTTCTGAGAAATCAGTTGATTGTTGAATATCATCTAAAAGCTATTATTCTCACATTTTAAAATCATAAACTAGATGATGATTAAAAGAATAAAATATTTTCAGTTACAAGTTTCAAAATTAGGCTCTTTAAAATACTTTTTTGATTTACTCAAATGTTGCAAGAGCCATCGTTATACTCTGAAATTATCGTGAAACGTTTTCTGCTTGTTATCATGAATTTCATCATTCGTGTATTCTCTTACAAGTGGTAAAGAAATTCTGAACCAACAAAAATTCAAAAAGCATTTCCACGCTACTGGTGCCAAAATAAAGCCCTTATTCTGATTCAACATCCCTTAAATAGCATGAAAAGCCGGGTGACATTTTTAACGATTTATGGAGGGACCCTCCCTAGCCTAGACTGTTCACGACTTAATCAAAACTCAATTTAAATTAAAAATGGAATTATTGGTTGACTCCTATGAGTATGCTTTTAGAACCTTCTCAAGTGAGAAAAAGCATTCTCAAGCACGAAAACTCGAGGAGAACTGTAGTTTTCTTATCGTCTCGATAGGGTTAAAAAGTCCTCAGTTTCATAGCAATCCAGATAAATTACTGCAACATATGAGAATGCAAATGTTACTGTAAATATTGAAACTCACGAATATTTTCGTGAATATTGATACTGGTTTCTAAATTCACAGTTTCCGTGAGTATTGAAACTTGTGAGTTTCGAAACTCCCGAGTGAGTATTGATACTTTACTTATTATTAAAGTTAGAAATACTAAAACTCTTAGAGAATATTTACTGTATGATATTTACTGTTAGATAGTTTATTTTTAATAAATTCTTCACTTATTAAAAGTTGTAAATATTATTCAGAAAATGAGCTCCTTTTATGATCATTCGTAAAGCCCATTGTTTTTTGCTTCTGCAACTTGAATTCTTTTCGATGAATTCTTTAAGGTTTGTTTTCATTGCCTATATAAAATTATTCCGTGCCAATTCACACCAAACCAAGTGTTGAAAATTTTATCAAATTGGAACTTTTCCCGCAGTTTCAATATACACGTTAACATATAGATTATATTATAGGTAAAATTTCTTTGATTAAAATTACCTATGACTCGAAGCTAACAGATCGCTTCTATGACTATCTAAATTTACCCTATTTATTAGAAAATTAATAAAATTACTTGTGTGGTCGCTTGAAAGTTGATAGGGGAAATGTATAGAAAAAGATTTTCAGATGATTAAAGATTTTTTTTATTCAGCCATCGTTCATTATGATTCCGAATATGCATTCATATTTAACCCCTTCGATTCAACTATTTCAGGCGATCACTGTTTTCTTATGGGCTCGAAGGGGTTAATCTCCTCGGTCCTGAAAGGGTTAATTTTAGTCTAATTCTGGTGACATTTTGTCAAAGATGAATTGCCTCATTCAAAATAGCAAAATAGACTGATTTACGATCTAGTCTGATCCTTTGGTGGCATTGACATTTTCGTTTGGCTTTATATACTTGTAAAACTTCAATCTTTTTAGATTAAAAAGATTATAAGAGAACTATCTTGGAAATAGACTGATAATACAGTATATTTTAATCAATTTTACTAAATAAATTTCCCACTTGAAGATTAACATTTTCTAAGAGTTTTTTCTTCACCACCAGATTCTATTTTCGAGAGACATGAATTATTATCTGACTAAGGAAATGTTTTTACTTACTTTAGATATGAAAGATAACAAAGAACCTACTATTTTATTTAGAATGAAGCTTATTCGATTCAGAACACCTCAAACTGTTGGAAACCAAAAGACCCGCGTCGATTTTTTCTTTCAAGACGATTTTCATCTACATCTATTTTGCTCTAGTTGACAAATTTCCATCATCTGAAGAAGTCAAAAATTAATTCTGATTCAAACTTTAAAGACATCGTATAGACATAATGACAAATATCTTATAATTTTTTATGATAAAATGAGTAATCCCGAGAAGTTTCTTGGCCAAATCTATGAAATTTTAGATAAATTCATCATTTCTAAAGCAGGGAAAATGATCAAATAATTAATTTTAACACGATGATTTCTTTGTCTAATCGTGAAATATCCCACAATTTTCTTAAAAATGGATTTGTTCAAAACTTTTTTCACTTCATATCTTGGACGTGGGCCTAATGATCTATCTTAATTCTGTCTCCTTGCAAGCAAAGAATTGATATCTTTGATTGACGAATAAATCTTAATTAAGTTAGAATAAAACTTGAATATTCCTTAATGATTTGCATTAATTCCATATCGTTTTTCACAACTTACATATTGAATTTCATATCTTCCTTACATAATGACATTTTAAAATACTATTCCTTAATGCATTTCATGAGTTTCTTACTGAATTTCACGAATTCCTTATCGAATTTCATATCTTCTTTAACGAACTGCAAAAGGTCTTGATAAAATTCGATTTTTTTGATGAAAAAAATCCTAAATTCCCTTCTTCAAATTAACTTGATTTATATCATGTATAAGAGATCCTAATTGGACAAAACAGTTCTAATCTACAACAAAAATTGACTGGGAACTTAAATTGATTATAAATTCAAAATTTCCTAATCTAAGATTAGATCAGATGATGATGATGATGATGAATTCCCATTTAACTCTCTCCTTGAATATATGAAAACTGAAAAAATTCCTTTCCCATGCTCTTGACTCAATGTTTTTATGTGATTAGACAAACGAGCAAGTAAATTTTATGGATGAACAATTTTTGAATTTTATCAATGAGAAAGTAAGTTTCAACTCTTTACTCTCAGACCATAAACTTTAGAGTAATGGAATTTTATCTGTTTACTTGAGGAAGATGAATAAAGAATCAAATTTTTCTATTCACTGGTTTTTCTCAATAACCCCTTAATTATAACTATTATGAAGTCCCATACAAGATACTGTGGATACATCACAAAGATTCGAAATTTTTCAACGACGAAGACGAAGTTTGATAGAACTGTCAAGATTATCTTCATATGTTACAGTGATTCTGGAAACTTATAGTAAGCCAGGGATTCTGTAAAACTCGGTATTCAGATTCCCTGGTTACTAATTTTTTTTGTTAGAATAAAATCTATATTGAGAAATAAGAAATGCAACAAAATACTAATGGAGAATACAAATAAATAGTAAATCTTTTAAAGGTTTATCATTATAAGGATGAAACATAGTCTTGAAAGAGTTTTTGATTGCGATCGAATTGGCTTTTGGATTAGAACATCTTCGATGGTTTAGCGTTGGATGTAAATCTGAAAAGTTTAATCGAATAGCACTTGGTAGTTTCTACTTAATGAAGATCAGGATATAGGAGAGAGTAGGTGTAGTCGATTTTAGATCGAATATGTTTCATAATATTTTTAATCGAGTTTAGGTTGTCACAATTAGATAAGTCATATTTATCGTTAAGTTTATTATAGGTAGAGAGTAAGTAGTTATTTTCATATGACATATTTCTTAGATTGTAAGACCTTTCGATTCTGATCGAAGAATCAGAGGATTTTTTATGATGAAAGCGTAACGACGGACCCATTGAGGCCAGACGCCGAAATGCGAGCATTGTATGAATTAAGTTTAGGGTAGAGAGAATAAAGAAAACTACTTTGAATTCTTTCGATATATCTAGCCTGGTCAATAGTCAAGTTAATTAAAAGGGGTGAGATATAGTCAAAGTTTGTAAGCACTAATGACTTATACGCCTTTATTCTTAAGGATAGAGATTTCGAAAATTTAAGAATGGCCATGATCATGGAGTTTATATTAGGCAGGTTAGAGTGAGGGTTAATTTTTAGTTTAGAGTTAATACCGAAACCTAGGTCAAAAGTTAAGGAGACAATTTCTCCAGGAAGTAGAAGAGATTCAAGGAGGGTTGCAGGGAGACCCGATGGGAGCAAAATTTTGCATTTATCTCTATTAATATAGAGCCCCATGGTCTCGAGTGAATCTTTAAGAAGGGAGAAGTTATGATTTATTTTAATAATATCAAGGGAATTTTTCATTATTAATTAGTAATAACCAGTGGTTAGCCATTAACTAGTTACAGTGAATCTGAAAACTTTAGGAATTCTACAAAATCCCTGGGCAACAATCAGTGAGTTTGCAGACTATCAGGCATTCTGAAAACTAATTATTCATTTGTAACATTACAAGAAAATATTCACCTTATGAAAGAAATTATATTTATTGAAAGATCAACTTTAGGCATTTCAATATTTGTAGTTTATTTGCCAAAGTTGATCATAATTTTTTTTACAGCGATCCTATCTCCATCAATATTTTTAAATGATTTTAGCTACAGTTTAGAGAAATTTCTATATTTTTGAGTCCTAGTGTTCATTGATGTAATAAAATCCAGTGATCTTGGTCAGGGCTATTTTTCTTGGCTAATTTTTGCTGATTTCAATGTGAGAGAGTGATCAAAAGTTGATTTTAGTCAAAGAAATCAAATATGCTGATTCTGGTTTTGAAAATCACCCCGTCTTATTTGGTAATGGATTAGCCCATGACGCTGAATGTTACAGCTTACTAATGTATCTCACCGAGACTGGTACAAAAGAAACTCACAAAGCATTTAGAAATAATCTAAGTATATATATGGAAAACATATACGCGCGTTTCGTCCTCAAATTACCAAATAAGACGTTCCTGTGGGATATATTACCTAAGCACCTAGAACGAAATATTTCTATACCTTTTGCAGGTCATTTTGAGAGAAAGTGTTGAACAAACTGCTAGAATTTTAGAAATTGGGGCTGAACGAGCTATAAGACAGTTATCTCCAGCTACAATTTCTCAATGTGCCATACATGTTGAAAAATATTTTCCTATTATAATGAATAAACAAGATTTAATCGAATAAATAATGTTCTCAAATTGAAATATAAACTTTCTTTTTGATTTGAGTTTATTTTTTAGTCACAGTCCTGTTAATTAATCCGTCATACCATTAATTATAATTAATATATATATATAATTATATATCAGAATGGACTGTTGTACATATACTTCTATGTAATTACACTACATTTATACTCCATTTTTTACATATCTTTATAATGAAAACAACTATCTTCCAGTTTGTTCAACACTTTCTCTCAAAATGACCTGCAAAAGGTATAGACAACATTTTTTGTGATTAATCAGAACTAGTATAAAACTGAGCAAAATTAGTTGTTATCATTTAAATTTGTTCAAAAAATTACAATTCTTTCAAAACGTAATCATACTGTAAATGTTTACTATACTATAATATTTCTTCCGAGCCTATTTTACGATTTTTTAGAAGAGTTCTTTTTTAGATGATTCGATATATGCAATATCACAAGCTTACTTTTTTAGTAAAATTGGACAAAAATTTAATTTCGAATCAGCTTTATTTAAGCCTACTACAATTTTGGAGATCAATTAAATCATATTTCTCCTGACATGTTAGAAAAAATGTACTTTAACTTGAATTACAAATTTTTCATTTGTCATTTTGTGAATAATTTCACTGATTTAATCTGATAAAACTTTGTAAACACTGTTTTCTACTAAAATTGTCAAAAATGTGTCTTAGATTTTGGAAATAAAATTTTTTATTAAATCATTAGCTAGTGGTAAGAAGAAACTGTAAGAATACCATTAGGGGCACTATAAAAAGATAAAAATTTACTATAACGTTGTTCGCTTGCTACCTGGCTATGTTGTCTTCTGGCTTCGTCTATCTGTAGAAAAAGAAAAGGGAGAGAAAGGAGGTATAGAAAAGGTACAGATAGACAAGTCAGCACTAGCTAAACACTGGGCTGATAATCCATATCATATTATAGATTTTAATAACGTAAAAAGTCTCGGAAACATGAGGAATAAGTATAAAAATATGATTTTGGAGTCTATAGAGATTAAACTAAACGAGGTTGTTAATGGTAATAAGACGGATATAAATATTGGAAATCGTTGGTTAGAATTGATTGATTAAAGCTGAGAAGAAATCTGATTGGTTTAATGTTTTGATTGGACACACAATGTTTTAAGTATCTTAGGTATTTTGAAAAATCTCACGCCAGAAGAAGAATACGAAATTTATTCGAAATATTATATTACATTTATTATATGTATCAGAGTTATTACTCTAATAATTCTGATTACTATAACAATCACTATAATTTTTAAAATCCTTATTCTTTAAGAAATACTACACCTTTCTTTCCCCTTTCTTTTTCTACAGATAGACCAATACAAGCCAGAAGACAACATGGTCAAGTATAAAGCGAACAACGTTATAGTCAATCTATGCAGAAGAACTACTTGGTTCAAAATTAAGATAAAAATTATAAATTTACATTTCTTTGAGAGACTAGTTGTTAAGCACCAACTCAGTCTGAAGAAATTAACGTCTATTATATCGCTAAATTTTTAGCTATTCTTGGGAATTTACTATTTTTTACAAAAATCTCACTTTTTCAATAAGGTTTCGAAAAAAAACATTCAGGAAACACTTCATTAACGTGAAAAGTCTATTTCCTATTTTTCGACCATTTTTACTGCTTTAATATCAATGAATTAGGTTAATCCGAAATCAGTTCTTACTGAGGGTTCTTTCAGAAATTCTTCAGATAAGTGTGACTTTTGTAAAATTTATAGATTCCCAAATTCATCGAGAATAGCTTTATGCAATTTTTCACTTTTAATTTACTTGAAGTTGTAAACGATGAATCAAAATTAGAGATTTTGATCCCATCACTTTATATTATAATATTAAAGGCTATAAAAGGATATGAATGAAGTATAACTACGTTTACGAACAGTCTAATTTGAAAGATTAAAGTGTACAGATTCAGATTTATACACTATAGGCTAAGCATTAGGAAACATCAATAATAGACGGAAATCAGCTAAAAAATCAGATTGATGTAAAGTGGTTGATATGAAGTTGGCAATCTACGATTCTTACAGAAATCTCGATTTTGTTATCAAGAATTCGAATTTGTTAATGATTTTTTGGAATCCTACTCATGTTGCCCACTTTTAACATTTGAAGATGAAAATTCTGAAAAAATATCGATTTGGCGCCAAAATCCTATTTTTTGGAACTTTGAACTGAAAATTTTTATTGATTTGAAAGTTGGAGAGTGATCAAAGAAGTTTTTTCAAGATCAGGATTAGATTCCCAACTTTTTATCAATTAGCTTTAATTATTTGATGTATTCTTTTCGAAGATTGAAATTTATATGAAAAATCAATCTGCAGTCGACATGGTTCATTTATTCGATTTCGATGATTCGTAAAAAAAAATAATCGAAAAATTCAAATGGTTCGATTTCCCACAGTAATGACGAACTTCAGTTAATTCGAATTCTTTGTTCAATGTTGATCCCAAATATCATCACCAAACTGCTACAAATCATCGAAATCGATAAAAATTTTGGAGTAGTCATCGAAGATTTCGAGGCTTTTGATAAAAAATTGATCCATAAAACTTATTTCGCTTACACTATATTGAAAATGATGAGAGAAAAAATATTTTAGCTTCTATCATAAATCAAATGATTCATCCTGTTCAATGAACTGTGTTCATGGATCACAACACACAAATAATTATTCAAGTTTTTGACCATAAGTTTTAATTACATTATTCGAATTCTTCTGAAGAATCTAATCAGATTCTGACCCAGGCTAGAAGTTGATAATTTTCAAAATCTATCTCTAATATTTTTTATTAGTGTAGAAAATTTTTTTATTTTTATTTACTAAATATTCGAGAAGGTGTTCTTGTTTATCATAGACTTATCAAAAGAAAAATTTTCCCTAATTATTATTTCTTTTGTCACATGAACTGGAATTGAATTTTCAAATTTCTTTCACTTAAATATTTATATGGAAGAACCCAAAAAAACATGCTTGATCAAATTGGACTTTATTTTCTTTTTTATTAAAATTAGGATAATACGGGAATTTTCGTTTAAACTGGCGAATGGTTGGTTCTTCTATTTCTTCTTTAAATTCACTTGGAACCGATTTCTTCGCCATTCATGTTCAATAAACATGAGGATTAATGGCCGGGTTACATCAGGGGATATTTTGTGAAAAAAAATCTAAGAATGAAATATTCTTTTACCCTGTTTTTATCAAAACTTGTTGAGTCAAATTGAGTCAATTGAGAATTTTATCAATGATCAATAGTTTATACCTTGTCAGGTATTGAACTATATATGGAAAAATATGAAAAATTCAAGGAAGAAAATAATAAAAGTGTAGTCTAATTCATGCTCATCGATCAATAGATTAGATGGAAGAAAGCTACATTTCAGAATATGGACTAAAACAAATTATCCACCTGAAATTTCCTTGGAAATATTTTCATTGAGAAAAAGAAATAATTATCATGGTGGAATGGATTTAACTGCTTAGCCAAAGTTGCTAAACAATACAATGTAATATTGTTAACATTGCTAGTCCTAAAACAATTCGACCAATTATTTGAACCAATCAGAATCAAGCATTTAGTATTCTACTTCTATTTCTACACTATATTTCTAATGGGAACATCACTTTAGAAAATATATTATCCCAAGAATAAACTTCATAAACTTCCCAATGATGCATTTCTAAGTGTTAACCATCTAATAACTGTTAAAAAGGATATGGAATTATGCTCTGTGGGACATTTTACCTCAATGAATCATTGGCAACATGCGACAGAATCATTTCTATTCACGATGAGGTCTGCGGGGAGAATTCATGGAAGATTAAAACCTATCTAACCTTTATGATTTGTCCAATTGGATTTATTTTGAATTTATTTTGTCTTATTGTTTTATTGAATGATAAAAAACATAGGAATGTAATGCGTCAGAATCTCATATTGCTTTCAATGACAGAAGTATTCTTTACCGGCTTCTTCATCATTGATTACATCCTATCATGGGCAGGGAATAATCTTTATAATTTACCAGGAAATCGAGAACATGTTTTTTGGCGAGCTAGAATCATCCAGTTGATCATAGTAATTGGTGATACATTTTTATCTACACGCAATTGGTGTAATGTTATCATTTCAGTTTCAAGGACTGAAGTTATTGTCTCGCCGCTAAGACGTAGAAAGATTTTCTCAAAAAACAGAATACTCATTTTATACGGAATGCTATTTACTTTCGGATTTTTGTTAAACATCAAACGATTCTTC
The DNA here is from genome assembly GCA_012064415.1 of Gyrodactylus bullatarudis. NCBI lineage: Eukaryota > Metazoa > Platyhelminthes > Monogenea > Gyrodactylidea > Gyrodactylidae > Gyrodactylus > Gyrodactylus bullatarudis. The sequence goes on along the minus strand of SSNU01000075.1, from coordinate 627,262 downwards.
TATGAATGGTTTGAAAGGTGCGAAATTCCAGAAACTGGAGAAAGACTATGGTTCAAACAATTCGACTCTTCCTTGAACATTTGGTTTTTTCTGTATTTCAGTTTTCAGACTTTTTTACCATTTATTCTTGTTATAGTGACAGCATCATTAATCATTTATTACATAGCTCCACGCTCATCATCACTAACAAATATTTCGAGCAGCAGTAATCCAGTAAGACGAAGACATCACAAGAAGGCAACACATACAGTTCTCTGCTTAGCTGCTATTTTTACGTTGTTTGAAACGCCAACTTTCATATTTTCAACTCTGATGAAGTATTACGAATTTTTCGATTCTAAAGATGAGTTTTATACCAAATACATTCAGAACAATGAAAATCTTTACTTCATCACAGAAATCTTTATAAACTTAGATTCTGTTTGTAATATTGTTGCTTATAGTACTTCAGTGCCCGAGATAAAGATAAAGATTAGGGCAATTTTTTGTTATTTCTGTCAAAAGTATCAAACAAAAATGGACACTACGGATGATAGGAACTCAAATAATTCCCCAAACAAATTGAATGATACATCATCATGAATGCTGGAAATTATGAACAGATAACTTGGATCTTATCATATTTTAATAATAAATTGAGAAAAATGCAATAATTTATTTTAATCGATTTATCTTCATTTACTTTCACAGATCTACTTTAAAGTATATACTGGAAAAATTATTTAAAATTAGATTGACGAAACGTTTAGAAAGGCTTTAAAATTTCAGAAAGAGCAAATTTCTGGAAAGATTGAATAATCATCTCATCAATAACGCTGATTGACTTCAAATTAATGTACTATCTAAAATATTGTGCTAGTTGTTTTATTGATGATTTTTGTTTCGAATTAGCTATTTTCAAAACGTTTTTTATAAAATCTTGAATCTAATTCCAACTTTTAAAATTTTATTTTATTTATAATAATTATTTGTATAATAATATAAATCTTTAATCAAAACATTTGTTTTAACTTGTTATTCAAATATATATGGTTATCATTGATTAATAGGCGGTACTAACCAACGAAACAATTTCCGTAATAAGATTTTTATTCGAAAGCTTTAAATAACCTTCCCATTCGACATTTATTAAGTAACCTCGAAGGAATATTAGAATGGAGATTCAAACTCTTCATCAGAACATCCATTGGGATCCTGTTAGTAACCCAGTTCCAAATTATGAAATGGAGGATGATGATTTTGAAAGTGGTAATAGTACAGCAAAGTTATACGAGCGTTCTCGTATCAAGGCTCTTGCAGGTTAGTTGTCAACTTATTTATTTGCTATAAACTTACTTAAATTCTATTGTCTATTAATTTCTCGTCTTCTTTAGATGAAAGAGAAGCTGTACAAAAGAAAACCTTCACCAAATGGGTCAATTCTCATTTATCTCTTGTCAAATGTCAGATAGAAGATTTGTATATGGACTTAAGAGACGGAAAGATGCTACTCAAATTACTAGAAATTCTGTCTGGAGAAAGATTGCCCAAACCAACTCGTGGAAAAATGAGAATCCATTGTCTTGAAAACGTAGACAAAGCTATAAACTTCCTTACTGAACAGCATGTTCAATTCTCAAATGTCGGACCTCATGATATTGTCGATGGAAACTCTAGATTGACTTTAGGTCTGATTTGGACCATTATCCTTCGCTTCCAAATCCAGGATATCATGATCGAAGAATATCAGTCTAGTGAGACTAGATCAGCTAAAGATGCCTTATTGCTTTGGTGTCAAATGAAAACAGCTGGCTACAACAATGTAAATGTACGTAACTTCACAACTTCTTGGCGTGATGGTCTTGCCTTCAATGCTCTCATCCACAAACATCGTCCTGATCTTGTAGACTATCCCAAGCTTCAAAAGAATCGCCCAATTGAAAATCTTGATAGAGCTTTCAATACAGCCAACGATAGTCTTGGAGTTGCTCCTATCCTAGACTCCAAGGATGTTAACATTGAACAACCTGATGAAAAATCAATTATCACCTATGTTGCAACCTTGTATCACGCATTTAACAATCAAAAGGCTCAAAGTGTTCAGAGCAAACGTATCGGTAAAGTCATTGACCAAGCTGCAGAAAGCTCTCAACTCATTCATGATTATGAAAGAATTACTTCAGATCTTCTCGAATGGATTAGTAAAACAATTGAACTCCTTAAAGAAAGATCATTTGCCAATTCTCTCAGCGGAGTACAATCTCAACTTGCTGGCTTTAAAACTTATCGTACCGTCGAAAAACCTGTGAAATTCAGTGAAAAGGGAGCCTTAGAAGTACTCTTATTCACAATTCAAAGCAAAATGAGAGCAAATAACCAAATACCTTATACACCAGAAGATGGAAAGCTAATTGCTGACATTAATCGAGCATGGGAACTACTAGAAAAGGAAGAGCATTTACGTGAACTTGCACTCAGAGATGAACTTATTCGTCAAGAGAAGTTAGAACAACTTGCTCTTAGGTTCTACAGAAAGGCTGGCATGAGAGAAGCTTGGTTGAGTGAAAATCAACGTCTTGTTGCTCAGGAGAACTTTGGAAGTGATTTGGCTGCTGTCGAAGCTGCTACCAAAAAACATGAAGCTATTGAAACTGATATATATGCATATGAAGAACGTGTCAAAGCTGTTGTCAATGTAGCTAATGATCTAGAGGTTGAAAATTTCCATGATATTGCTGCTATTAAAGAAAGACAAGCCAATGTTTTGACTTACTGGAAGAACCTTATTGAAATTATGGGACTTAGACGTATGAAACTCAATTTGAGTCTTGAAATACAGAAAATCTTCCAAGAATATATTTGCATTCAAGATTGGATTGATGAGATTAAAACTCGCTTAAAGTCTCCAGATGTTGGTCGCAGTCTAATGGAAGTAGAAGATCTTATCCAAAAACATGGATTACTTGAAGCTGATATCCGTATGCTAGAAAATAGAAAAGATAAAGCTCTTGAAAGTGCACAGGTATTTATCAATTGTGAATTCCCACCAGAAGTTAAAGAGTATAAGCCTGTTGAACCTGAAGTTATTACCAAAAAGGGCGAAGATCTTAAGAATGCATACCTCGAACTAATCGCTTTATCTGAAGAGAGAATGAAAATCTTGTCTGATGCCAAAATTATGTGGGAATTCTTCTCTCAAATGGAAGGTGAAAAAGAATGGATTCGTGAAAAGAGTCAACTTATGTCTAACCCTGATCTTGGCCATGATCTCAGCTCTGTAGAACGTCTTCAACGTAAACACCGTGCACTTGAAGAAGAATGTCAGACAAGACAATCCCAAATTAAAGCACAAATCAATGAAGGTGTTAAACTCATTAATGCTGGCAACAGAGGTGCTTCAAATATCAAAATTGAAAATGAAGATGTCGAGAAGTTGAGCGAGAAATTGGTTGATCTCATAGCAGAACGAAAGCAACGCCTCAAGGAATCCCAGGAGTTTTACCAACTCATGGCCGATTGTGATGACTGTGATGCTCTTCTTAATGAAATTGATCGTGTTGTCAAAAATGATGATGTTGGCACTAAACTTTCTGTAACACAATCCCTAATCAAGAACAACCAAGAAACTCTTCAGAATCTAAATAATGTTAAGGAGAACATTCAACAATTGAATGCCACCGGAGCTAAAGTTGCTGATTATCCTGAATCCAATGCTAATGTACTCAATGTTCGTCTTCAAAAACTTAATGAACACTACAAAAAGGTTAATGAAAATGCAATCAAACGTGAAGACCGTCTCAAGAACGCAATTGACATGTACAAATTATTTGATGAGTCAGACACTGTTCGAACCTGGGTTACTGAAAAAGAGAAGTTGATCTCAACCTTGGTTCCTGGTGAGGATCTAAGCGAACTTGAAGTTGTCAGACATAGATTTGATTGCTTTGAGAAAGAAATGAGGACAAATGCTGAAAAAGTTAGCTCCGTCAACAAACTATCCGAATCTGCTGTCAAAGTTGAACATCCCGACTCAGGAAAAATCCAATATCAACAAGATAGTCTCAATACAACATGGAATGATCTCACTGATCTCGTCACCAAGAAGAAGAAAGCCATTGATGTTGCTTACAGGTACAATCAATTCCTTACAGAATCTACTGAAACAGGAAACTGGATTCAAGAAAAAGCAAAACTTGTTGAATCTACTGATGAATTGGGCAATGATCTTGAAGGTATAATGCAACTTCAAAGACGACTCGGTGGACTCCAGCGTGATCTACAAGCCATTCAAGCTAAACTTGATCACATGGATAAAGAAGCAGATAATCTCTCCTCAGAGAAACCTGAAGCTGTTGCTGTCATAAAGGAAGAGCGTAAGAAACTTCATAAACTCTGGGAATCTCTCAATGAAATGCTCAAAGAACGTGACGATCGTCTTAATGATTCTAGTGAACTCCAAAAGTTCCTTTTGAACTTGGACCACTTCCAATTGTGGCTCAAGAAGATGAAAACAACCATTGCTTCAGAGGATGTTCCACAAACTCTTCAAGAAACTGAAAAGAAAATTCAAGACTTTGAACATCTTAAAACTGAAATTGGTGCATATGGTAAAGATTTCAATGATCTCATGAGTTATGGTAGAAAGGTTACCGATGGTCAAACAGACGCACAATACGTATTTTTATCACAACGTCTAAATGGTATGGAAGAAGATTGGGATACTCTACAAAAGATGTATGACGATAGAATGATTCTTCTTAAGCAAGCTGCTGAAGCACAAGTAAGAAATAATGATTGAAACTTTTAAATTATTCCTAATTTTCTCTTTCATTCTAATCAGGCATTCTTCCGTGATGCTAACCAAATCGATGTCATGTTTAGCAAGCAAGAAAATTATCTATCCAAAGAAGACGTTCCTGTAAGTATTTCTTGAATTTTATCTCAAATTCGGATATTCTATTTTTAAGAAATTTTAACATTCAATTTTTTCTAGTAGTCGTAATTTCTTTATCATTTTTATTACAATATAGATTTCATCAATCCAATGTGTAAAATCATCATTGGTTTCCCCTGAAGTTCCCGAATTTTCGAAAATTAGTAGCAAAGTAATATCAATGAATATTGATCTTGATGTTTCAATCTCATTAAATATTGATTCAAAAGAAATAATTTTGTAAATTATGTTGTTCAATCAAATCATCATCTTATTTTGATCAAATCCTTCGATTAGATTTTTCAAGCATGAATAATTTCATACTAGTCTGGTTCTTGTATTGATTTACTCATCCATTATTGTTTATCTTTCAGAACTCTCATGATGTCGCTCAAGAGTTGCTGAGAAACTTTGAGAATTTCACTTCTGGTTTCCATGAAGATCGTGTCAACAATGTTCTCAATAATGGAATGAACTTGCCTAAAAATAACTTCTTGAATGAAAAGATTCGAGCCAAGTGTGAAGCAATTAAAAATAAACGCGAGGAACTACAAAAGAAGGCTAACGAGCGTAAAGACCAATTGAATCAACAACTCAAACTTCAAGAATTGTATCAAGAAATTGATGATGTGAGTATTAAATTATTTTAAAATTGAATCTTGATAATTTTTTTCATCTCTGAACAGGTTGAAGAATGGATTGCTGAAAAATCCTTGGTTGCTTCAGAAGTTCCACAGAAAGAGAAGAAGAATATTGCAGCTATGTACAGCAGATTCAAAGCTTTCGAAGGAGAACTCGAGGCTAACAAAGATAAACTTGATCATGTTGTTAAACAAGCTGAAGACACCATGAGAGATCATCCACACCTCTCTGAACAAGTGAAACCACGTCTTGAAAAACTTCAAAAACAATGGAATGATCTTAACCAGCAAACTATCGATAAAAGTGCCAAGATGGCAGATGCTAACCGTGAAACCTTGTTTGATGAAACAGCCAAGTCTATGATGACATGGATCACCGAAGTTAAAAGTCAAATTGTCACTACAACTGAAGAGGTTACTGAAGAAATCGGCCTTGTTGAAATCAATGAACAAATGAAAGAACAGAATAAGAAGGATCAAGAATTAGCCACCAAGAGACGTTTACTTCAAGATATGCAAATGCATGCTGAAAAACTGAAGGAACAATATCCTGAAAGACGAGAAGAATTTGAACAAGTTCACCAAGAAGTCCGCTTCAAACTCACAGAATTGGAAGCTCCTCTCACTATTAAAAGGGATAAGCTTCTTAAGCAAAAAAGAGTTCGACAGTTCCTTAGAGATGTTGATGATGAACGTGATTGGATTGGTGATAAACTAGCCATTGTTAGCGATCCTAGTTCTATGTCTGCACCATCTCTCTTGGGTGCTCAACAGCTTCAACGCCGTCACAAAATGTTGGCAAAGGAAGTTGAAAATCATGAACCAAGAATTGATTCTGTCTGCAAAGTCGGAGAAGAGATGATCCAAGAGGGTCATCCTCAAAGTGCTAAATTCAGGTCTGCTATCGATGCCTTGTGGGAAGATTGGGATAAACTCAAAAAATCCGTGAATGATAAGCAAAACAACCTGGAAAAGAATGAAGTCGCACAAAAATATCTATTTGATGCCAGTGAAGCAGAAGCCTGGATGGGCGAACAAGAGCTCTATCTTATGGGCGAAGAACGCACTAAGGATGAGCAATCGGTTTCAAATGCCACTAAGAAACACGAACAAATTCGACGTGTTATTGAAAAGTATGGTGAAGAAATCAAACTACTTGGAGAAAGAAGTCGTGCTATGATTGAATCTAATCATCCAGAATCAGATGCTGTCGCTAACAAGCAAGCCAGAGTTGATAAAATGTATGCTGGATTAACTGACTTGTGCCTTGAAAAGAAGAACCGCCTTGAAGAACTTACTAAATTGTACAATCTTCTCAAAGAAATTATGGATCTTGAAGTATGTTAAAATCAATTTTTGAAAATTTGTAAAAAATAAATTTTGATTTTTATCATTTAGGCATGGATCGCCGAAAGAACTCAACTTGCCAGTAATCATGAATCAGGAACAGATTATGAACACAATTGCGTCCTTCGTGATAGGTTTGCCGAGTTTGCTCGTGAAACCAATGAACTTGGCAAACAGAGAGTTGCCTCAGCCAATGAACTCTGCAATGCTCTCATCGATCAAGGTCACGCTGAAGCCGCTGAGATTGCTGAATGCAAAGATCGAATCAATGAATCCTGGGCTGATCTCTTGGAGCTCATTGAAACACGTATTCAACTTCTCAAGACAGCATGGGATCTCCATAAATTCCTTTGTGAATGTCAAGATGTTCTTGATCGTATTAATGAGAAGAAAGGGTGCATCCCTGAAGATATTGGTAAAGATGCAAAGGCTGTTGCTGGTCTTCAACGTAAGCACGCTGCTTTTGAAAGTCAACTCGAGAGATTGGGTAAACAAGTCGATGAAGTTAAAAATCAAGCAAACATTCTCCTACCAAGTTATGCTAATGAGCGTGAACGTCTAATATGCGATCGCTGTGAAGAGGTCCTCAGTGCTTGGCGCCAACTTCAATCATGCTGTGAACAAAGAAAAAGCCAACTCCATAATGCCAGTGACATTCACAGATTCTTTGCAATGTATCGCAAACTCAGAAGTTGGATGGATCAGATGCGTGCTGAAATGGCTGCTAAAGAACGGCCTAGAGATGTTTCTGGTGTTGAATTGCTCATGAATAATCATCGTAGCCTTAAAGCTGAAATTGATGCTCGTGAAGAAAATTTCAGTGTTTGTCTCAGCTTGGGCAGAACTCTTATTAACCGTAGACATCCCAAAATGGAAGAAGTTCGTGAAAACTGTATTGATCTTGTCACTGAACGTATTCACATGTTCGACGAATGGACTGATCGATCTGAAACTCTTCAACTTATGCTTGAAGTCTATCAATTTGCTAGAGAAGCAGCAGTTGCTGAGGCATGGCTATATGCCCAAGAACCTTATCTTAATAGTCAAGATCTAGGGGAAAGTTTGGATGAAACATTGGCTCTTCTTAAGAAGCATCTTGCTTTCGAAAGAGCTGCAGCTACTCAAGAAGAGAGATTTGAAGCTCTTAAAAAGCTAACAACTGTAAGTATTAATTAAGTAATAATTTTAATATACAAATCATCATGAAATTCATTTTCAGCTTGAATTGAAAGCTCGCGAAAGAACACCAGAATCTGAAGCTCTGAGAAAGCGGGAGAAACAAAAGAAAATTGCTGAGGCTGTCAAAGAATTCATTCCAATTCAAGTGCCCTCAACACCAGTTCCAGAGAATGTTGCCACATCAAGCTACGCTCAAGGTGTCTCTTCACAAACTCCAGTCGGTACACCAAAACGAATTACCACTGGTTCTCAAAAACCACGTGACAGTATTGATGGCCAAGCCATTCCATCTGACAGATTTGGTATTCTTGTCCGCAAAAAAGAATGGGAAAGTCAGAACAAGAAAGCTTCTAATAGATCATGGCATACTGCTTACACTGTTCTCAACAAGGATCTTTGCACTTTATCCGCTTACGAATCTGAAGCTGTATTTAAAAGTCATCCACAATCTTATCTTAAGAACGAAAGTCCCTTGAACGTGTCTGGATGTATTGCCGCTCCAGCTACTGACTACAATAAGCGCAACTTTGTCTTCCGCCTCAAATTGCGCAATCAAGGTCAAATACTCTACCAAGCTGAATCAGAACAAGCTATGCTCGCTTGGGTTGGAGCAATTAATGGTGTTGCTAAACAACAATCTCTTACACCAAAGTCTCAATCTCGAGAATCTGCTCCTCCCAAAGTAACAAGAACTCAGACTCTTCCCAGTGAACAAAAGGATAGTGGAGCAACGAAGGGGGGTGTCAGCAGATTCCTTACAATGTCTAAGAAATCAAAGAACTGATCTCTCATCATCTCTCTCACACAATTTAAACAACCAAAAATAGCGTTTATTAGGTTTATCATATATAATTATTGTATTGCTCTTTCAACAAACAACACTAAAACAACTGATACTTATCCAGAATATACCCTCTATCAATGCCATTATCACATTGAAGATAAATGTATCCATTATCTCTTTTGACAATCTCTCTAGGATCTTCTTCTAGATCCTCTTCGTCTTAAATATATATTGTACAGATTTCAATCTATCTCATTCCGGACTTATATAATGTTTAAGCAAAATTATCTTGAAATTTTCATCGTCAAATTACCCTTAGCAAAAAACAGAACCTTTTGATCAATATAATTATGTTCTATTTAAAAAGCGATTATTTGTATTGGAAGCTTCCTTGATCTCAAATTTGCCTGTCAATAATAACTTTGCTGTTTGAAATAATGTTTTAGAATCCCTAAATAAAACGTGTGATCCCTATTTATTTTTACCCCAACAGACTTTTTGAATATTTTGTTCATCTCTTATTGTAACAAAATTATCCTCTCTAATCTATAACTATGTAGTCTTTTCGTTATACTCAAAGAAGAAAAAATTAGAAATAAGCCTTTTCTAATTAACAAAACCTTTCGATTTAATTATGGATTTATTATTTACTAAGACACAAAGAGGACACGTCATAAAGTCTATTGCAGAGAAATAAAGCTTTCATATCACAATTGGAAACGTACGCCTATTAACTTTCTATGTGGATCAAGTATTATTATTATTTCAACCATGATAAGATGAACGAGAGAACAAGGTTGGAAATTCCTCAAATAAATCGTCTCTCTCTAGAAAATAAATTTTTTATTCAGTTCGTTGATGAAGAAAAGTGTTTATTTTTTTCGAATTCATCCATCCAATCTAACATAAATTTTGATTTTTAAAATTAATACATTCGCTTTCTCTCTGGACAAGAATAGTTAATCTCAAATTCGCTAAACTCTTTTGCATTAGATCCCAATACAAAAAGACGAATGAAAAATAATAAATCCAATGAGCTGTTTTGTTATTCATCCCATATCCCTCCTTATTAACCCACATTATAAAAGAACAATCACATCTATTAATACATTTTTTCCAATAGAAAAATAACTCAGTATGTTTTATGAAATTATCCAACTTCACTCTCCCCCACCTCGACCTCTATTTCTACAATAAAGAAACAATACAGTCTTCTAAAAGTTATGCATATATATGGAATCTATTGATAAATATCTCTTCACTATTATCATCATTCTATACTGTTTATAGTTCTAACTGTTTTTGATTCTCGTTCAAAGAATAATAACCAATTGACTTTATGTTTCTCTTTAAGTTTATGAAATATATAAAAACAGAACTTTATATTAGTCAAAATAAATTTTTTGTTACATCATATATATTCTTCTCAATTTCATTGATTAGTTTCATTTAAATAGCAAAAATGCTTAAGTCGGTAATCTTGTATTTTCGGTTGGATTTACCACTCTCCCGTTACTTGGTTACCTTAAACAGATGACTAATCTAAATAAATTTATTCTTTATAATTCTATGATAAAAATAGTGATGTTAATATGTCACATGATTGAAAGAATAATTGAACATTGAATTTCCTTCATCTATTTATAGAATCATTATCTGCTTTTTGAGACGGATTCGGTAATAAAACTTATTCTTTTTCACTGTAAAAAAAATCAACTTGAAACTTGAAAAATATTAATTTTAAATTGAAGTTTCGGGTTAGACCACTTTTTTCCCAGCTTCGATTTCCCAACTTGTGCAAGAAGACATAAAATCAAAATTCCCACATTTGCTTCGTGTGTTAGAGAGCACATCTTCTTTCATCTGCATACTTTCCTACCGGCTTTATGTTAATTTTAATTCCCTTTATATTATCACTCCATGTTCAAAGAATGTGTTTATTCCCTCTATTCTTAAATAAACTGTATTCTTTATTTATTTATTCATTTGGGATTAGTATATTATTTTTATTATTAAAGGTCATGCAACTAGCCTCTGATGTATCATTAAATACATTTTCATTGATTTTTCAAGATTATAATATTCCTCTGATGATTCTGTATACAGTGACAGGTCAAAATTTTTATTTCTAACGAGTATTCAGATTAATCCCCTTTCATGGCTTAAAAAGAAGGGTTTTATAATAATTCGTAATTTCTGTATCACCAGAAAAAAATTTGCGATTTATGCGATTTTAAGGCTCTTATAATTACTAATCTTACTAAGAAGGTTAGAAAACGTAAAAGTCTAAGTGATCAACCAAGAATGGATAGAGGAATGTCAGGAGGAGAAAATCATCAAATTTCCCTCTTCCCAATTATCATGCTAAAATCTGATTGGATCAAAAAAATCTGATAGGACAGTTATATCTGAATATTAATCTTTTTACGATTCGAGATAACTCTTCCAATAAACTTTAAAATCGTGATTTAATAAATTCGAATTTCGAATCTAAACTATCTCAAGAATCCTATAGCTTATCGTCTTTAAATCTAACCAAATTATCATCTACAGCCAAGATTTAACGTTAGAAAAATTACGATTCTTAATTCTGAACAGTTTTCTCATTGATCTATAATTCTTTAGCACATATCGATTGAAGAAAAAAATATCAGCTTGATTCTATAAAAGAATAAACAGAAAATTTGCAAGCATTGATCAAATTTTAATGATTTCTCACGACATTTTGTATTTGCTTTCAGCCATTTATTGACATAGAAAAAGTAGATCAAACAAAATTTACTGATCAACCCCTAATTTATAGATGAATGGACAATTAAAAGAGCAAGAATATCAAATATATCCTTCTAATTTTATTTCATCAAAATCGACCCTAAAATCAAGAACAAAAGTAGAACCAAAACGGCAATAATTCCATGAAATAATTACGTTTTCAAATTTTTGGTATTCTTGCCTTTATTTGCACTTATAAAATAAATGTCTACTATAACATCTGTCAATTAGACACTTTTAGAAATGTCAAGATTTATATTCTTAATTTCAAGAATCAGATATTCTAATATACGAATCATTCAAAATAATGTATAATAAAATTACCTATTTAAAAAGGTCAATATTAATTAATCCTTTCTTGGAGTTGGCCCCATAATCATTGGAAAATCTAAAAAATATCTATTTAGTTCACACTTACAATTGCTTAAAAAATCCCATAAATTCTGGATAAGATTTAATAAAATAATCATAGATACGATAATCGACTATGTCTGATGTGATCATCAAAGTAAATTAAATGTTACATAGAATATTCATTAAATCTCATTACTGTATTAAATTTCATCAGACTGTTACATTTACTAGATTTTTATTGATCTATACTATAAATTTGATAGAAAACTTTTCTGCTGATGATACCTGTTTTCAAGATTAATCAGTTTATTATTATAATAATAAACTTACTAATTAGTAATGATAAGTTATCATAAACAGATTGTAGGGAACGGACGAACAAGGTTACTTTCATAGGAAAATCAAATTGGTCGTTAGCAGATTGAGGGTCACGATAATCTCAACTTAGAATATCTTCACTTAAATTTTTTGATTTTTTAATCAAGTATCCAAAATGAAGACAAGACAAGTGTATGCCTGCCTACATACAATACTTACCAAAATAGAATTAATTCTTCACTTAAACTTAGGTGCTTTTGAGTTTTTTTAGAAGAGACTCTTATTTCACCTGCTAATCATTCAATTAAATCTGAAGAAGATGTCAATTTAGACTAAAAAAACGGAAATCACAGCTGAAGGGGTTTATTCGAAATTTAATTTGACATTTCATATTTTGATTTGATCCAACTCGATTAAAAGTTTCTTTTTCCGTTCATCAATCTTCAATTGGTAATCGGTATTATTTATTCAGATGAATACAATACACACAGGCTAAGCTATTCAACCGTAAAACTCCCTCGAATTCTCGTCTGCAAAAATGCCAATCTATTGATAGCCTTCAAAGTTACGCACTCTTAAGCGAATTATATTGTTTTTAAAGCCTTGCACAAAAGATCCACACAATTTCAAGCAATAAAGATGGATTATAGGGCAAAATATTGTATATCGATTTATACAGGAATACTAGTGTTGTATATTCTTGCTAAAGATAAAGATTCTCTCCGACAGAAATGATTCAATGAGTCATTTTGTTATTGTGACCCGAAAGCAAAGAGTATTGCTTATAATCAAAAGACTGATAATTAATGGAGTCGAATTTTCTCGTCCGGACAAACCCTGAGTGAAAAAGTAAATTGCTTTTGATTGAAATCTTTTACCCACCAATATGCATTGCATTCAAAGATGATAAGTTACAAAATGTTATTATTCTTAATTGATGTTATTGATACAACTAATAAGAGTGAATCGGATCATTAAAAATTCAACAATTTAAGATGATGACTCATCAAAAAGTAATTTATTCTCTCATAGATATCTTGTGATTACTAGCATAATATGAGACCTGAAAGAGCAAAGCTTCATTCAAATAATTGAATTCTTATTCATCTTGAGTCAGATCTTGCTAGGAAGCTTGATCGACCTCTTTCATCAGTCAGTTGAGGTATTTTTCTTGAGAATTTTGTCAAGGTGAAACGAGAAGATTCAGATGATCAGAACATTCTTGGTTATATATTAAAACCAACCCTTTTTATAATTCCCAGCTTAGTTTTATCAGAAATTAATCCTCTTTTATCAGATATTTCAAGTTGATTTCAAGTTCAAATGTTGGTTTTATTTATGCAATAAATTATTAAATGTGTTATTCATTAGTTCTCATGTGTAAATGGTACTTATAAACCGATAAACAACTCTTTTTAAAATTATATGCATCTTCATTTGCATTGAACAGTCAACCACCACTAATCCTAAATTTTCCTACCTTTACTGTTATAATATAAAATCAAATAGAAATAAACGAAGAATAGATCAAAAATATACATGAAACTTTATTGGAGTTTTGTTTCCGACTGTAGTTTTAAAATTTTCAAAGTTTATCTGATGAACTTATTTTCATGCCCTCACTATTTATGAAATCTACACTTTTTTATCTTTCAGACTAGACTATTCGAAGCTCAAGTGAACGTATAATTGACTCACAGCCCTTCACTATTTGATCTAAAACTATTTTGCCCTTGAAAACACAAGTTAAACGGAAAATTAAATGCACTAATGAATTTTTTGTAAAATTTTGATGCATTTGTATACTTTTCACAATTTATCACACCCCAGTTTCTTCGGACTGGACTGGCCAATGAGTTTCTGACTGTACTAGTAATTATCCGGATTAAAATAAGCATTCGAGATCTTAAATGTAATGAGTTCGCTTCTAAACATTGTTTTTGAATTAAACTATTGATCTATTCTGAATCGATTTAATTATCATGGAGGAAAATTACAAAAAACATAATTTTTAACTCTTTTTACATGGTTTTTTGGAACTTATAATGCCAAATTATTTTTTTTCTAATGCTGACCTCAAATAACCGAAATCAGTTATATTCGAAATCGGTTAAATATTTTAAGCTTAAAAGTTGAAAAGTGGAAATTTGGTTAATTTTCCAAAATTAAAAATCAACCTAATTTTTTAAAACTTATCGACTAATTTCATTGTGAGGTTTGAAATATGTGTTTTCTAACTAGAAAGCAGAACTCAATTCTGATCGAGTATAAACCAATTAAGCAGAATTAACCAATGGTAGTGCTCAAACTTGCCAAATAAATAAAACTAGGGAAGTTTGTCTAATAAATGGTGCATCTCAAGCAAAACCTGAGTTATAAAGGTTGAAATATCAAGCCAGGGGGCGGAACGCAAAAGGCTAGAGAAAGGGTGCCTATTGGGTGATACTGAAGAAAATCATTGTAGGCGATTACAGGCTCTCCTGGTTCTGGATGGCCTCATAAATGCCATGGCATGGTCTCCATGAAAGGAAATTTTTGTTACAAGTAAATAAAGCCAACGAACTCAACGGTACAGGTCATCTGCTGTAAAGTACCGATAACCTCCGACTGCATCAGTAAGCGTTGATACACTGTAGTGTGCTCGACATGCTGATTCCACGTGCCCTCACCCGTTCATTGACTGCGGGTATGAATGGCCCAAAACGAATTAATTAGGATGGAACATTAATCTGTAGAAGTTCTGTCAAACATGGTCATGATAATATAGTTCCTAGCGCCAGGCCCTAAAAGTAGGCTAAGAATAGTTCCTTGAACTGATAGGCATTCTATCATAACCGGGCTAGAGTCTGAAAAAAGTCTGATAAAGTGTCACATTTATTACTGAAATACTGTATACACCTATTTAGAAACTATAATACTTGATAATATTCTTGAAGTAGTTCGACAACATTATCGTCCTAAAGTTCTACAATCATATTCCTATATAGGAAATACTGGCTAGATGATTCATTTCTTTGATTCATTATCGATCTTTCTGACATTTGCTGAAATATATATTATATACTCTACTGTATTTATCCAATAAATAAATGGGTCTTTATTATCTAAATAAGAATAATCTACCTTGACTGAGTGAAGGGAATAAAACTTGGATGCATTTTCCCAATTGTCAAAAAAAAAATAATTTTTTCACCATCTCAAGTTCAGGGAGGAGGTAGAAAGAGAGAGAGGAACAATGTAGTGCAAAAAGTAAATGTGACCTTAGTATTTTTTGTAGATTTTTCACTTTTCCCACTCTACACTGTACATTTTGTACACACAGTGTGTTTGTATGCGTATAATTGGTAATTTTCTTCAATTTGCTTATCATCATGGAATGATAAAACTAGTATTTTGTTCAGATTTATCCAAGGAAACATGGAAGGGCCAGTCAGAGAGATGGAAAAAATCAATACTGTTTCTACTCTTGTTTAGTTATATACGAAGGCACATTCTAAAAAAAGACTATTTGTATACAAGGATCATCTCTCTCTTACATATATCCTAATACATTTATCAAAGGTAAAGTAGGATTAGATGTATTATATCTGTTTGTGTACAATAGTTTTTATGATTCTACAGTTTAATTTTTTGAATACAAAGCAATATATTATAAATAAATGTATAAAGAGTAAGGTTTATTTATCATTAGAAGATAAATCTAATAAATAATAAATTATGATATTTTTCACTCTGAGTGAATTCGAGACAAATCTTTATTGATAAACACTGTTTTATGATTAATTTTATCGATTCACTTTTTATACCATTATGTTTAGCATGAAGAAAAACTAATCCAAATTTTCATTCAGACGAATGAATAAACATGATATTTCTCATGTTATTTTTTTAATAATTTATCAGCCAACTTTTCATCATTTATCCGAAGGCTATTTGTTTTTATTGTTTAATCTCGAGGTATAAATCGAGTCAGCTATTTCATGCCGAGATTAATAATAAAATTAAGTTTCTTTACTTTTGAGAAGATGCTCAGTATATATTCTACAAAAAATATAGTCTATGCATTAGATTTCATAAAGAAGCCATTTTCATCTCTAATATCTAAGGATTTTCAAATGTTTGCATTTTAATTGGAAATTAAGCACAATATTTTAGTACTTTTTCCAAGTATTCATGATATTTCTTATTGAATAAGAAAAATTTAATCTTGACGGTTGACTTGAGCGGATATGCAACTTTCTAGGAAAAAATTTCCCAAGGTTGATTCAAATTTCGAAAAATAATTGCCTTTCGACTTTCAATTACAGTAGGGTTCTTCAGACTAGAAACATTTAAAAAATTTTTTTGAAATTGAAACTAGGCAAAAATATTTTATGCGGTTGCAAATGTAGACGCATTTCTTAGATAAATTTTGGTAAACTATGTTGAAATTTAGTTTTATTTCAGTCGATTTTTATTGCAGACTTCCTATTTTTGTTACTTGGTCAATTTTTGGTTAATAAAAAACGAAGTAGAATCAATAAATCATGATGATATATATTTAAACTTCCTGTGTTGAATTAAAAGTTCATTTAAAAACTCTGATTCGATCAAGGTCAAAATGAATTAGTTTTCTTCCAGATTCGTCCTATATTCGACATAAGTTTATACAATGCTGATTACTTTAAAATAAGTTATTTTAAATAACCCACTGCTAGTGAAATTTTCTCGAAATGGAGGAAAATCAAAAAATTTGAAAGTATTTACTCAGTGCAGAAAAAATTCCTTCTAGCTAAAGGCCACAGGATTTAGAAGTCTCGCGCTTCTTAAATCAAACAAATTTTTCGTAAGTTTTCCTGATTTTTTTCCTTCTACATTTTTTTTAAATGTCACTTTTATCTTGCAGATGTTTCACATTCTGAATATCTTGTCTTGATATTTTATGGAAAATTTTGATAATTTTTCAGTCATAAATTAGTTTCGATTTCTTGTCTCTTTTTAAGTTACATTCACTGTTCTTGCCTTATATACTGTAAGGACACGACTATAAAGTAATAAAAAATTGTATGCATAAAAAAACTTATTTTCAATTTTTACTTGTAAGTAGCATCATAAATAATATTTTTTGTAAGGGTAACCGTTAGCTCGTAACTACTAGTTACTAACTAGAATTTTCAGATTTAGGCGAAAAATTATAACGATTAAAATAAAAATAGTTTGGCTCGGAATTTTGTTTAAGCAAATTTTTTCTATAGTGTGAATACGATTTTTATATTAGTCTAATATTATTAGAAAATTATCAATTGTGACTTCAAGCCCCAAATTTGAATCAATTTATGGATATGAACCTTAATTTTTTCAGACCTCGATTTATTCCTCAGCCTTTTCTGGAACATAAATCAACGCAAACTTCTCAAAAGCAAACACTTTCAGCTAAACTCAGTAAACAATTAAAAGATAAATTTCTAACTGATTTTGTAATAATTAACCAAGGAATTGAAAGACACGTTCATTCAAATGTTGTAGCGTGCCAATCTGATTATATAGCAGGCTTTCTTCGCCATCAATCAGATATGAAATCGATAACTCTTGATGAAATTGTTCCTGATTTGATGGCATTTATCATCGATTTCATGTACGAATTAACTGAGGAGATATCAACTGAGCATATGTTCGATGCATTTGAAGCAGCAAATTATCTCCTAATTCCAAATTTGCTTGAATTATGTATTGATTCCTACAAAGAATTTTCTCAATGGAATATTGACTCATCGAAGAGTCTATTGAGTCTTCATCACAAATATCAAAGTTTCAATCTTATTCAATATTTGAATCAATTCATTTGCAAGAACTTTGAGGACAAGTGTCATCTCCTCGGTTTGTATGATGATGATGATTTAACTGCATTCATGTCTTCTTTTAATGTTTACTTGAAAGACACTGTTGGTTCATACTCAAAAAAGCCATTGATAAGAATAGATTATGAGGAGAAACTTGGAGAGATTCTAACAGATTCTTTTGATGATAATGCCAAAGCAATATCTTTAAGGAATATGATGAAAGCAGAGATTGAATCAAGGCGGTTGAATGGATCAAAGCTTTATTTTGGTGAGCCAAATATTCTCATTGGTAAACCTGGCTATTATGCCGCTCATCCTGAGGACAGCTATAATTTTGCTGTTCTAAAATCAAATGTCGAAATTCTGCCACCTTCTAAGGGACACTGGTTCATGAGAAAGATGATATTTTATAGAATTAATGGATGGGATGGTCATGGTAAAATGATATCCGGCGTCAGGGTCATTTACGAAGATTATTCAACCAAAGAAAAATTCGAAGTCTCCACTCCAGAAATAGATACTTCCGATGAAGTTGAAATCACTCTTGATGACAATGAATATATTGAAGTAATCAATCCAACATGTGGCTGGATGGTTGATAACATTTCATTTATTACTAACAAGAATAGAAGAATAAATATTGACGAAATGAGTGATGGTGGATCACGTCATGAAGTGTCTCTTCGAGAATCATTTCCGCCATATGAAGAAGCCATACAGGATAATTTCCTTGATGAGTATGAGAACGTTTATCCAGCAGTCTGTTTGATCGGTTTCCATTGTAACGTAATAAGAACGCATGAATACAAAACTTGGAATAAAATCACTTTTATCTTTAGCGGAATCAAAGAAAATAAGTTATTCACTTGAAAATTGGTGTGGATTATATCAGATTATATCAAAGCCAAATCAAGAGATCAAGACAAGAAATCATTGTAGGAAAATTTATTTTACAAGATTATTATTTATTTTATAATACAACTGTCGAATAATTCAGTTTTGTATATAAATATATCATAGCAAATATCTTATCAAAATTAATTAATGATTTAATAGCTATTTTTAGCGTTGATTTTAAACCGGGGTAAATATAGTTCCAGAGGAATATTGAATCGTTGGACCATCTGTTTTATGAATACGTGCAGACGAAGTTGATAATGGGTTCGGGGTTCAATGAATATTGAATCAAAATTTCCAAATATCACAGGGAAATCTAAAAAGATAATTAAAACGAAGATTAGCTTATGAATGAATCAATAAGAAGGCAAATTTAAAGTGACCAGAGAGCCTAGAGATATTCGTAAAAATAAAATGTGTGAATTTATCAATTGAGAGGGTAATGAAGGTAGATTATCCCCAACAATCGAGTGGACTCAAAAAGGCATTTTCAAACTTGTTTGATTAAGAAATTTTTGATTCATCAGAATCAATTCAACCCCGTTGTTTCTTCAAAAGAGATTATGAATCCTATTTTTAAGTTGTAATTCTAGCAGAGAGAATGGTTCAAAAGACAATTCTACTACCTATTTTTCGACTATATTTACTGTCTGAGAATAAATAAATAAAGAGGATCCGAGATCAGTTCAAAATTCAGATTCTTTCAAAAACTAAATAGAGATAATTGGTTTCTTTGTCTAATGATGATCTTGAGAAATGACATTTGATCCCTGTCAAAAAATTTTCAACTCAAAGTTTAAAAAAAACTGGAAAAATCGCACCAACTCGAAAATTAAAGATTTTTCCAAAAAGAGTTGTTTCGTTATTATTTCTAAAATCATTGAGAACAGCTGTACGCTATTAAAATTTTACCTTTGAATTCTTTAATGATAACCTTGGCGAAGAGACCTGTTTTCTGATTGCTATGGAGATATTTCATGCTGACACAGCCCAGTCGTTCAAGGTACTAGAATAAAAATAAAATGAGTAAAATTGTCTACATAAATGAAGGAAATTTGAGAGAGGAAGGAAAACTCACACAAACAATTTTATAGGTGGAATAGGGAGTTGTTAGACGAGAGAATTGACGACCCAAAGAGAGCACGTCGATACCGGCATTATTCGTGATAGCTGACATGACCACAATGAACATTTGTATGATTAACTTTGGCAACACTTCGCCGTATTCATTAAGCCAAACTTCTGGGATGAAATAGTAGTCTTTGGGTGCATTTGAAGAGACTTGTCTGGATGGGAAATGAATTCAAATTATCTTTCACATAAATCATTATTAATAGAACTATAGTTAACTATGTTAACTGGAATTATTATTTGATACAGTAGACTTTTTGGAATTCAGATCATGTTTATACCTTTTCACTCATTTTATTGCCATTTATTTTACAACATTTGAAAAAAAACTACAAGATCCAGATTTATTTCATTCTATTGATCAGATTAACTTACATTTATTTTATTTTTATATTTCAATATAAGGTTTTATCCAACAAAAAAAAACCTTTTACTATATTTGAAGAAAAAAACGGCTACTTTTCAAAATAAGATTTTTTGGGAAGTATTGCCGAGCTACTTCGAAAATATTTTCTGATTCTAATGAACTATTCGTTAAGAGGATTTAGAAGACGAGTGAATATTTAGTTATAAAGCTTATATTTCACTGGTTCTCATCAGACTATTACACCGGCTAGATATATATAGCAAAATGTTTGAAAATCGAAATCCTCTGATTGGTTCTTTTAATTTGGAGTATTGAAGGAAAGGGGAGCCAGGGTTGATGGCTTGTATCCATGATCATTGCTTTCTTTTTACGTATCTGTCCAATGTTGGTTGCGTAATGTTGTTCAACTCAGAAACAAAATGGAAATGAAGTCGGAGTAATAATTATTACTCAATTATAATTGAACCCAAAGAGCAAGTAGTTGAAATTACGTCTCATTATAATCAACTCCAATCTTCTGCCCCAACAAAATTTATGATTGAGAATGAAAGTGCGAATACAGAAAAGTCAACGGTAGTTGATAATCGAATTAGTTCTCAACCAATAATTAGCAGTATCGGAAATGTGAAAAAGGCTGCACCTGCAAATGGTAAAAGAGGTAGAAAACGTAAAAGTCTGAGTGGGCAACCAACATTGGACAGATACGTAAAAAGAAAGCAATGATCATGGATACAAGCCATCAACCCTGGCCCCCCTTTCATTCAATACTACAAATTAAAAGAACCAATCAGAGGATTTCGATTTTCAAACATTTTGCTATATATATCTAGCCGGTGTAATAGTCTGATGAGAACCAGTGAAATATAAGCTTTATAACTAAATATTCACTCGTCTTCTAAATCCTCTTAACGAATAGTTCATTAGAATCAGAAAATAAGATTTGACACCAAATGATCATTCATTTAAATTTTGAGCTGAAAATTTTTATTGATTTGAAAGTGATAGGGTGATCTAAAAGAAGATTTGGTTTTTCAAAGAAACTAATCTAAAATGAAACATCAGTCTATTATTATACTGTAACTGAAATTAATGAAAAAAATGATATTGCAAGTGTAAAATTCTCAGCTTTAAGTTCAATAAAAGGGAATATGACGTCAAATCGAAATTTGAAAAATACGCAATAATTACAAAAACTTTTGTAAAATCAGCCAAAATTTTTGAAAATTCATATAATCTTAGATCTTCCTCCTTCTCCAATCATTATTTGTTATCTACATATAACATGATTGAAAACAAATTTAAAATATCAGAATGCAATGATTTGACCAATATTAAGGCAATCATGTTGCATATTAGATCTAAATTAGATTATACAAAAAGTCTACTTTATCTTCAATAATTCCAGAATGATCTAGTGAAATTTCTAGAAGGGCTTATTTAGTCATTATGCTATTTTTTATATTTCTTTTATGAAACCTTTTTTCTGAAATTGAATTTATTTATTACCAACTTATCCAGATAACATTGAATTTATTTTGTATATAATTATTTTTAAATAAATATTGTCTAACAAAAAAAAAGACCATTTTTTCAGATTTTTTTTTCTTCAAATGTTAAGCTTTATATCAATAAGCTTCAATAGTTCAAATGGCTTTTTTAATCAAAAACTAAGGTACCCTTTAACCGTTCGAGGAGAAAAAAGAAAGATTTTCATTTTTTTTGAATTTTGTCGTGGAAATTATTTTGATTTCAAAGTAAGTGGGGGGGGGGGTTCTTCTTAGAATCCATATTAGGTAAGCAGATCAAACTTGTTTACTTACCTCTTTGTGCAATTCTTTTGAGTGGTTTCCTTTAGATGGATAATCCATAATCTCAAGTATTCTGAGGAAACAAATAACTTTTCTTCCACACCAACCTCATAAACAACCTTTTTGGCGACAAGACTTTCCAAGGCTGCGAGAAGATTCTCAGAATAACCAAAGGCGTCCTTGATTATTAAAAAAGAATAAATAAATGATAATTTTAACTAGAACTTGAATTCAAGCTCGTACCAGGATATTCTTTCCAGTCTTGCCAAGTTCATAACCTTCAGTGATAAATGTTGACAATTTCAATTCAACATCTTTCAACGAGTTGTTCATTTCAGATTTCTTTAATAGTTCGTCTACACCGTTTAGTTCACAAGAGTCATCTTTAACCAAATTATTCGATTGAGTTGTGGAAAGGGAAATGGCAGGAGACCAGTCAATGTGAGAATTTGTGATTTCTGATATAATTGTCTCAATGGTTTTATAGTACATTTCATCAATCTGATTTAGCAGACATGACTTTTGTCCTTCGACAGCTTTATCGATAGTCTAAAATATGGAAAAATAGAGTAATTTATTGGTATTTTACATCCTTTTTCTCACTTACAGCAGATATTGTTCCCCCAGTTAATTTGATGAGATTATCAATCCTTCGACTGCGCCGAATTTTATTTTGAGTTCTATTCTGTTCGTAAAGACGACCACCTGGTCGAATGATGTTAATGGCCTCTAGATCATCATCCTCCTCCTCCTCCTCTTCACAATCTTTAAGGGTATCGTTGATTTCTTCCTCTTCTGCCTCTTCATGATCGGACTGGTTTTCATCACTTGAGTAGGCAATGGAGGTTTCTGACTCTGAATCTTCCTTTTTCAACTTTTTACTCAACTTCATTCTCTTGGCTAGAAAAGATAGACTCTTTTATCAAACATCCGGATAACTAATGTAATAAAACTAACCAAGTGTATGGAAAAAAAAGTAATTCGAATTAGTCAAGATATATAGTTGTAGAATTGTTTCAATTCGAGAAAAGATAAATGAAAAAAACGGGTTGATTATTTACAAAATAGCCTGCGTCATGAAAGTTTATACCTTTGGTCTATATTTTTTTCTATGTCAAATAGGAAAGAATATCATAGAAACATTTCAATTGAAATTATGGTAAGGTTGATGGAAGATAAAGAATACTGTAATTACAAAGGTTTCCCAAGGGTTTTCCACCGCCAATGTTGGAAAATATTATCTAGGAATCAAGTTTATTTAAAAAGTCATTTGAATAATCTCAAATACACTTTTAAAAATATTTCTGTGTAAGACTAGAGACCATTAGTAAAAACTCACATAAACTGCGTAGACCAAGTGGGTAGTGTATACAGTGTGGAAATTTTGTAATAAACCCAAAAAATTAAAGCCTAATATTGATTAAGGAAAAAGGATGTTTAATCAAGATTACCTTTGAGTAATTTAACAGAGAGAGCTGAATATTTTCGTTTAATTTAGGTATAAAATTTGTTGAAAATTTAATGAGACTTACCGAAATTAATTGATGACTTGGAGAGAAATTCAATGTCTTGAATGGAGAAATTTATATCGATATTGATGAGCTGAAAGAAAAAGAAATTATAACTTTTCTCATAAATTAATTTTGGACTTTTTAGAAAACAAAGCCAGTGTAAGAGAGTCTGAAGAATTCGTGTAAAATGTAAGGTTTATGAAATAATTTTCATTTAATTTACTTTAAACAAAAAAATTACAAGTTAGCAATTCTTGCATGTTTAAGACCTCGATTGAAACGAGTACTCACTGGATCAGGCAAGATGCTCGAGAAGAAAGCAGCTTGTCCTCCGGTAGTCGTCTTTGCCATATCGTGCGTGTAATGGAATTTTTTGGTTGTTGCCTCTTGCATGTTGACTGGCAAATTATTGCAGATTTCAAAGTATTCAAGATAATATTTCATCAGAGTACAAAAGTCGATTCGAAGCCAAAGTTTCTGGCGAACTGAAAACTTTACATAAGTTCGGCCAATTCGTCTAAAACAAGTTTCTTCCTGAAAATATCATTAAATATATAATAAGATTATTTTAGTTTTTATATTATCTGAGCATGCAAATTTTTTCCAACAGTTAATAATGAATGAATGAATTAACAATAATATGAGAGTGCGATAGGGTCCTTACTGGGCAGGAGATCTTTCAAAGAAAAAATCAGAAAGTAGACACGTCATTTACTTTTATAACCATAGGAAGAAAATATATTGAAAATTATAACAAGAATATATGATAAAAATTGATTTGATCATCTGAATACAATTGGGATCAGGAAAACTAATTTTTTTTATCAGAATATTTTTAGAAATGATTCTATCAACAAATAAAAATCAATTTATAAGCATAAAACAAAAGAAATCTAACTTGATGTAAAAAAGTCGAATTGTGCAAGTTGTATGAGAAAAAGTGTGATTATTGCAGAAGCAGTGAATTCTTTCGGCGAAGTAATTTTTATAAATGCACACTAGAAGAATATTTTGGCTCATGATTGGAAGCAAAAAATACTCTATGCTGAAGTAGGTCCAAATGAATAGAGTCAAAGCCCCCTCTAATTTGCTTCACAAGGCAGATAATTTATTTTCAGCTATATTGAACTTAGTTCAGAGGCTCCTTTCCCATTAGGTTAATTAAGAATTTGTAAAGTTTATAGACTAGATTGACATGGCTACTTATTATTGCTAAGAGATTAATCAAAATTAAGATAAATTTCATCAGAACGTTGAATAGACTCACTTGGGCGAGAAAACGCTGAAATAAATAATAGAAATTATTTAAAAACTAGAAAAATAAACAAAATATAAATTTTGTGAAATTATAATATTTTTAAATCTGTTTTTTTTTCATTTTCCCAATTGAAAAAGGTAATCAACTGAGAAAATTCTAGATAGAGTTGCCTTTTCAGAGATCTCAGAGATCAAAAAATGATCAAGAAATCGAAAAAAGACTTTCACATCGTACGATGATTCCTAATATAGCATATTCGATCTCTTTGTCAAAGTTCAAATAGTGAAAATTCTCCGGCTTATAGAAATTTTCTTGGTGAGGTTCGACAGTATTATCGTACAAATAGAAATTTTATATCAAGCTGATGAATAGACACTCACACTACTCTTTTTGGATAAGCAGATGATGTTGTTCTTATGCATGAAATCAATTAGCAATTTCAAATTTGTCGAAGGATACTGCTGGAGAATTCGGTTGAAAACTGTCTCTTCAAATTCTGTATCATGATCTAGAATTCTGAAACTGCTCTGAAAGGTTTGAAATTTAATGATATTAATCAGATTCAAAAATGTTCTATGTAATGATAGACTGTTATATTTGTGATCATTTCTCAGAGTTGCGCAGAATTTTCCATAGAAAAATTTCAAAGTTTTAATCTTCAAGATGTGTAATTTTTCAATCGAATGAAAGATTCAATTTGAGAATAGCCTATTAATTATAATTCATGAGTCTCTTATGGCATTCTACTTAAGCTAATTGACAAGAGGATGAGAATTATTGAAATATTTCAAATACTTTTCCCCAAATGGTCAGAAATAAAATTATCTTTTGAATACCATAATGAAATGAGCACATTAGTTGTTGGAAATTAGATATTCAATCAAAATTAGGCCATTTTTTAATTTCAAATTTAAACTTTTGAACACAAAATTATCGAGTTTTGATAAGTTATCGATTTTAGAGATTGAAAATAAAAAAATCATAATATTAGAGATCAATGTTAGATAAATGCTTCGAATTCGATCAAAGAAGTTCACAAGGAATACAGTTAAACTTGTTTATTTTGGATGATTTAGATGGTTCGATTTCCCACAATAATGACTAACTTCTGTGGGGAATTCGAATCATTTATTGCTTCAAATCCGTCATTGAGAAAAACTAAAATCTTCCTGACTATTTGGAGTCAAAATATATCTTCAATCAACGAGCTCTATGTTGACTGGAAAATAATTCAATTCAAGGTATTATTTTTTCCCAAATACTCACCATCATATAATTGAATAGGACAGCAAGAATCACATTAGTCTTTTTACCACGAGTCTCCATGGAAGTGAATTCCTTGGAAGGAACTTTAGAGAGACTAAACTTTGCCAAAATCTTTTCAACATCATCGTTGTTCTGAGCTTTCATAAAATAGTCTTTCTCTTGTTTGTTTAGATTGGTGTTTTGGAATACCATGGAACGATCGAGTATAGTCTTGTCAATATCAAAGTTCTTCTCGGAATCTTGAAAAAGTTACATTAGATAATTTAGGTTTTTGAGAAGAATCTTGATCAGGAAATTGTGGGGTCTTTCTATGGGTTACAAATCTAAAATCTCTAAGAGCTAGATTTGTTTGTTATGATGTTGGGAATATATGATTTTTTCGAAATTCTCAATTTTTCATCAAGAGCTCGAATATGTTAAGTATTTTCACTTTTACAAATTTTTGTAAATCCCCATTTTTCGGACTTAAAGCTAAAATTTTTATTGATTTATCAAGAGTGGTCAAAAGGAGTCTTTCAGGATTGAAATTTCATTGCTTTTTAAATCAATTAAATTTTCCAGTTGATGTCCAATGTACATTGTGCATATTTAAGTTCTTGATGGTGAAATTGAGATTTATGTAAAAATCATAGGTTTATATAACATTGTAATAGAGATTTTTTAAAGATGACCTATAATCTACTCATTTCTATAGAGCTTACAAATCTTTTCTTCATATGCTATCAAGGCTTCCTCGGCACTCTCATAAATCTTTTTACAATTGGGCATAAACTCTTTGACTAGAACTTCAAAGGTCTCCAAATAAAGGTTAACAGCCTTTTCTTTGTTGCTAATGAGGAAAGCTTTCCATGATTTCTTAAAAGTCTGTTTGATCTTTTGATTAATCGGAAGGGAAGCTGATCTTGCGTACATGACTTCAATTTTCTTTCGATTCCTTATCAAGAATTTCAATCTTCGTTGACAGGCTTTAGTCATTTTAGGTTCGATTATCTAAAGATATAACGAATGTTATAAAAATTTTATTTGAAAAAAAATTAACGCATATTCAGTACCTAAAATACAGTTATTATATAGAATATAGTGTTTAAGTATTATATAATTATGCGGATAAAAAAAATTACTATTTTTCCTTCATATTGTTTCATTTTTAGGTTAAATCCGAGGGTTTACTTTCAAATGATTTTAATTTGAATTAACTTATTCTTTCTAATTATCGATTTTATAATCTCTAGATGAAAAGTTTGAGTTTCTCATTGTAAAAGGTTAATTTAAATATGATATCTTATATTCGAGATTTGTTCGCTTGTTGCTTGACTATGTTAATACCTGCATCAAACATGGGCTATAAAAGAATGAAAATTATCAATAAACGATCAGTTTTCAAGATTAAACCATATCAAGACAACATAGTCATGCAGCAAACCGTCACATTGAGGACCAAATAACTAAAACTGCCATTTTTATGCATTCAAAATTTGGCGCTAATTTACTCTGCCCTATGAGTTCGGAATTGCTTAATTCTTACTGGATAATGAGTTTATAATCAACGCTCATTCGCTATAATCCATTATATAGAAAGGTACAATTCAATCAAATCAGAAAAATATATTTAGAATACTCTATGCATTTACTCTCGACTGAAAAAAAGTAGAACATGCGGCTTTTAAAGAGTATTTTTCCAATTAAGAAACAAAAGGGTTATTGTTAAGTATAACATTTACATATTCGATAGATAATTTTAAGTATAACATCACTTGAAGATAATAGTTAAAACTTACAAATTTATTATGTAGTGACATGATATCTTTTGATTGCTTCGAGAGCTTACATATAAATAGACTTTTACTCAATTATTATTTCAACAAAATATACACTCTGTATAGATTTTTTATTTTTGAAGTTTAATCAAACATCAAAAATGAATATATATTTACTCACTGGACAGTAGACCATGAGAAGATTTCTAACAATTTCATAGGGAACTGCAATCGGAACACGACGGATACCCTCAACTAGAACCGAGGCACAGTGCATTACCAAGAGCTAGTCAGTTGAAAATTTAATTTTCACATTAATTGAAAATGCAATCAAAATTTATCGACAGATTTAACTCACAAGCATATCCTCTTCATGAGTCCAACTTATTCTTGACGACAAGACTACTTTGCGAATTTTCTTATCAATAGAATCTAAAAATTAAATTCGAAAGGATTAAAACGGCATTTCATAATATACCTTAGCCAATAACTTTTTGGGCGCTTTTACACAAGGAAGAAGATTTTCATTTATTATAATCAAAAGATTTATCGTTCTGATACCCATTAATCTTCCTAAAATTCTTTAAAAACGCATAAAATTTCCAGAAAAAGATCAGGATGAATAGAGAGGGGATTCTAAATAACTATCAGAAGAATTCTCATTCAAAAAGTCATATTGATTGCTCAAAAACATGAATTTTATCAATTATCATAGTAAAATTCATAATTTGTTGGCGTGTATTTAAAAATTGTTATTTTCAAATGAGATTTTGTATATCAGAACAAAATTTAGAATATTTTATTCAATATGATTCTTTTTTCTCAAAGTTTAATTCCCTATCGAATGAGCAAATAGTCGAAAAATTTGTATTACTCTACTGTATATAAGAATATATTTGAACATGATATTTAACTATTTTCAAAAGCCTACATATTATGACAAAATAAAGGGCTTATTCTACTCATTTTTCAGCATCCTTTCTTATCAATGTTTGCTCAACTAACTTAGGAAATCAAAAATTATTCTGACGCAATGAAATTCGAAAATGTTAAAAGGTTACCAGTAGAAAAATGGAGGGAGTATTTTAGTAATAATAACGATACATATTATGCAAGATTTAAATTGTAGAGATAGCGTATTCATTGTTGAGACAAGGGTAATAGATTTTTAGTCTTAAATTTCGAGTCCTTAAACTGAAAAAGAGGACCAAAAGCCCTTTGAGTTATTAAGGAGAATAAAATGAAAAATTATATGATACATACCTTCTTGATTTTTCTTCTTTGTTATACCCTTGGCAGCAGTCTCTAGTTCCTCGTAGTAGTCAGCTTCATCAGATTCCAGACTAAGATCATCTTCGCTAGAAGATTTAATATCCTTTTGGTTATCTATTTCGTCCTCGGTTTCTTCAAGCTAAAAATGAATAAATACGTTCAATTTATGAATTCAACCGGAATGAATCATTCAGTTCTCACATTTTCACGAGAGGAATTTCTTGTAACTGGTCTCTTTCGTAACACAGGCTTTTTAAGGTTTTGTATTACCGGAACCTTGAACACTGATGGCTCTTCAATGCGTACTTTTTTATAAGTTGGCTCTTCAAAATCACTATCAATGAGAGCTTCAGACTCAGATGAGTCATTTTCCAATTTAATTCCGAGCTTCCTTGCCATTTTTGACTTGTTCTTCCGTCGAGCACGAATTTCATTGGCTAAGCTTTGAGATAGGACGTTCCTAACTTTTTCATCCAGTGGCTTAGATGGAGGCAGATCGTAAGTACAGAATAAATCTGATCCTAAGGAATTATACCATAGCCAAGTGAATTCAATCACATTAGGATAGATGAGAATTAATTTTTCATCTTCATCAAAGTAATTAAGGATTTCATGCCTCGATAATACAGTAGATAACCGATGTTGCTTTCCATTAGTATCCATAACATTACAAATCGACTGTTCATTAATTATATCAGTGAGATCGGTCATTTTATCCTTGTGCATTGTTTTGAACCAATTTCTAACTAGAAAGTTGAATTCTGAAGGATGATGGCCTGCAGCACTAGTGGGGAGATAAGCTTGAACTACTTCCAATTTCAAATCAGGATCAGCATCCAAATGATTTCGTACCGGGACCTTTACAAGATTGTGACAAAAGGGTACTTGAACATAGCCTGTGAAATAGTTGATTCTAGCATCATCTATCATCTCAGATCGATCTTTGATTACATTCAGGCTGGGAATGTATCGTCGATTCCAGGGGGGGTCATCAGATATCAATCTTTGACCTTAAAAGGTGAAAATGGAGTTTATGATAAGTAGGGCCTCAAGTTTCAAAACGCTAAAATCATTTTTTAAGACCTAAAAATGATATTTCCCAACGTTAGGTCTTAAATTAAGACCTAACAAAATTTCACAGATAATAGTTAAACTACTTATAAGTAAAAGTAATATTAAATTTAAAAAAATATTAAAATATAACTTTATATTATACAGTGAAATCCATCCACTTTACAGTCCTTCTGAATGCAATGATTCATTTTGACAGGGAATTACTCTCGGTATTCAATTTAACGTGGAAAACCAAAAAAATTGAATATCGATATGGAAAGAACGATTCTGATTGGTCAATATCATATACACAAGCTAATACATGTATATGGTTTCATGTATGATATACATAGTATATGGTGTGAAAGCATATCATATAATTATAATCATATAAATTATGCCTAAATCTACCAATGAGAAACAAGCACGCTGTTTTTTTTGTTTGATTTTGTTAAGTTCAGTCTCAAAATTGATAATTGCGTTTAAAGACCTAAAACCTGGGACCCTAAACTTTTTAAGACTTTATCATGAAAATAAGACCGATCTAAGACTTTATAACTTTGATCTGGATCATAATAAATAACTTTTTTTAACATTTTATTAATCCTCGGAGCCACAGTATCCTTAGGAAAAAATAGACTTTTTAGGACTTTTTGAAACCCTAATGATAAGTAATAAACTGAAATTCTATAGGAAAACCACTTATCAAAATGTCTGAAGATGAGGTTTGCGGAACTAAATTTAAGGGAACTTTGAACGATTGAAAGATTTTTAAAGGAAGGTAAAATTTAAATGAAAATTTCTCAAAGCCAATTAACTCGAATTTAATTTACGATTTCTCCGAAAACATCAACCTGAATGATACTTACCAAGTCTCGTATTTAGACAAATATGCTGATATGTCATCCAATAACGTTCGATAGACTCTTCTGAACGAAATTTAAAGACAAGTGCTTCACAGTTAGAGAGATCAAATATCAAATTTCTCCCAGGGCAACAATTTCTGGTATCGATGATAGTAGCGTAGAGGTGTAGTCGACAATCAAACTAATTTTGCAAAGAATGATAAAATTGGATGAAAGTGAACAAATAGGGTATGAGACTCACATAGTTGTTTATATTATGCTTCATTGTGAGTAGATTTTGAAAGCATAGACCCTCTAACGCTTTCTGAATACGATTATAATTCTGACGAGAGAACAGCCATGTGGCCAATGGGCCAGTGACGCCACCAGGGAAATTTAAATTTTTAAGAGGACAGCATAAAAGTGCAAATTTACGGCGAGCCTCATCTTTAGGATTTAAATTCAACTTTTTAAATGGCTCGTATAGACAAGACTCAACTCTATCTTTCGTTGACATGGCTCCGATCCATTCAAAAATGACAAGAGGCACTAAATCTTTTATGACAAGATTTAAATAAATTCCTAGAGGCATCAATGATAATGCTTCGAAGATTGCAAACCACTCATTTACTTCGAGATTACAAGGGGGAAGATATCTTCGCCAGGTAAATTCATCCCGATAAACTTTTTGACCGTTCTAAAAAGAATTAATAATTCGAATCAAAATCACAAAATGTACGCTAATCTCTAGTATTAGGAATACGTATCTATGACTAGACTCACAGATTCAGTTTCGATTGGTTGATCAGTGGGTTTCATTTGATGAGTAATGTACCAGAGGAATTGATGCAATATTTGACGTCTTTTGAGACGCGGACTCATCTTATCAGAGACATTTGCCATAACCATATCACGATCTTCAATTTTAATACTTGACCAGAATGGATCATCTCGGTTGAGAAAATTAATTAGGGATATTTTCTCTTTTTTCTCTGTAGTCTCAACTTGGACAGAAATGTTTTTAGAATCATCGAAATCAAGGTTTGAGTAGTTGTTAAAAATAGCACTGCCAACATTTGATGTTTTAGCATCCTGGTTCCATTGTTTCACAGCATTCTTTACAGCTAGACATTCTACGTCGAGATTGGGCAAAGCGATTACCTCAACCTAAGAAGAATTAATTTTTAATTATTTATAATTAAATAGGAAATTCAATAAAAATCAAATAGAAAGTAAGATTATTCGTTTTCCACATTTTAAAAGACCTTAATTTTTACAAATGATGAAGGAAATTCTCACATTTTTCTTTGTAGGCAAATTGACGGTTATAATTTGAATGCGCTTATCCTCAAGAAGATCACCAACGATACGTTGAAAAGATTTTCTATCCATAACTCCAATATGACCTCCTTTTAATTCCTTTTCGCGTATATAACGACGAATCCCGAAAAATTCACAGGCTCCATTATTTTCCTTGAGACATTCAATGACAGTGTTGCCTCTAATTTGACGCTGAGATACTTGAGAAATAATAGGGAGGGAGGTTAATGGATATATCACATACATATTTGGCTTATATATACGACCTATCATCTATTATTTTTGAAAGTTAATTAAGGAACAGTATTTTTTAATTTAATGTTGAATAGGTTCAAAATTTTGCTTCGTGTTCTATACTTTAGTTTTTTTTGATTTCTTTGGCGGAGTTTTCTTTTAATTTTATACCATGTTAAAACTTATTGATATCCTAAATTAATACAAAAAATTGATTACGAGTTGAGTTTGAGATGCTGGACGTGTAAATTGAATTTGTAAAAATACCAAATGTAGACTCACAATTTTCAGATTTCTTCTTATTGGACTTTTCTTCCATAACTTCATAGCTGAAATAGTAATAACACATTTATGAATACAATTTTAAAATCTTGAAGGACAATAAAATATCTCAATTTGATGCTATGAATTATGAATACCATAGGAGATTTTTATGAATGAGTAATTCACGTTGTTTTTCCAAAAACGTCCGACTATCCACTTAAATTCATAATTTGGAAATAGTATGTAAGAAAGAGATATATTTAAAACCATATACGTATTTCTAAAAGCATCATCAGTAGTATTGCTTATAAAAATGACAAGATCAGACGATCATCTGAACAAGGACACTGCGGTAACTAGTCATATCAAACAGGAGAAACATGCTGCTTAAGTTTCAAATTTTTCCATTTTATACAAAAATCCAGACGACAGTATAGATGTATGGGTTAAAGAGAAATTCTTTATTAATCTTTACAAACCCAATCTATGTGTTCAAAAAAACTACTCTTATAACCTTCAACTCCCCTGGCCTATGTGAGCTTTTTTCACTTTTCTCTCCACTGTTGCTATTTATTGGAGAGTTTTGGTGTTTTTTTCAGCTTACATATTACATTCTAATTTTATTCATCTTTTACTATTTCTTTCATTATTTGTAAATTATTACATTTTGAATGAATCTTTTAACTTTTATAATTTTTAAGCAATGCCACTGATGTTGCTTTGAGAAATACGTATATGATTTTAAATATATCTCTTTCTTACATATTTCCAAATAGGAGATTTGTTGTTAAAGTAAAACTCACAAGTATGGTGAAGAATTGCCAAATACACGTTTAACACCCTTTACCCTCTTCTTGCTGACTAGAGTATGGAGATATTTTCGCAGCCAGGCTATATCAAGGCTAAACTCTCTGGCAATGTAGTTAACTGAGCATGGACCTTCTTCACTTATAAAGTTGTAGATTTGATCAATAACATTATCAAAAGCATTCAACTTTGGAATAACTAAAAAAATTTGGATTGATTGAATTTTTTCTCGGATGCTATGTTCAGACAGATATCGCACACTCACCCCCAAACTTTTTCCAAAGATTCAGACTAGAGCAATGTTTAACACCGGCTCCCTTCGCTGTACCAGCAATGTAGCTAATGTCTTTTTCATCAAGTTCATCATCTTCGTCTTCATCTTCAAAGTCTCCTTCTCCGCCTGTTCGTTTTGCTTTGAATTTCAACTCTGGCAAGTCATCAGTATTCCAAGAATCTAAAACAAGTGTTGATTCTCTTATGCTTTTCATTTTTTATTATGTAGAAGTTAAGCTTACTATCTTGAGTTTCAAGACAATCTTTCTCCCACTGAGTATAGCTAAATGTATTGACCAATTTCCAGACACAAGATTTTAGACATTGGTCAGAAGGCTTTATTTTGCTTTTAGATTTTTTCTTTGGTTTTTCTTTCACCTTTTCACTGTCACTATCATCAGCAGTGGCAGAGAAATTTTCGTTAAACTGTTTAATTAATTTATCAATTTCATCGTCATCATGAACATCTGGATGCATGACTTTAATGATATTATAGATTGTATCAGTCTGTTTTTCAAGGATCCCAAGTCTGTTTGCATATGAAAATAATGAATGAGAAAACTTGTTACTCATGTTGAATCTTTTGCGTAACGAGATACGGTAATCTGCTTTTAAAGGCATTTCTGAGAGATGAAGAGTAATCTTTTCAAGTAGAATAGCTGGATAGTAGGGGAAAACATGTCTAAATTTATAGTGCAGAAATAAAATAGAGAACTGAGCATCATCGCTGCAACTTTTTTTCTCATAATACGGCTGAATAAATATCAATCCTTTTGAAGAGAGAATTTTTCGACATAAATGCATTGTGCTTGATGAGAAGCCATGAGTTAGTAGACTGAAATTTCCACAAGATGTAATTCCATTATATCGACTTCTAGTGATAAGTTCCAGAATACAATAACCATTAATTCCAATGTCAGTTAGTTTCATGACCGATCCTAAGAGATATTTCTCTCGCTCAGATTGAATGGCAACCAAAATTATTGATGCAGATATCCTTTGGAGGAATTACTTTGATTGATGACTTACTTTTCTCTGTGTTCACTATTCATTTTAACGAATTCTTTGCAAGTTATGAGCTTTCTTTTCTCAAAACTTGAACTACATCCTATTATTCCATTTTTGTTAATTATTTTAACTTTTTCTGCTTTAATTGCCTGTGATAAATTAATAAATCATAATTTACCATCATCTTAAAGAATGAAGAACCGTCCCTTGTAACTTGTAGCTGACTACGATCAAAATTTGGAAAATCATTGAACTTTCCATTATAAGTGAATATTTCTATCTTGTTGGAGTCCTTAATATGGTTCCAAATGAAATCTTTTGAATGATCATCAATAACAAGAGGATAGTTAGTTTTTGGATCTCCCAGAAGTTCCCAGAAATGTTTTAAGCTTATTCCTTCCAAACCTTGACTGCAAATAATTTCAATTAATTGACGATAAAAATGCATGGGGAGGATGAATATTAATTTATTTCAATCTTTACAAAATATTTGAAATTTGATTGAATTTAAACAATATTTTTATGGAGTATAGGTTCTTATTATTGTTTAAATCTAACAACAAGTTACAAATTTTGGTAATGTAAGTGGCATGCATCTCTCTTTTCTTTTGTATAGTATAATATCATACCTCTTTTATTAGACAAAATGGGTGCCTACAAGTTCATGTCAGAGCTATACCGTCACAAGCAAAGTGACACCATGCGCTATCTCCAGAGAATGAAAGTTTGGGAATATAGACAAACAGACTCAATTGTCCGCTTAACCAAACCCTCACGTCCTGATCGTGCAAGACGCCTCGGATATAAAGCTAAGCAAGGTTATGTAATTTACCGAGTTCGTGTCCGTCGCGGTAATAGAAAGAAGCCAGTCTCCAAGGGTGCAACCTATGGTAAACCAACAAACCATGGTGTTAATCAGCTCAAGCCCACTAAATCCATTCAAAGTACTGCTGAAGCTAGAGTTGGCAAGAAATGCGGTGGACTACGCGTCCTTAATTCATACTGGGTAGCAGAAGATTCAACCTACAAATTTTTCGAAGTCATTTGTGTAGATCCTGCCCATGAAGCCATTAGAAGAGATCCTAAAATCAGATGGATTTGTAAAGCTGTCCACAAGCACAGAGAAAATCGTGGATTAACCTCTGCCACTAAGAAATCCCGAGGTCTCGGTCATGGACATGGTTTTAGTAAAACTATTGGTGGTTCCCGACATGCTGCCTGGAAGAGAAATAATCTTGAACGTTTCTTACGAAAGCGTTAAGGACTTTATCAATAAAATTTTTAACGATTGCGAAGTCTTACATTGTCTCTACCATAAGTTGTTGAATTACTTCGCTTATAATAGATAAACGTCTTGATCATAACCACTCTTCAGTATATTTATCACTTGATTATTTCTTAAGAGAAACGATCCAATATTGAGCTCAACTCGTTTGCTAACTATCTTGATGAGCTGTAGAATTCAATAATTCAATTGTTTATAAGCTATGATTATTAATCAGCTAGTAGTTCTAACAAAATAATTAGGGGAATTTGTAATTACTCTCAAGTAAGGATTTAAAAAATAATTGTTAAAAAAATTTAATTAATAGATGCAAAAATTTCTCATAAAACTTTCTAAAGTTGAAATTTATATTCCCTTATTTCATTTTTTAATATAGCCCGTTTAATCAATAATCTGTTAAACCAATCAAATAGCTCTATTCATTAAAAATTTATACTTGGCTAGACAATTTTACTATTACTAAGCAACACACACACAAATCCAATTTCTCATTGGTTTAAATATACTTCTGTCAATTGAATTTGTTCATGAAATCACATTCATCTAAGACATTCATCACATTTCTCCTATCGTTTATTTCAATAATCATGCAAAGTGAAAAAGTCTATGTTGTCGAGAGCCCTGAAAGCGAAGAAGATTTCATCAGTCATCTTCCATCCAATTGTATCTACATGAATAAGGTTTGTTGAAATTTTTCTAATGAATCTTTTAATTACACACAGCTGCCGTTTCTTACCGAAGAAGGTAACTTTTACTATAGAGTTAGATATTCGGATGATGGATATAGTAATACAGCACCTAAATTCGTGGCCAAAGGTAACCCAAAAAAAGTATTCAAATCTTATGAAGATAAAAGAGTAACTGATATGGTTACAAAATAACACATTCTTTTCCAACGACAGAATTTCATTAAATTATTTTAATTACATTCGAATTTACTAAAATATATTGATTTTTTCTTCAAGATACAAAGCAGAGATACAAATTCTTGAAGTTTTTTTTTTCAATTCAAAACCAAAATTAAACAGGATTAAATACATGAAAAATGTAAGCTTGATGAATTTTGTGATTTTTTTTTCATTTTCGAACACTTTTGAATGATTTTCAACAAATTTAATTTTGCATTTCAAAAAAATTTTATTTGTTTTTCTTCTCTCATGAATTATTCTTCGAGGCTTTCTTCAAAAGCATCAAATAATGCATTTTTATTTTCGGTAAGATATTATATATATTCGGTAAATCTGATGCAATTTCTTGAAAAAGATCAAAAATGACATCTCTATTGAAAATGAAATAAAATTAGAGGACAGATAATCGAATTTAGTGAAGAGCAATACAAAATTAATAAAAAACTTTACTAAATTAGAGGAGAGCTTATTGAAATATTACGAAGACAAAAATACAAAAATAGTGAAAAATTATACGAATTTAGAAGAACAACTTTTCATAAGATGCAGAATGGAGAATTGAGTAGATTGAGATGATGAGCACTTTTGTTTCAGCTGAGTCGATTGTAACATGTAAATCATATGACAAGAGATTTAAACAATTTATACTTGTTCAAAAGCCCAAACTTGTTTCGCAGTTGAACAAGTACATGGAAGGAGTCGATCTCTTGATTCTTTTACAACAAATTACAAATCAAAAAAGTAATATTTATATGAAGACAACAGTAGCCTGATTTCCTCAAAAATATTTTGAGCTTGCTGACTCGTTCGTTTGTTCTTAACACTAGCATGACTTCGAGTCAGCAAGTTCAAAATAATATTGTTTTTGGCAAACAATTGATAGCGCTTCTATAAATGCTTACATAATTAACTAGAAATATATCGTTCTAGGTAATTTATCCAAAAGAAACGTTTTATTTGGTAATGGATTACGTCATGTCGCTGAATGTTACAGTTTAGTAATGGATCACACCGAAACTCACAAAGCATTTAGAAATATTCTGAGTAAACTTATTTGGAAAACGCGCGTTTCGTTCTCTTTTGGACTTGTCAGTAAAAGATGTTATACCTTGTGAAACTTGCTAATTCTCCTATTATATCTGGATCGAATCTAGTTTAAAGCCACCTCAAAAGAAACGTAAAATATTGCCAATACCATGCGAAGACGTTCTTTTTGATGAAGTACGTCAGTTGCCAGAGAGAGGAAAATGCAGAAACTCTAACATGAAAACTTATGTAACTTTTAATATATGTGAAGTTAGGCTCTGTTTTGTGTCAAACAGACAACGTTTCTTAGTTTTTCACAATAGACAATAAAAATTTTATTTCTTGTATTCTATTTACTGTCATTTGCAAGTAGATCGTATGTAGGAGTTCCGTTGTCCCATACGTGGTACACATCATAACATTTGAACGGAGAGAGATTTCGAAAAAATTATTAAACAACTGAACTCTTAGTATTTTATTCAATCATCGAAAGAATAGAGAAGAGACTTGGAATAATTCAGTTTAGATCTGATATGATATGACTAATTTGGGATCAGTCAAGGTCTCACAACCAGATAATCTCTGAGTTTATGGAATCACTGATTGTTGCCGATGATATTCACATGCAATTTGAAATAATTATAATTATAATAATTATTTATAATTTATAAATGACTAATTAGAATAGATTCGACTTCTTTTCTCTTACGTAAATTAGCCAGTGAATTTTTTTTCATGATTCGCATTCAATCTTTTGTATATTCTATGGTATATCCTGAAGGTATGATTACTCGATAAAAGTTATCTTACTATTTACCTATGACACTGGGAAGTAGGCTTTCAAAAAAAACTTTTAAACAAAAATTAATTTTTTGAAAAAAAACAACTCTCTTTGAATCAGTATAGCGCGAGTTTGACGAATGATAGAGCCAAGATCTTTGCGTATTCCTATCGATTGGGTGGTAAACGAAGTATTCTTTGAGGCTTGAATGAATAATAATGAGTTGCTAAAATGATGTGTGATAAAACTATCACTGTGGGACTTTAAGGGTTAGAGAAAAATGTACTATTCGAGAAATAGTTTTTTTCAAAAATTTAATTTTAGAAAAAAATTAAATTAATTCCTTCTAGAAATAAATGCTATATTTTTATTGTCTCTAATCCAATGTTTAGAAGACAAAAATTTTTAACGGAATAACTTTTTCTAAAGAAGAGAAAAGTAACTAGGATTGAAACATTTTTCATTTATTTCTCAACAACTTTAATAATTATAATGATTAAATTTCAACACACAGAACAAGAATGTACCATTTTTTTTAATTCGTCCCGACGAAATATTAGGAAGAAACAAATGAATACAAAAGATAGAATCATCTCTAGTATTATGAATCCAAATCTAAAGTTTGAGGCAAGGTTATCGTGAAGACGAAAAACGTTCATATATCCATATAATACTGAACATACATAAAATCCGATAAACATATCCAATAATACTAAAATGAATATCTAAAAAAACAACAAGCATAAAATATATAAATTACCAGTAATTTTCCTTTATAAGACTCTTTTTTTTTCAATAAAACCCAGCATAAAGAAGCCTCGATAATATAAGCTGTTCCAAAAAAGATGGGCTTATCGTCGTTGAAATATTTTGAATGAACTTGGTAATGCAGAACAATGTCAGTTATGAGAATAAGCGGTGCAATTATCTTGATTATTTCAAATTAAAGAATTTCAAATTACCGATTTCAATACAGTTACTGAGTAGATGAAAATTCGTGAGGGAACCATCTTCAACCAAAATCAAGCAATAATATACTTGGTATTTATAGAAACGGACATGATATGAAAATCCAATCAGTTTGGACAAAAAATATTCAAATATTTGGAAGAATTTCATTCTCGATTAGATCATATTTGATTTATGGCTGAGATGTTATTTTTAGAATAAAATTCCATCTATAGTTTAAGAGTGAGTAAATTTTCTGATGCATTACAATTATTTACTCGATTTTCAAAAATTACCAGCCCATTTTCTAAACTGTCTGTCAGCAAATTTTCGCTGTTGTACTGCTGTGTATAAGGCAGTGTTGTATTCAGCTTTGCAGCAAAATAAGGAACCTTAATTAAGTTTTGTGGTCTCCTCTTTTGTTCCTAAACCTTTTTTATCATTGGAAAAAAATCTGTTATTAATTTACGCTAATTTGTCAAAATCTTTGGGTATGATCTTTGATTGTTGAGCTGATTGCAGTAGCTATCTTAACAGAACCTTGTGGTATCGCTCCTCAAAATAATTCAGTTTATCAGGACTAGCGGGAGAAGACGTGTTTATCTCAAGATATATTTATTCTTGTCATCAACCCTTGAATCGTAAATCTGCAAAATTCCTTGAAGAGCAAAAGGAAAATCTCTACAATGTAGGAAAATTGATTCAAAACATTTTTAAATAGCAAAGTGATCTTTGCGTGGATAATAATCACATTTATTAGACTTTTGAACTACCACTAGCTTCGGTTTTTTTCTTCCATGAGAATTTCGTTTATTCTTTTGCATGATCTATTATGCTTTTCGCTAATTCCTTGATGGAAAAATTTCTAGCTACTTTTCTATGTTTAGCTTTGATTCAAAGCCTTTGAATGATAGGTCCTTTAAAATTTAAATCACTTATTTCAGAATATAGCTTTCTTGTTGGCCGTTTACAACCATAGTTTCTCACCAAATGATCGTAAGTATCCACGCCACCTTTGATAGAATCATTATTATGATTCTCTCATTATAATTCTCTAATAATTCTGACTTATTTGAGGTATCATCAGTTTCATTATGGGAACTTGGAAGGAGAACAACTGGACGATAACGCAAGAGAAATTTTTGCCTTACTGACAGTCAACGACTGTTCTATTCATTATGATCCTAAAAAATCAAGAGGTATTTGGAAAATTAGTCCATAGTACATGCGTTTAATCAGATTTAGTCTATACTTACCTGTGTGTATTTAATTTTCACTTTTAGTCTATTTTTATTTTTTCTTTTGTTCAGAACTAGTCTACATTTGTTCACTCTTATTTAGAATTTAGTTACAATACTCTTTTATAGTCTAAACTAGTATGGTTTTCAAAAATAGTACAAGACTGCAAGACTGCACTACAAGAATTTGGTCCAAAATTTAACGATTACTTCTTGGCCGCATCAATTGTTGCTCCTAAGCTTAAAGTTCTGGTTCAAAATGTTGAGGCCAATTCTGATATCATAAGTGTTGTGAATCTTTGTGAAAAAGTATGGTTCTCCTGTGGTTCTACTAGTTATTCTGGCTATTCATGTATTCATCCACTTGCAGTCATATTTAATGAGAACTTAGCTATCAAATCATACGTTCATACTGCTTTACTAACAGAATCAACTTTTGATCACCCTTTCACTTTGAAATCAACAAAAAATTTAGAACTCAAACTTCAAAGAAATGAGTTTTTTGCGCTACTACGAGATACGCCATACATTTCTTTAAAAATTTGAATTTTATTTTTGATCATTTTCCCTACTTGATAATCGACGAAATTTTAATGATTCAAGGTCCCTGAATAATGAGGATTTCATCAAAAGTTTTTGGTGATACGGTAATCGGTTTTTGATAACTCTCTCACTCAACTCAAAAATGGCGTTAAATCGAGATTTGAAACATGCCATAATTTTCTTGAAATTGGTTCTTAATTCTAATTTTACTTACTTGAAACTTGAGAACTATAGTGTCTGCAAGAAATTCGAAAATCATCTGGTTAATGAAGATAAGAATAAAGCAAAGACAAAATCATATTTCTCCTCTATAGATCGGATCTGAAAATTTATTGTTCAGCCGAGAAAATTCACTTCTTTCCCAAAAACATGGCTTTCCTCATTTATTGTGATATGATGACATTAAAAAAGAATAGAAATTTGACACAGAATCTGAATCTGGTCTTAGAATTTGCGAATTGCTTTTAGTTTTGGAGATTTTCACAAAAATGATAATTTAGAATTTTCTAAAAAATGGAGTTACTGTAAATGATCGATTAGTGTTTGGAAAAAGAGAAAAAATTTATTGAATAAAAATTGAAATTTTCTAGAAGAGCAAACCAGCTTTATTCCACTGTTTGTTGACAATCTTCAATTTGAGGTTTACGAAATTGTCTGTAGATCAGAACGATAAAAAGAAAGAAACAATTCAACGATTGCGCAATAAACAGGATCCCAGAGTATATTTGACATCTCTTTTGCAAGCAAATGTCTGGATTTACCGAACTAAATTGCACAGCGAAAATGTTAATCGTTAGGAAAAAAGCTTCAACGAATCTAACAATCAATATTAAAATGATTATAGAAACAATCTGAAAATACTCATCATGAAACTTCTCACTGAAATCTTGACAATATTTTGTTGGTTGATCAAGAGAAATCTTATATAGGCAAGGCTGGATAGCAAGCCAAAGCTGCCACAAGTCATAACGGAAGATGAAACATATAGGTTCGAAACTGGATCATTGATCATGTGAAGGTCGATACCTATGCCAAGTATTGATGCAAACGCAATCTATTATTATAAAAATTAATAATTATAATTCACAATGTTTAGCGTCGTTAACTGGCATACGAGAGTTATATGAAGAATTTTATTCATAATCAAGGATTTTCTGATGTAGTTTTAGAAAAGAAATATTATTTAAATTATATCTCGAGTCCAATCAGAAATTGAGACGACAAAAGTCTTTTTAGAACTAGACTTTACAAAATTGTTAGTTCTATATATTCTGAATATAGATTTATCAATCAAATTGAATGATTTGAACTATTCTTCCTTTCAGGACATTTTGAAGTTTGTATAGACATCTATTGAAGCTTTCAGCAATTATTAAGTTTTATCTTTAGTGAAGCTTCTTCATATTTTCAAGCCAAGTTACAGAATATGATGATTATAACAGTTGATACAGTTATGTTTTACAAGTATTGAAAATATCAATGTTGATAAAAAATAATTAATTTTAATTTTATGAACTCAAATTAAGTTATTCTGAAAATTTGCTCTATAGAATTAATCGGAAAATGATAGTGGTACAGAATTAGCAGACAATCTTTTGGCCAAGATTTCAGGGAATTTCAATTTAAATTAAGTAAGAAATTAATCCTAAAAGTTAGCCAAGTTTTGAAAAATAAATTAGAAATTCATGGACATATTTTAATGAGAGTGTCAAACTTATATATTTTTACATTCTTAAATATTTTTATAAATATTCTAGTAATCTTAAAACCAGTACAATAAATCCTCAAGTTATTTAAATTTTAAGAATACACTGATTTCGTACTGGGTTTGTCTTTTTTCTTATTCAGAAGTTTCAAGATACTATGACTGAACATATGACTGAATATATTGAATGTAACATACATTTTCAAGTGTGAAAAAGTTTAGTCTTCTTATAAATTACTAATTATAATTAGCATTCGTGGTAGATTCAAGCTC
This sequence comes from Gyrodactylus bullatarudis, assembly GCA_012064415.1. Classification (NCBI taxonomy): domain Eukaryota; kingdom Metazoa; phylum Platyhelminthes; class Monogenea; order Gyrodactylidea; family Gyrodactylidae; genus Gyrodactylus; species Gyrodactylus bullatarudis. The sequence continues at coordinate 583,358 of SSNU01000075.1, read as the reverse complement.
ATCTCTGATTGGCTAGACTTGAAATAAAAATAACTTGAAATAAATAATTTTTCTAAAACCTTATAAATTATAAATCTGAATCAGAATAATTTCTTCGGGAATATCACTGAAATTTTAGGTAATAATAATACAGAAGTAAGTTTAGATTTAGCCTAGCAATTTATTCAGAATTATCTTATCTGAATTTTTTATTGGTTTCATTTCATAAATCGATTAAACAATTTTTAGCAGAGAAATTTCATTCTCTCCTGAGCTCGATAAACTTGTTAATATTCGAGTGCAAATTCATATGAATTCGTGGAGATAATCAAGGAGGTTAACGCAAAGAATGATTTCACTAGATGTTTCGTCATTGTTCACGAATGTCCCCCTAATTGAAACAGTTGATTTCATTATAAAAATATCCAAAGAAATTGAAGGATTCCCAATCCCTCCAATGCTGCTCAAACGACTACTATCATTATGTTGCAAAAATGTGACTTTTTCGTTTGACGATAAGATCTTTGTCCAGATAGACAGTGTAGCAATGGGTTCCCCCTTGGGCCCGATCCTGGCCGAAATATTCACGGGCAAATTGGAGATAGGCCCTTTAGCGGAGTCCATTGATAAATCCAAAATCTACAGGAGATACGTTGATGATATTTTCATGATTGAGAATAAAGACATCAACCCGGAGGAAATAGTGGAGAAGTTTAATAGTGCTCACCATTGCCTCAAATTCACTTTAGAAACAGAAGAAAATGACCAAATACCATTTTTAGAAGTTTTGTTGTGCAGAAAAGAGGATGGTACATTATTAAGGAAAATCTTTAGAAAATTTTCTGATTTAAATCAACGTTCACAGGAAAGCTGCTGAGCTTCAACTCTTTTTTCCACCCAAGTCCACAAATATAGGATTGGTTAAATCCTTATTCAACAGATTAGAAAGAATCGTCTCAGATGAATTCCTTGCAGATGAAAAAGAAAACTTAAAGAAAATCTTCATGGAGAACAAGTATCCAGAAGAGTTTCTTAACAATATAGTTGGAAGAGAAGAGACAGTCATGAATGAAAAAGAAGTAGACAACAACATAACAGTGCTCTTACCGTTTAAAGATGACGTCCTGGCTGACACAACAAAATCTAGGATCAGACAATGGTACAACTCAACCTTTCCGAAACTAGATGTAAAATTTGTGTTCAAAACCAAAAGATTATTTTCCAATACTACGAAGGACAGACCTAACCCGTTATCAGAATCGTATGCTGTGTACAAGTTCAAATGCTTTTGTTGTGCTGAATATATAGGCCATACCACAAGGAGGCTTGAAGACAGAGTAACAGAACATTTAAACACAGGTAATACTGCAATAAGGGACCACTTGAAGGAGTGTGACGAAAAAGTTTCCCCAAAAAACTTTGAAATTCTATACAAACAGACAAACAGGGAAAAACATCACAGCCTCAAGACTGCAGAAGCCACCTTTATATTAAAAGAACAACCCAGCTTATGTGTCCAAAAGAAATTTTTGCAACAATTAGTGATCCCTAAACCACTAATTAAGTAAAGACAGAAATGGAACGATGGTGAAAAGACTGAAAAATCCAAACGTAGCAAGACAGCGGTTCAAACTACCTTAACTTCGTTCTACAGCCAATGATGAATTTGTAAATTGTAAAAAATCAACTATATAAACTGTAATATCTAATCATAAATAACATATTAAATGTATACTATTAATTTCCTATCAATCATATGTATGAAAAATTTAAAAAAACTACAAACATGTCTGTACACACTCCCCACGTGTTACGTGGGGGTTTTCATCATAACTATGAGTTTGTACATTATGAGTGTGTCTATGTTACATACACCCAATGTACCTACCTATGAGAGGCTATCCAATCAAAACCCTTTCTTTAAATATTGTAATTATGAATGTACTTATATTGGCATGTAAAGACTGATGAGTATGCCTGAAATATAGCGCTTATCTCTTTAAAAATTTGGGCATCGCCTTTCATTTGAAAAATGGTAGACAGCATAGCCAAAGTAAAAGATTGCAGTTCATCTGGTAAAAAAAAATAATAAATAATGTTTAATTAAATACACTGATTTTATTGAATTTCTATATCAAGAAATGAAGAATGAATAGAATATTTAATTGATCAAAAGATTCAACTTCGAATGCTTTGTATGTGATTACTGGGTTTATAATACAATAAATCGTTTTAAATTTATTATTTTAATATATTGATAATTATAATTGAGGTAAATTCTTTTTGTGGAAAATGCCGAGCTTCTTCAAAAATATTTTCTGATGACGAAGGGATCTTGATGAGAAATTAGAAGTTGAGTGAATATTTAGTGATTAAGCTTATATACCGGATCTCATCAGACTATTACACCGGCTTGATGTTTAGACTAATCTATAGAACATTTGCCCCCTCTTGTTTTTCAGTAATTTTTCTGAGTGACAAAGAGAGTCTAAGAGACTAAGGGCTTTTTAACATCGATGAAATGAAAACGAATTCCTTGTGGTGAGAAGATCAACACAATTCAAATTGAATTCAAGCTTAAAATAAGAAGTTTCATGAAAGTCAATTTTAGTGTCAAATGAAAGAAGATATGATCACAGGTTGACTATTTAAATTTTTTATTTGTAATTATATTTTTTCTTAACTTTTAACAGTTTCTAAAATACAGAAAAATCGATATATGTATTTAATTAATAATATTATTTGGTATTTTAAAATTTATTACTTGATTTTTATATATATATTGGCAATGAGAAGTTCATGTAAAGCGGTCTATATAAAATAGGATAAAGTTTTAAGTAAATTTTATTTGAAAAAAAAGAAATTTGATCGAATTTAACAAGCCTCTCTAATTTCATTTCTATAGTTGAACAGGACCAAAACTGAAAATATTAAACTCAGGATTGCAACAATCATTGCGAATGCAGCTGATGCCTGATATTCTTTTTCAAATGCATCCAAAGATTCACTTTTAAAGATGCTGAAAGCGGACATGAAACCTTTCATATCTTCAAGACGTTTTATTGTATAAGCGAATGCAATTGTAGCAAGGATTATACTGACCAACAGGAATGGCAATAGCTAAAAACGAAAATTAAGAAATTCTTAGTTTCTCACGAGAATTCTAATAAATCGGTTTTCTGTTTTAACTACGAAAAAGAGACAGATTAATCCACATATGAACCCGATTACACCGCAGGCAATCAGTAGGGATTCTGCATTCCTCTCTTTAGCTCCATCTGTCTGTTGGTATAAATCAGCACCAATGCCCAACACTATGAGGGATGAAATCTGTTTCAATAGAATAAATTCAAATTTACCAGAATTAATACTGCTATTCCAAGCAATAAGGATCGTTGAGATGGCATTTCAAAATGAATTCCTTGTTGATAAAATTCTCTGGTTTACTCAAATTTTATTTTTATTTCAAAAGACATCAAAAGATAACCAATCCAGCTTTAATGGTGAGTGCATTACTCAAAATAGACGAAAAAATTGCACCATGGCTGGATTACTTAGAACTTTTATAATAAATATATAGATTTGGAATAATTGAAAAAATGAAAATTTCACTCTCTACAGTGAGGGCTTAGAGATTCGTGTACGAATTATGTGTACTATTGTGTAGTAAAGAACAGTTTGTAAATTGATTATTTTTGAGATTTTTTATTCAGATAAGATTTTTCTGGTCCAAAATGTTTTGCTGATCACGAATCTGATCTTGAAAAATCCTTGATTATTCCCAAGCTGAGCTATTGACCAAAAGACAAATTTGCACAAAATTTTAGACCATCACTTCAAGGACTACTGTATCCTAATTGAGGTAGATTTCTTTTCTACTTCAAATAGCTCAGAAACTAGAAGAGTCAAGGGAAACTTTCCTTCTTCTTTTTTGTTAAGAATTTATTCCTGAATAAGATGATTTCATTTATTTCTTTCTATCTCATTCATGTTTTTGTACTTCATGCACTTGAAATTGAATGAATCATTCAATTTTTTAAGATCAAATCTAAAATGATAGGACAAAAAAAGTAATTTTTAAGAAAATATGATACCATCTGGTCTTCAAAATATCACAAATGAATTCGGAATCTACATTGGATAATCATATAAACATCTACATTGCTATTTATAAAAGAGGAAACAATTTGATCAGATTGTCTTCTGGTTAGTAAATGTCGAAAACTCAAGATAGTTTTAAGTCTATGTTTTTGCCCTAAATCTGTTGCTAAGTTACTGAGATCTAAACAAACCCCATCATAAGGTTACTATAAATAATACAATTGAGATGACAGTTTAGTAAAAACATTTAAGAGAAAAGTTAGAAAATATCAGAAAATGATGTATTAAAAATATTCATATTGTTCATCTTGTATGAGTATTGTTAGAAATCTCATGAGTTTCGTGAAATGTGCTGGGAATTGTGTGATTCATGTGCTCAATTTATAATTTGTTATTTTGTGAATGATTGGGACAACAGGCCATTTTAAACTCGTTCTTATACATAAGAGGAGCTGTGATTAAGTAGATCAACTTAAGAAAAGCCACAATCAAAGCAAATGCTGCTGCCACCACGTATAGTGTCTTGATTGTTTCAAAAGCACTCGAAAAACTAGAATAGAGCGAAGATGAATTGAATAAAATTGCTATGTAATCTATTGCCTGAATTCGTAAAATTATCAAGGCACCAGCCACAGCTGCTAGAACAATACTGAACACCAGTATTATGATAAGCTATGAAAAAAATCAATTATTATACAATTGATAACTTACAAAGTTTTTGGTACAATTTCCATTTTTTTCCTTTGCCGCAAAAGAAATGCAAACGATTGAGCTAATGAAACCCAGACAGCCGGATGTGACCAAGACAATTTCAGCATCATTCCTAATATAGAGACAAAAATATATTCCAATGCCAATAACGACCAGGGTCGAAAGCTATTGCAAAGTGATTATTAATCTATGCTTTACCATTATAATAATTCCGAGAGCCAAAAGGAATTTCTTTTTACCTTCCATAGGCGAGACTTGAGATTAGATTGTATATCTATTGAGTTTCTTTATCTTAAAGTTTTCCACCAAGCTGAAACAACCAATGGTAAATGAAGAAATATTTTTTTCCAATAGGATTTCCTATATTGAGTTTAGTTTAACAAAGATTTAACAGATTGATTCGCCAATAGAAATTCAAAGTATTTCCACTATAATCAACTGCTTCAGAATTGAGTTAGTTTACACATTGAAAATTTTAATCATTGCTTTTTTAAAAAATACTTGTCAAAATCCTTTATTTAGTTTAAAATACGACAGAATTTCCTCCATCTCTTGTTAATTCTAAATTCTCGACTATAGAAATTAAGAATGATACGATTTTCCTCAAGGCTGATTCGGAAAATCTATTCATTTTACAAAATTGTTCCACCAGTGGAACCCAACTCTTTCTCGAGCGATAATTTTAACTCAAAGATACCTAAAACACTTTTTTTACCCCTCATTAGAAAGGAAATTTATTAAGCTAAAAAAATATAATTCATAAAGATAGCTTTTAACTGATGCACACTAGGCTAGGGTGAAATTTTTTTTTCTCCGAATAACACACTAGAGGACTTTCTTTTCTGATAAATTTTAGTGCTCAGATCATGTTTTGCATAATTTTAAAGCGTGAAAGTCATTCTCCATTATGTCATTGCCCATTTTTTCCACAATCTCCCACGGACATGATAAAATAACGAAATTAACCATGAAGCTCCTTTTGATGAAAAGATTACTATTTTTAGAAATAAAAGTTAAGAAACTCATTAAATGGCCAAGATATTCCGGATTTTAGTGATTGCGCAGTAAAAACTCATTGAAAATTGAGCGGCGATTTAAATTTTTTGGATTTTTAAAACCGAATGACATAATGGAGAATCATTTTCGACACATGCTTCAATACAAAATAATGCTTAGAATTGATAGTTCTATCAGAAAAGTCGGTTAAAATTTTCACCCTAGCCTAATGCACACCATAGTTACTTGAAGAAGGGTGATTTTTTGAAAATGTTGTCAAATATTTAAAAAATATTTAGAACGTTTTTTTGAAAACCTATTTGCTGAGGTCTTAGAAAAAAATAGTTGTAAATCTCAAATATGTATTCACCTGCTCGATATCTCTTATAGTTAGAAGATAACTTTTTTTAAAACAAAAATGTCAATTTTAACCTCTTTTATCTATGAAATGATAATTCGGCTTTCAAAAAGGAATTCAGATTCAGAATCAACGTAATTATTTTGGTTAGGTTGCAAATTTTCTCATTTGTGTGATAAAAAAAATAATTTGAGACATGGAGGGTTAATTAGGAAGAACGCAGAAGGAGCAAATTTTATAGAGAGAAGAAGAAAGTGATGCCAAGATTTTCACAAATAAGGCCTTTATTTCGGGCATACTCATCAGTGTGATACATGCCATATATATAAGGTTTTTAGAAAGAAAATGAACATCGAAAGGTTATTGGTTA
>SSNU01000075.1:446215-570269 GCA_012064415.1 Gyrodactylus bullatarudis | reverse complement strand
CAGGGTAATCTAAATGTTTTTTATTCTAATCTTAATTTTAATGTTCTTTCAAGTGATGAATTATATTATCAGAGTTATTACTCTAATAATTCTGATTACTATAACAATCACTGTAATTTTTATAATCCTTGTTTTTTAAGAAATACTAAACCTTTCTCTCCTTTTTCTTTTTATACAGATAGACCAATACAACCCAGAATACAAAATAGTCGGGCAGCAAGCGAACAACGTTATAGTCAATCTATGCCGAACAGCTCCCTGAAGAACTACTTGGTTCAAAATTATTGTTAGAGAAAAGTAATTAGTTTTTATTTTTTTTCTTTTAGTTGATTAAATCCTGAGAACAACATTTCTTTTGAAATTATCTTTTCTTAATGCAGAATAATTTTAAGAACCTTTGGTCAAAATAATAAAAAATATATTCAAATAATGATAGCATTTCTATGAGCATTTGTTCAATGGTTTTGAACCAACGTCTTGAAATAAATTTAATACAATTTCTTTTGGATTTTAAGCCCTGGAAAGGTAATTAAGAATTACTATAATCATACTAGTCTCTAACATCTCAATTAAAAAGTTTAGTTCGAATCTTTGAAATCGATCATTCTCTGAATTTGATAATCTTGAGCTGATAGAAATCATCTCGGAATGGAGAAACAATCTAATTCTTTAATCTGAGATTAGTCTGTAGTGAGATTATTAGAATTATAATTTGATCTCTTTCTCAAGAAAATGACCTGATCGACGTTATGTCCATGAATTTTGGTTTATTTTCCTAGATTTTTTTCATGACTTGCATCTTTCTTCTTTCATGTGGTCTGTTAGAACGCTGATTACAGTTATTTTGACGCAATTATTTTTAGTTCAGGATTTATCGATCAAAATTCTTTTTTCTGATCCAAAAGCCTAGATATCTCTCAAACTTCACCCGATCTGATTATTCACTACAAACTAAAATGCTCATATATTAAAAATAAACTCATGCTATTAAATATTAACCCTCATATCATAAACTTAACCATGTATTTTTTGTCTAATAGAAAGCAATATGTTGCCTTCAACTCCACCACTAGTAATTTAGTAAAAATAAACTCTGGCGTCCCCCAAGGTTCACTAATTGGCCCACTTCTTTTTAAAACTTGTTTCGCTGATATTCAGCTCCCTGAGGATATTGAGGGTGTCCTCATAAAATATGCCGACGATCTAAAATTCGTCTTCAAAGTTAATAATGTTTCAGACATTGATAAAAGAAATAACAACTTCTCACTTCTTAAAGATTCTTGAGACCATGGGGCTCTATACATATAGAGATAAATGTAAATTATTACTCCCATTGGGACTCCCTGCAACCCTCATGGAATTGCTTCTACTTCCTGGAGAAATTTTCTCCTTCACTTCAGATCTAGGTTTCAGTGTTAAAAATAATTTAAAACTTATCTAAGATTAAAACTTTACTCTTTACAATAAAAAAATTCTCAAAGACTGTTAATCTACCACTTAAAGCTTACAAAGCTTTAATATTATCATTAATTGATTATCTTGCCCCCTTATTATCTAATTTGAACAATCTCTTATGATTGAACGTATTCAATACAACTTTTTACATTCTTCATATCCTAATATTGACTCTTACTATGCTCTTATAGCTATATCGGGTCTAAATCCACTCTGGGTCCGTAGATTTGCATTGATTATTAAGAAATTTTCATAATCTTATAATTTAATATAATTTAAGAAACATATCCTATGATTTTAATATTCTATTATCTTGCTTTAATTTTCTCTTTACCAAGTATGACTTATCTGATTGTCAGAACCTTTCTTATCTTAAATTAATTATGGCTCATATCAGATCTAAAATTGACTACTCAAAATCTCTCCTTTTTTAGTAACCAGGTGACGAATCGAATTACTTTTCAGACTATTCTCATAATTGACCGTATACATTAAACCTGCTTTTTCAATTTTTATTCAGATGTATATTTTTATTATTCTCTTTCAAATTATTTTATTGACATATTATGTATACTTAATTTTCAAATATAAGAACTTTTTCTAACGAAAAAAATAGATTTTTGAGAAATTAGGTGATTTTATATTTGAATTCTACAGGTATGATTACTCGATAAAAGTTATCTTACTTCAAAAGATTAATAGATTTCCTATAGAATGGGTATAAATAAAAAAAATTCCGAGCTTCTCTAAAGTCTTAACGAGTTTCCATTCATTTCATAAAGCTATTGCTTGAATCCCCCACCCTAAATTAGCCTTTTCGTACTAATAGAAAATAATTATAATTGATTTGATTGAAAATGAAATTAATAACAATACTAGGCGAGTAACAATATAATAAATATATTTTTTATCTAGCTGAACTTTTGCAAACCCTTTTTGTGTTTCATTTCGTGTTTATGCATGTATACGACTTGATTGATTTTTCAAATGAAATTTTTTATGAGAAAAATTCTTTTTAGAGCTTCTAATGCTGGAAAGACAACCATCTCCAAGAGGCTTGCAGAAATCAATAAAGGAGAATTCCTCTTTATTTGCATGGATGATTTTTATTACGTGAGTAAGCTATCAGGTCATGCTGACATGATCCTGAAATTATTTTCCTAAGCATGACAAACAAAGAATTCACTTTTGGGAAATTTCATGTAAGCCTAATTGACATTAAGATTCACTATTTTTACAAAAAACTTTTATCTACGGATCTACAGGAAAAAATTATTCCATGAAATCAACCATTAAATTAGACCATGATTTGTTGAAAATTGAAGATTTAAAGCAATCTGATACTGATTTTTCGGATCAAGATAAGAGATCAATCTCATGAGTAAATAAATCGATAGATTAACCCTTCATGTCCTATTGTTCCACCAGTCTTTCTTGAGCGACAATTTTAACTGAAAGATACCAAAAACACTTTGCTTACCCCTCTTTAGAAAGGAAATTTATTAAGCTACAAAATTATGTATAATTTATAGAGATAACCTTTAACTGATGCACACCATAGTTACTTGAAGAAGGGTGATTTTTTGAAAAATGTTGTGAAACATTAAAAAAATATTTGGAACGTTTTTTTGAAAACCTATTTGCTGATGTCTTAGAAAGAAATAAAATAATAGTCGTAGATTTCAATTATGCAATCACCTGCTTGATATCTCTTATAGCTTAGAAGATAAATGGTTTAAAGCCAAAAATGCCAATTTTAACCTCTATTATCTTTGAAATAATGAGTCGGCATACAAAATGGAATTCAGATTCGGAATCAGCTTAGTTATTTTGGTTAGTTTGCAAATTTTCTTGAAATCTACTAAGAAGTAGGACGAATATATTTAAATTCTAATATTTTGGACAAATTCTGTCACTTTTCTAGTTTTTCAACTTGTAGAGAATTTTCTCCTGATTCGATCAGTACCACTAAACTAGGTTAAGTTCTTTAGATGAGATAAGTCTCACTTGTCCGACGCTAACATTTAGAATTTGAGAGATTTTCCTGAGGCTCAATCCATTTTGGATTAATTCTGAAATCTGAAATTTGTGGAGTCCATTCAGGCGTGCATGATAGGCTCTCATGGTATAAAATGAAGGATTGCCAAAAATACACAATCTCATTGATGAACCAATCAGATTGAAGGTACAGAAGCAAAAAATGAATCTAAGTCTCTCAAAGAGATGCCAAATAAGAATTTTTAAACTAGGCTTGAAATTCTCTTTCATTTGCAGAAAAAATTATATTTCTATCATTTATAATAAAAAAGTTATGGGAGTTTAAATTTTGACTAAAAATGAGCTCAATTTATTGAATAATGTTTCCAAAGTCACTGAAAAGACTTTAGAATTCTCTAATGATTTTTAATTTAACAAGGTGTAATTATGAAACAACCTTTAATAGACAATTTGTGACTGAAATGTAATGCATAATTAGTAAAAAACTTTAGCTCAACTTGTAAATTAGAGGAGAGGGTGACGCATTAATTTTTCATCAAAATTTCGAAGTTTATTTTCATTAGTTTCCATACTTAATGAACGAATTTGATTGGGTTTAGTGGTACTGATCGAATCAGGAGAAAATTCTCTACAAGTTGAAAAACTAGAAAAGTGACAGAATTTGCCCAAAATATTAGAATTTAAATATATTTGTCCTACTTCTTAGTAGATTTCAAATACGAACTCTTATTTTTAGCTGGAAAATCAGGGTGTGCACATTCTCGCACACCAAAACTGGTGCACAACTGTATTTAGAAAATTTATCAAATTTGCTACGTATAAGTAATAATTATGCATCTGGTTTACTTTTTGATGAATTTCGAATGTGATCAATCAAAGATTAATAAAAATTATTAAAAATCCTCGGCTCAATTTCATCAACTTGAGACAAACATGTCTAATTCTTCTTCTCTTTCAGCCTCCAGAAAGTCCAAAAGCCATCAAGATCGAAGATATGCCCATACCGAATTTTGATTGTAAGCTTCTTTCAATGGCCATATTTTTAAGAATCTTTAAAAAGAAATTCTCTCTAGGCATGCAAGCGATTGATTGGGAATCCTTAAACCAAGACTTCAAGAAGAAACTTTTACTGGCACCAAAAACAGTCAAATATCTTATTGTGGAAGGAATTTTTGTATTGAACTATGAGTAGGTTCAGCCAGGAAAATCTTTCATTACAAATTCAATTATTAGATTTATGAATTTTTTCAAATCTCAAAATACTGATTTTTCGAGTTTCATTCAGAATACAAGGTTGTTTAATTTATTTTCATTTTAGCACTGAACTGATAAATTTGCTTCTAGAGAATTTAAATAATGGGTTTTAATCTCAATTTGAAGGAGCTTCAACGTTTATGCTTAGAAATCTAGAAAAAAAAATTACTGTTATTTAATCTCGTGAATAAAGATTCAGTTCACGTGCTATGTCACTGATAGAATTCATGTTCCTAAACGAGTTTTCAATTGGCTAAAGATAAGGAAACACACACAGGGTTCTTGAAACTTTTCTTATTTCAACTGCTTACTCAAGCTGATAAAGCAAACTATCAAAAAAATTTGTTTATTTTATTAGACAAATAGTTAAATTAGGATTAGAAAGTTGTTTCACCCTCTTGAAGAAAATAATAACAAAAATAAATTAGCTTGAAAATCAAAAAGGCTTCTCGAGCTTCCAAATATCGTTCTAGGGTTAAAAAAATAGGAAATTCTCACCTTTCTTTGAACTAGCTACGACAATGATTTAGTAAGATTCCTAAAGTTTTTTCAGTTATTTACTTGATTTGAGATTCCCTTTCCTTTGTTCATTAACAGGCCTATCGCTTCAAGAATGGATCTCAAAATATTCCTAACACTCGACAAGCAAACAATGTATGAAAGACGCCTGTAAGTTCAAAGTGCAAAGCAATAATGATCAATACAAAGTCACCAAAATTCATATTACTCTTTGAGCTCATCTAGAAAAATTGAACTTTGGCACACAATATAGAGAATAAAATACACAAATTTTCCTATTATGAAAGTTATTGACCTTCAGAATCAAACGTAAGGCTGGTAAATATTTTTGAATGAATATTAAAACTACTTTCCATACACTCGTTAAAAAAAGATACAGCGATATGACCGAAAATTTTCTCTGCATAAGATGTGAAATATTCTTGCTGAATTCGACGTTAGCAATAGAGCACGGAGGTTTGCACAAATATTGGTTAAATGAGAGAACAGTTGTCCCCTCTTATTTCTCTCCAAGTTTACTTTGAATCGTGTTGGTCTTTTTATTATAATAAAAAGATAATTATCGATGACATGAAAACTCACCGCAAGAGATTCGTTTTCATTTCATCGATGTTAAAAAGCCCTTAGTCTGTTTATCTTTCAGAAAAACTACTGCAAAACAAGAGGGGGCAAATGTTCTATAGATCAGCCCAAATATTTGAGCCTTTTCAAGTTTATTTATGAGAACTGGACACACTTCTACGGATAAAAAAATCCTTGAGAATAAAAGAAGTGGTCTCTCGGATTAGGAGCAATTAAATTAAATTAATTTCCAAAAATTTTAAATAATGGACATTAGATCTCAAAATTTATTTATATTAAATTTGATTGTTTATTTTTCTTCAATTCCGTTTAAAAATTAGTAGAGCGAATACTATTTCCAGAACAACTTTAGCTTATTGTTGCTGATTGATCTATACTTTAGTCTTGTTAATTTCAATGTATCTAGGCATAAGATAAAACTTTGATCTTTAATAATATCTGTTTGTTGATCATCTCTTGATATTCTTTAAATAGAGAACGAAAGTATCAAATTCCTGAGCCAGCCAATTACTTTGAACGATTTGTATATCCAGCTTATTTAAAAGTTTCCAGTCAAATAGAACTTGAAAAAGAATCAATTCGTGAGTGATTCGTAAAATTAAAATTTTGATCCTCCTAAACCTCATTATACACCATCCTTTTATTTCAAAATCAAAAAGAATCTCTTTCGTAAAAATAAAAAATCCTCATCACACTTAATAGTAGTTATTTGAATTTCAAAAGATTATTTTAAACAATTTCACAGGTTTTGAAACAAAATTTCTGATACTATTCAAGCATTTACGAGCTCCTTTTAAGATATTATATTCTCTTATTCTCAAAATTGTAAAAATTTGAGTGCAAAGCCTTACGACTTAAAAGTCAATTTTTCGTGATTTTCTGAAAAAATAAAAGCTAAAATTAAGTAAAAGTTTTAAAATTTTAATCAGAATTCAGATTTTTATTTTTAATGATTCTATATTTGTAGGAAAAATGTTTAAAGCATTATGCTTTATCGAGAAGGCTTTTGAGAATTTCACATCATTCTTACTCATCATTTATATCGCTAGATTTAATCGCCTAATTTTCATTCAACAACAAGCAAGGAACAGTTTATCGAATCAATTTTTATTTCTTTCATAGCATGGCCTTCATTATTTCGTAGCCATTCATACAACTAATCCTGGTTTTGATTCCAACTAATCAATAACTTATTGAGGTTCTCAAGAATTTCTTTAATCAACATCTGATCACATGTTAACTTTATACATCATAGGCTGATTCCTCATTGATCTTCTATTCTTCATGAAGGATGCTTTAACATAAATGGATTTCTCAAATGGCCAACATTCTTATCCTCATAAGGAATGATTAATTCAGTCAGCGGAAAGTGCTTATAATCTTCAATATCAGATTCAGTATTTGGTATAGTGGCTACAGCCTAAACAGTTTAGGCCCGAGGTTTAGACATTTCAAATGAATTAGAGATACGAAAAAGTTCATCGAAATCCTATCTAATCAAACAAAATTGCACTGATTGAAATAATAATGTTTGTTTCAATAACCTTTTATTTTAAGTTAGTTTCATTTTTTCAAAACTAACTGAAAATACTCTGAAATTTGGATTGAAAAGCTTCTATTAACAAATATTTATAACTTTTATGTGTATGCAAAAAATTATAGTGATTATAAATAAGAGTTAAGTGAAGTTCTCAAGTTCAATGCTTACAATTTTCGTACGAGAAATTATCTAAACTACAATTTTTGGATATTGGAAATAAGATTTATATTAATAAATTATCATTTTTATTATTTTCCAAAAGTCTCACATAAATTCTTATACGTTTTTCTGAATTTTTTTATCTCTTTTCTTCCCTCAATAGTACTGTCAATGATAAAGTTTCTGATAGTAGCTGAGCACGATTTCCCAGCAGCATTGTTCATAACTTGAACTGCCCGTTATGATTATTATGAGTATTATGATGAAGTGATGGGAAACGAATAATTTCTCCCGAATTAATTTGCTCTGGAGAAATTAGGGGAGGAATTATAAAAGGCGTTGAACTGAAATCAATCATTTCAAAATAGTCTTCAGCCAGTAGATTGAGTGTTGGCTTACAGTACTTTCTTCGCCTAGTCAGGTCGTATTGATTAACCTTTGCCTAGAAATTTAGCTTTCTCCCCACTAAGGTAATCCATGAAATGTTGATGATATCCATTTCTTGTCTTGTCACATGAAATATTTATGATCAAGGTGGCATTTGCATGAGGCAACGAAGAATATTTCTTCATACAAATTACTTTACGAATATCCAGATTTATTCAGATCATAGCTTTTGGTGATAAAAGCATCCAACTTTTTCAGAGCAGTTTGGAGAGTGACAGTTGCAATGTTAAGTGTTCGATAGAAGCTCAAAACTTCTTTGCAAACTTTGTCCTTCTCTGTACGAACTTTTGAAGTATCATTTGGGTTGTTCCTATTAGAGACCTCTAACAAATATGCCCGATAAACATCGCCATTTGTCATGAGATATTCATATTAAGAATCTAAAACCTGATCCAAATAAATTTATTGATCCGATTGAAACTTTTCGAGAGATCTAGAAAAATTTTAGTATTTCAAACCTACCAGAAAAGTTCTGCATTTTCATAATATCAATTAAATTCGTGCTAAGAACTTTGACAACTAATTATTACCAACAAAATATAGATGAATAAATTTAATATAGGCTTTTGTTTTAACATCGGGTTAATTAAATTTTTTTTCCATGTTTTACGATTTTTTGGACCTCAAATCGTATGGCTTTGCAGATTTTTTTTCAATTTGGGAGTCAGGTAATATACATACTTAGCAATTCTAAACAAATTATGATTTACAATTTCGTACAACCTATATTTCACACCTTCTCTTTTCAATATTCATCCTTTATTTTAGACATATTTTCCGGGACAATGGACAAGGAGAAAATATTCAAGACCGTTTACGACCTGATAGTTGAGAAGGGGGCTGATGAAAAATCCAAATCCTAGCTACTCACTTGTATGCCTTTTCTACGCCTATTTTCAAGATTATTCTCCTAAAATGATTGGGAGATTTCGGATAAAACGATTTAAATACAATAATAATTCTAGAATCAAAATTAATTCAAATTAATCGATTTATCATGAGTATAAAGATATTGATATATGCTTGATATTGAAACACGCATCCTAATCCTCATTTTTTATCCTGTATTTCATATTGTAAAATAATGAAGCAGAAATCAACCTGAAATCACATTAATATGTAGATTTGGAGTTCATCTCTTCTTCTCAACACCAAATACTATACTGCTAAATACAGCTGAATGGTAGCGTGTGTAGACATTTGAAGACGAAATTTCATGCCATTAATTTTGTGATATTCTTTTTTCTTGTTATACGATTGAGATTTAAATGTGTGGTTCCATTTTTTTAAGAATCAATCAGTGGATATTCTGTAAGAGGGTAATGCCTTTTGGTTGCTTTCTAAACATTGGATTTGTGACGACCCCTAAAATTTAATTGACTTTTTGGTAACTATCTCTAGGTGAAAATTTAAATTGGGAAAATTACAAAAAGTAGAAGATAGATCATCAATAACTGGAAGGTATTTTCTGTGTATTTACAAAAAAAAGAATTTTTAGAAAATTTTCATTGAATAGAAGTTTTACGAACAGACTTGTCATTTTTTAGAAGTATTATTTTAATCTTACAAATAATAGAAGTAACCTTTTTCAATTTTGTATTTGTAAAACTCAATTGTCTATTTAGTATGTAATTAAGGCTGGAAAAAAAACAAAATTGAATAAACATGAATACTTCACACTGTAGATTGATTGTAGAAGTAACACGTTGCAATCAATAGAAGAGATTTGGGAAAAAGTTGCAATTAATAAACTTTAAGCAATATTTATTTTGAAAATATGGTTAAAATCTGTTTTTGATAGCTGTTCAAGTTTTTTTCATGAGTATTTATATTGAGGACTATTTCTAGGTACAGATTTATATACACTCGAATTTAAATCAAGTTAATTTTCTGAATCAACTCAAAATATAAGGATGGACTAACCAAATCCAAGGTCCTCAAATCCAATGTTAAGAAAGTAAAAGTTGTATTTTGGCCTACCACTGTAACCATATCTGCAGATGCCCATGTCCGAGTCACCAATTTTGCAAATACCCCTCAAAATTTTAGAAAAATATTAAACTACCCAGATTTTATTTATTGGGCGATCATCATCATAACAGACGATTATTTCATATTAATTTGTTCATAAAGAGAAAATTATGCAAAACTTTAAATATCATGATATGTAGGAGTTGAAATAACACATTTATGAGGTCTAGTAGTTTTACACTGACATTAAATCATGATAGGAATAATCTCAAAAAGTCTGCTCTTGACGTGAATCTGGTGTAGAGTATAGCAACCATACCGTTGCTGTAGGAAATTTTTCCTGAAACACTGCCAACGATTCTTTTCAACTCCGGATCATATAAAGGACCTCCGGAATCTCCGCTTCCTGTTATTTGAATATTGGTATCAGACTGAATAATGCAGATTGGATCCAAAGGATAAACGTTGAGACATTTGCTAACCTCCAAATGACCGATTCTGAATACTCCAGAACTAGAGAGACCCTTGCTTAGATCCTGACCATAACCAAGAGCCATGACGTTTGTACCGACTTCAACATATTCCTTAAAATCCAAATTCACTTTCGTGACAGGGGAATAACCTCGAATGGCGGTCTCTTTCAATCGTGCCAGACAAATGTCACCTGCTTCAACACCGCCAGGACTTTTTGGGTTCTTCCGAATGATTTCACAAGATTTATGATAGGCTGGATCAACAAAACTAGACCGAATCTCGATTGAGTATGAGCCTGGGATTCTCTTGTTACGAGATTCAACCATAAAGTGAGCCCTATTCATCGGTGTTGGACTACACATGCAATGACCAGCTGTTGATAAAAGATCATCATCTACTAAGGAACCGGTACAAATACCATTTTCACTAGTCAGTAGAACAACAAAGGGATATTTGATTATAGATTCAACTTGACCCTTGTAAACAGTCAGCTTAGCTGATTGCAGCAGCGTCAAAGCAAGAAATAATGAATGTATTATTAGTAAACAGGGAAGCATACCCGATTTGTGATTACTTGGCTAGAAATTATTTATACTCATATTTGCCCAAGGTCAATAGAACTTAAGTCAACAAATAGGAGTAGTCTCAGTAATATTGAAATCAATTGTGGTAAATATGAATTTTAACGCTGAAATATCTGAGTTTTAAAATTCAGTGAATTTATTATAATAACTCAGATTTATTCAGAATACAAATTCAAAGATATTTCGAATATTTTCATCTTCTTTTAACATAATTAAAAATAATTTGGTGTACATATTTCGGTGTTTGGTACACTTATGAATATATATTAGTAATTCTATATGCTGTAATTTTTTCATATATTTCTTATCCAATGGATAATATCCATGCATCGAGTACAGCCTTTTAATCAGTATTCTCATATATAGACCAATGTTTGAGACAGCACCGGTAAATATATCTTTTGAATGGGTGCTTTTGGACTGGCTAACTGCAATGTAACTTTTTGAATCATGTCTCAGACTGAGGACCATTTGTTGATGAAATTTTTACAGAACTCTAACTGATAATGAAAACAATAGGAGTTGATAACGAGGAACATATAGAAAAGTTCGACTAGCCAGTGCAATTTCAAAGAACATTACTAGATTAAGTTATACTCTACTGCCTCATAACTCTTAATAAAGAGAGAAACTATTCATTATAGAAATTTTGATCCAAAAGCTATACTGTAACATTAATATAATATTTTCGTTGAGAACAGAAAAAGTTGAGGTATAACTTGATGAAAAATTTTTTCACTTTGTACTTTAAAAGTTTTCATCATAAAAGATTCATTTGGGTCATGGGAAATTCAGACTTTTTGATCAGCCTTCTCCAAAATGGTAGAGCTGGAATGTTTGCTAATATCTGTTGTATTTATCAAATCATCATTGACGTCCTTGTTCACTTGAAGACGTTTCAGGAGATTCATCACGGCTGTAGCATTGTATGCTTTCTAAAATGAGAAAGATAATTTCTACAGAAATAAATATCAACTTTTTGAAATTTTTAGTTAGAAATTTATACCAGGATCGTAATAGACCTACTTCAAAGTACAATGACAAGTTATTTATCTATAGAAAAATAGATAGACACCCAAAATACGCTCAATTAAATTATTGGTTTATTTTTTTAGTCTTTGAATACGTAATAAAAGATTTAGAGGCTTGATAAAAGTTATTCATAAAATAAACAAATTCATAAAATTTTTATTTGTTTAAATGATTCAATATTTTATTTAAATTCATTTATACAGATCTTGAGATGAGGATTATTTTAATATTCTCACTAGTCTAGATTTATTTCGTTCTATTAGGTAATATATACCTGATGTATTATACCGCAGGTTTGTCTTATTCGGAAATGGATTAGCCCAATGTCGGTGAATTTAACAGATTACAAATGGATCCTACCGTGACTATAGTACGAAAGAAACTCTCAGAGAATTTAGATATGATCAAAGTATACATCTTTGGTCGACTATAATAGCGATAAGTCAAAAAGAGTTCATGTTTGTGGGAAATGAAGGTTATGAGATTGAAGACTGTTTTATATAAAAGGTTATAAGGGAATCTAGAGAACTCACCTTCCATCGAGATCTAGCCAAGAAGTTCTTCTTCATATTTTCACTAACAAGTTTATGGATGTCCTTGGCTAAAGCAGTCTGACCAACAATCCATGGATGGTTGAGGGCTTGCTCACATGTATAACGTTTTTGGGGATCCTTTTGTAGGAGGTGTGATATAAAATCTTTGGCTTAGAAAAAATAAATATTTAAATGTTTACTTCAAAGTAGCTCGACGATTCATTCAAGTAAAATTCGACGTGTTAATTATATTTATTACAAATAATGATGAAAGTAGATTTTATAGGATTGCTATCTAAATTCACAAACGTTTAAAAAATCATATTCAATGATATTTACCAGTTTTGTGGATTTCAAACATTCTACAATAGGGAATCTCCTTTTTCAACACCACTCATAAATCAGAAAAAAATATGAAATTGTAGATTAATTTGATTGAGGAACTACTACGGCTGATATCTGAAAAAATGCATATTCGTTATCAGCGTATTCTGAAACCATACAATATTTCCAACCTCAGTGATTTAAAATTTTTCTCTGGGTCTTTAAGGGTTAATGAGTTGCAAGAAAAAACCTTTATAAAGATGTATTGTTGTGTAAATTATAATAGAAAGAGTTACCAGAGTCTGAAATGTTATCCCAATATGGGGAATCAAATTCATAGTTAGCTGCTCTTATCTGTCGAAAGAGTTCTTGATCATTCTCATCATAGAAGGGAGGATATCCGGATAATCTAAAAAGAATAAATTATCACTAACTTGTTATACTTAAAACTCTGGTAACAAGTTTAAAGAACTATTCCGTTGTAAATTGTATAAGAAGTCCCAATTAGGGACCTTGGATTGCTTTGTGAAAAACTTTATAGCCTTTAAAATTTTTGAATTGTGAGATTTATTCGCTAAACTAAAAATTTACGAAATTCATTACCCTCTGGTACTAAAAAACCATTCACTAATTTACAATATTCAATTGAAATTTTACAAAATTGAAAATTGAATTATACGAAATTCATCTAAAAAAGGTATAGTATTTTTGATTTCTTAAAAATTTCCATATTCCTAATGGTTCAAGCGATTGGTCAGAAAAATAAAATCTCTTCGAATGAATATTTTTTAACAAAAGATGAAAAACTTACAGAATATATGAAATTACTCCAATGGCCCAACAATCAACCTGTTTACCATATGTTGCTAATCCATCTTTAAGAGTGAGTACCTCAGGTGCTGTAAAAAAAATTGAACTTTTTACTCAAGTTTTCGGGGAATCAACACACCCGCAAATGTCTTATCAAAAATAGTTTGGAAATTTTAATTAGATTCCTAAATTCAAAAAATAATTAGACGAAATTTTCCAAAATTACTAAATTCGCCTGTCGATATGAAAGAGTAACCTTAAGACATCTTCCCTGTAAATTTAACTCCAAAATATCTTTTTATGTTTTTGTGATAATTGTATAAACAAAATTTTAAATAAAAGAAATTTTCTAATGTTTTATTTCAAGTTAAATTTATGGGTTAATTCCAAAAATAACCCCAAAAATCATGCTAATGAGAATTTCAAAGCTTCTCATTTATTATTATTCTTATTTCAAAATACCCCTCTACCAGATTTATTGTCAGATAAATTTTTTGAACGGATAAAATTCTATTCAAAGATTAAAAGTGAACTTGCTCCTTATATAGAACCTTAGATGGAAAAAAACTTACGCGAATCCTACAAATTTTCACTACCTCTGAAGAGGATTCATTTTATGTTTCTCAAAATAAGTAGTGAAATAAAAAGAGTTATTAATTTCAATGAAGTCCAATGTTCTTGAAGTTTCGAAAAAAATAGATATCCCTGTAAACATCTGAGTGCCGTGGCTAATAAGTAAGACGTTTCCCTTGAAAATTATGTTCCAATGAATACAAAGTAATCTTCTTGAAAGCAGCTTACTCGGAGATTATCATGCTCCGTGAAGCTGAAAATCTGAAGGAGTCGGAACTTGAAGGTTACAAAATAAATCAAAAACCATACACAAGATGCAAAAAATCCATAGCTGAAATAAAGTTTAATGAAATTTAGTGTTAAATAAAATTATTTTTAAGAAGTTTTTTTTTGAAAATGTTTGGGGGTGATTTTTGGAAAAAAATTTTCTTGGGGTGTTTTTTGGAATTAACCCTAAATTTATATAAAATTGCAACAATGACTTGAATCTAAATAAAATTTTTTTGAGTCTTATTAAATT
This sequence comes from Gyrodactylus bullatarudis, assembly GCA_012064415.1. Lineage (NCBI taxonomy): Eukaryota > Metazoa > Platyhelminthes > Monogenea > Gyrodactylidea > Gyrodactylidae > Gyrodactylus > Gyrodactylus bullatarudis. The sequence goes on along the minus strand of SSNU01000075.1, from coordinate 555,494 downwards.
AAATTGAAATTTTTCTTATTTTTAAGAATTTTGTATAGTCTGAAAACTTTTCATAATCTTGTTTCTCTTATTACAAAAGTATCAAAAGATATTTTGGAGTGAAATTCAAAGGGCTGATGTTAAAATAATTGAAAATTACTTTTATCATGTCTACAGGTGGTTTTAGTAATTTTGGAAAATTTCGTCCAAGAATAATGTTTATTATCAGTCATAGTGTGTTTTCTAATCCTATCCAGACTCTAATTTATTTATTAACAAGATCCTCTCTTTAACGAAGAAAAAAATAAATTTCACATAGGAATGAGTTTCAATAAATAAACAGAATTCAATTTCTTGGAGAATTTCAAGTTAGCAAAACAATCACTTTAAAATTTCCACTCTAATCGATCATTCATTCATTCGTGCCGCGATTTATAAATACTTATTAAACAAAATGCCGACACTTTTTCAAACATTTGATATGCAATTTTAAATTCATATAAAATGAAAAAGTTTGTACATCAGACATACTCATTAGAATCTTAGTAAATAAAACAATAATTTGAAGAGAATATTAAATGAATCTAATTTTTTTGAATTTCGTAGTAAAGGAATTATTTAAAACTTTGATTTATCTGAATTCAAGGTTCTCTGATCATTTTACTCGTTGTTGTATTTAAAAACCAAAATTCAAACTTAAAGGTTTGCACTACAGTTTATCGGGTTTCACTTCAATTATCTAAGCCTTTTTAAATTCCTGACCTTCGAAAGCTCAATTTCCTTCATTTACCGTCGTTGAGAGATGTATAGAGTAATTGGTTTTAAGCTGAGTTATCGATGTTGAGTTCATTTCAAGGGAAGAAGAAAGAGAAAGCGAAAATTTTGGATCTCTTTCTTCTTTCCTTGAAATTTCCTAGATTGTGATTATTTTAATTTCTCATGTCTTATTGAGCCGATTTTTAGGTATTATTTTTGGTTGCTCTGATTATAAACAGTTCTGAACAAAATTTTAGCACAAAAAATCATTAATTATTATGGAAAGATGTGGAGAGTTTGATCTCAAATCTGATTGGTTGGTCTCATGCTATCACGAAAGGGGAGTATTACCGGAGTATTCTAAAATGTTATTTTTTTGATAGTAACTCATATCGAATAGAATTTTACTAAAAATCAATAATAGAAAACAGAAAAAGAACTTTATATTATCCTCAGATTTATTTTTTTGTAAATGTTTGTCATTGTTTAATAAACTACATGACATATGGAAAATGTAAGGCAATATGAGAATCCAGTGGAAGTTCTCATTACACGAGAAATGATTAATTAATGAGGAAACTAAATACATATATAAATCCTTGATATTTAACTGTCAGCAATTTTTTCCATTATTTCTTCCCTGACCAGGGAAAAGATGTTAAATGATTTTTATCGAGAAATTAGAAGAAATTATTCTGTATTTGTAGTTGTCTTATCTAGTTGAATATATATTCTGAGGTGAATGACTAATTATTTTATTATTATTAGGGCAAGACAGAATTAAAAAAAAACGAGGAGTCAAAAGGAAAAGATGTAGCGGGCAGTTAAAACTAGATCCCTTTCTCAAGAAAAGACAATGAGCCCAGTTAAACCTTACCCCTCCTCCCTGTGATATTCTTACAATTCCCATTTGTCCAATCAGAGGATTTTTAATTTTTCATTATTGTATGTTAAAATATCAATGATATTTTTCAATGAATTTCACTACGAGGAATGAATTATTGGACACTATCAAGGAATGAATATATTTGAGCCACATGTTCAAATTGGATATTATTTGAAGAAATAATTATTTTTAATCAAATGTTCATGTCAAATTAATATATTTTGTATGTATTCTGAAAAAAAACCCTGAAGAATCCGGTCAATTTGGGAAAATTTTTCGAATTTTGTGAAAATGTAAATCAGACGATTAAATTTTCAAAATTTAGTTTACGAAAACGGCAATAACGGTGCATAATTTCTTTAATTTCTATATGATTTTATCGAATTATAGCTAATAGCTATTAAAGTACAATCTCTGAGTCTGACCAATTGCTGTCATTCATTGTTTAATTGACCAATAGCAGTAAGTGTGTTATTCTGTGATATTCTCGATCTATTTTCGATTTCAAATGGAAGTAAAGATGTATTAACACCAAATGTACATTTCTTAAAGGATCATCAGTGGTATCACTTTAAAAATGATAAGAGTTTAATAATTGAATGAAAATAATAATTTACAATTTTGAAAGAAATAGTAAAAGTTTGTGTGTGAAAAAGCTCACATTGGCCAAGGTAGTTGAAGATTATAGGAATAGTTTTTCTGAACACATAAATTGGGTTTGTATTGATTGATAAAGAATTTCTCCTTTACCCATAAATCTATGCTGTCATCCCCAGGGTTTTTGCATAAAACGGAAAAATTTGAAAATAAAGCTGCGTGGTTTTCCTGCTTAAGATGTCTAGTAACCGCGGTATCCTTATGTAGATGATCATTCGATCTTGTAGACAATTTCCTAATAGTACTTCCTATGTAAGAAGCACCACAATCACACAATCAGTCCTATTGGTCTAGGTAAGAGGATAAGAAGAATCGCAAGTCCTGAGGAATGGACAAATGAAATAGAGAATTCGAAGTCATGTTTGATGGAAAATGGTTATCCAGCAAAATTCGTGGACAAGTTCATCAATCAACCTATGGTTAGAGATGAGGTTGTAGAAACAGAAGAGCTGGATAAAATTATTATTTTCATGAAGCTTAACTTCAAAGGAGATGGTTTCAGTAATGATATAAGAAGAAGACTTAATAATCTCATAGATTAAAATTATAATAATATACAATTGAAAATTGTATTTAAAACACAGAGATTGTTCAGTTTGATTCATAAGGATTTACTCAAGCCTGAAGATAAGACTCTATTAGTTTATCAATTCCAGTGTGATTGTGGTGCTTCTTACATAGGAAGTACTATTAGGAAATTGTCTACAAGATCGAATGATCATCTACATAAGGATACCGCGGTTACTAGACATCTTAAGCAGGAAAACCACGCAGCTTTATTTTCAAATTTTTCCGTTTTATGCAAAAACCCTGGGGATGACAGCATAGATTTATGGGTAAAGGAGAAATTCTTTATCAATCAATACAAACCCAATTTATGTGTTCAGAAAAACTATTCCTATAATCTTCAACTACCTTGGCCAATGTGAGCTTTTTCACTATTCTTTTTGGAGAGTTTTGGTGTTTTTTGAGCTTACATTATATTCTTCTTTGACATTTACTATTTCTTTCATAATTTGTAAAATATTATTTTAATGAATTCTTAACTTTTATCATTTTTAAAGTATTGCCACTGATGATGCTTTGTGAAATGTACATATGGCCCTAATATATATCTTTTTTCTAATTTTTCAAATAATTCTTAAACTTTTACTATTTCTTTCAAAATTGTAAATTATTATTTTCATTCAATTATTAAACTCTTATCATTTTTAAAGTGATACCACTGATGATCCTTTAAGAAATGTACATTTGGTGTTAATACATCTTTACTTCTATTTTAATATAATTTTAAGTGGATTTTTGGACGTATTTGAGAATTTACGTGAATTATTTAATCAGAAAAATCTACATTTCATTTAAAAATGATATTTTGAATGAATTGTAAAACAATCAACACAGCTTTGAGCTTTTGTTCTTTCTCATTTATCTAAATTCTATTGTATAGTTTAGATACTTTCAATATTATTCGAAATACTAGGCCTCTTTCCTGTTTCCTGTCCAATATCCCCTTATAATATATAATACAATGCAATGAGAATTGAGTATTCAGAGGGAATAAATGATTAGCATTTATTGAATTAGAAATTTGATACCAAACCAAGGCAAAATAAAACTGATATAAGTTGAGTTAACAGCAATGTATATTAGCTATATTAGATATCAAATTTCTGAATGAGCTATTCAGAGGAATTCAAATAATAATTCAAATAATAATATACACCATGTTCATTTGCTCTATATACAAGATTTTAGTCATATTTCTCATACATTTTCAATCTATTACATGAGTTATTCAGTGAAAAAGAAGAATATAAAAATAACACATGTAGAATATTTTCATTGATGAATCTCAAAAAAAACATCTAAAATACTTTCGATTACTTGAAAGTAGGCATGTAGAACTAGAGATCATAAATCAGAAAAAATTTACAAAAAAGATGGAAATTTTTAGAATTATCTATCTCAGTCAAGATGTGTGTTTCTACTCATAAAACTATTATGGAACATTTTATCCTGATCAATGATCATTGATCACAAATTCGAAAATAATCGGCTGTCTGTATTGGACCAAATTTTCGAAAAACACCTCTAAAAGTTTAGCTTCTTAATAAAATATTTAATAAACGTTTAATTCCATTAGAAAGTAGAATAAATTTTGTAATGGTTGGTACTGATAACTTGGTATCTTCATAGCTAAATTTTGGTTTTTATAAAAATTGTGAAATAGTCTCGACAACGAAAGGGTTAAAAATAGAATTTGTAAATGTATTTTCAAAAAATTGCTGGAAATTTTCGAATAAAAAATCAGTCTTCCTCTAACATTCTTGAGAAATTTTCTCGAATCATGTCTGGATTCAGCAAAACTTTGAAAAAATGAAAAATTCCCAATGTCATGTATTAAGATGTATGTTTGCTTTCATTTTCAAATATTGCATCAGACGAAAGTAAAACTCCCTAGAACTATAGAATCTTTCTTTTACACTTGATGAAAAAATGAATTTTTATTATTATGTATCTCGAATTTTCCATCAAGACTTCGAATTTTTCAAAGACTTTTTGGAATACTACTCATGTTGCCCACTTTAACCAGTTGAAAGAAAATCCTAAAAAAATTTTTTTAATGAAAAATATGGCCATTTTTCAAATTTAAATTTGGCGCCAAAATCCCATTTTTTCGAACATTGAACCGAAAATTTTTATCGATTTGAAAGTTGGAGGTTGGTCAAAAGAGGTTTTTCAGGATCAAGATTAGACAAAAAAATAAATTCAACTGAATCTTATCTGATGCATAGCCTTTTTATCGTTTGGGAGCTGAATTTCAATTTTTTGATCTTTTTCACTACTTGAAAATCAATGAAACTCAATAATTCAAAATTTCTCGAAAATGGGGTAACTGTCGGTAATTTGACGGTGCTAGTCAGCTTTCTTGTCTAATCTTTATCCTGAAAAGCTAAATTTAAATTTGAAAAATGCCCATATTTTTCATTAAAAAAAATTTTTCTCAGAATTTTTTTCTTCAACATAAAAAATTCGAATTCTTGATGGAAAAATCGAGATTCTTTTAAAAATCATAGATTCCCAACTTCATATCAACCAGCTTTACATACTCTGAATAAAGTATTATTTAGTTAATTTATAAGAAAAAGTTAGAAACAACGAGCATAGATTATAACTATCACTAATAAAACCTATTATATTTCACCAGGTCTCATCAAACTCTACCCCAGTTAATGCACTAATTTCAGCCCTTCCATTTGTCAAATTTTACTTCTAGAACGATTTTCAACTACCCACTAATTCATTGCTGTCCTTTCTTATAATATCTTGTTAGCTTTTTTATTTTTACCTATTATTTCAGCGATAAAATCCAACACTCATCATCATATCAGGCAGCATCAGGGATATTTTTTGAAAATTATTAAATATTTTCCTAGCACTAATTCGATAGAAACTTTAAAGGCCGTTCTAATGATTTATAACACTAGTAGGTTCTGAGAAATTCTTAGGGGTGTTGTAAATAGGTTGAATGATTTTTCTATCTAAATGTATTCAAAGTCAATAAACCAATTATTTTCGAATTTTTGAAAGCTATGAATAATCAATCTTAGAGTTTTTGTTGTTGGAAGCTAACTATTTCTTCAAGCCAACTATGTAAATCAGATATTTTCTTGAATCAATCGAAAATACCATGGATTGCTGTAGATAATGTACACACTACTTAAGAGTAATGGGATTTATTTTCGTGAAAAAATGCAATTTTTAGAACTTTGTTGTATTGACATCACCCCTAGGAGAAGGTTTTATCTAAGAGAAATTTCACACCTAGATTCCTTAAATGCTAAAGCATCTTTAGTTATGTAGGAATCTGTGAATTTTCGAAAAATTGTTCTTGAAAATTTATCTTTAGGGAGCATGAGCTATTATTTTAAAACTTTGTCAAATCCGGCAAGAAAATTTTCCAATGCAGATTTACAGTAAGCCCAAAATTTTACACAGTAAAATCTTTTCATAACATGAAATTATCAACCATGTAATTAAATCGATTTATAGCAGTACTATTTCAAGTCTAGTATGCTCCAACATATATTTTTCCTTCCTTTTATCAACTACGTTTGATATTAACTTAATTAGCAGTAGAATTGTATTTTGAGTTCCTCTATAGTTCATTGCAATAGAGGACATTGTATCTATCATATAATAGATATGATATATAATATATGTATATTGCTTAGTGTGTATTTTGTTATTGGCATACACAAATAATGATAATTAGGAGTACCTTTTTAATAGGAATCCCAGGAGGAACCAATGAGATTTGAGAAACATGAATAAAAACATTTCAATAGTTATTATGGATGACGATTTAGACTAAAATTCCTTTTTTTACTACAAAAGATTTTATTTATATTGAAATTGGAAAAAAACAAACAGTACTCATTTCAAACTAATTATCATGATAAAAGAATACAGTAGTCTTCTGTATAAATTATACAATCATTTATGAAATAAAAATACAGTATGACCTCTAAGATAGGCGTCAAAAAACTATCCCTACCTCTCCTCCAATATAATTTCAAAAAGATTTAAACGTAGATAGATAAACGTATCAGGAAATTAGAAGATTAGAAATATACCATGAAATATAGTGTGATAATTTATCACTGAGCAGTATATAAAAATGTCTATAATTTCAATATAAAAAATACTGTCAGTAGTGGAATTCGAATCCACGCACACATAGTGTACCAGATATCTAATAAAATAGACCGCCCGGCCATCCTATTGTGTAAAATTTTCAATTCAAAATAATTATTTCTTAAACCCTCTTGGTGATTGAATGTATCTTTTGAAATACATTAATATACATTAATAAGATAATATACAGGTTCTGATTTTTTTTGTTAGAACAATTTAGATGAAACTAATCCCCGGAGAGCTCTTGACATCTAAAATCTGTATTTTTAAATAGTGTTAAATTAGTTTCTTTTAATTATAATTATTGGTGGTATATCCTTATACCAGAAGAAAAAAGGTGAATGAAAATTTCTGAGGCATCATCTCAACTCAGGCATAAGATGAAGGCAATGGAAATAAATACTAAAGGAATCGTGGCATGACAAGTTACAAAAGGATGAAAGACAATACAGTAATTTTGGAGCTAAAGAGAAAACAGAAAGAGGCAATGTGAGAATTTCTGCATAAAATTATTTTTCAATTTGAATTAATCCTTTGAAAAAGATAATCAATTCTTTGCCAAGTTTTATTCCTTGCCTGACTAGAAAAAAAAAGAATCAAGTCTAGAATATCCTTGGCCATCAATCGAAAGAGAATTGTTCTTTGTGTGTCAAAGACCCGGATAAAATATTGAAATAACGCAGACACAATTAATTAAGTTGAGAGAGAACCATACTTTGTTAACACTTGTTCCGGAAAAAGGGGTAAATAGGGCTGCTTACAACTCCAGTAAGTAACCAGCCAAAAATACGTAAAATAAGCATTCATTGAAAAATATTTTTGACAAATTACAAGTTAATGTTGTTTACAAGGAAAAATGTCACAATTCTTGTCTTCTTTTCTTGGAAATATGCTGCATTGTTGTTTTTTCTCAAAACCACTTTTGGAATTTTGGCCATTGCTTGAAAATCGACCATGGTTTCCCCTAAAATGCTTGAATCTTTTCTTTTTCTTGATGATTCTTGAAACAAGCTATGAGAATAATCTTCTGGATTTTTTGGCATTGTTCTTTCTTCTGACATATTCCTGAAGACTACTAGTGTCCACCTTCTACAGCCTCTTTTACAGCTAGAGTTTCTGATCAATTGATCAAGTGTATCCACACCAGCTTTTGTTGAATTTTTAGTTTTTTAAATTGAACATTTTTATATACAGAATTATAAAGATTAATGATTGTACAAGTGTAAAGAGTGTTCAATGTGCCCGGTGTGGGAGGGTTTGAACCTAGGACCGAGAGTAAGAGGATCCGAATGAGAGGTGAGTAGAAGAATTGTAGTAAGTAATGATTTCCAGTTTTTCTTGATCATTTTCAGTTGTTTCGTGTAAACTAGATAGTAGTAAGACAGGCTTATATCACTTATACTTTCTGTACACCGAATGGATCTTAGACTTTTTGTAAGAATGACTTGGACCTATTGTAAAAGGTTTTTGTATATTTGTTTTTATAACCCTATAGTAACATGAAAAATCCTAGAATAGATGTAAAAGAGCAGGAGAAAAATCTGAAAATATCACATATTTGGGGGAGGTGTAACCCCATTTACGGAACAAGTGTTGAATGAAATTTTGACAACTCAAATTCCCTCGAAAAACGATGGATCTGTCGACTATACTACAGAATACTCGTATCACCTTGCCGTACCGATAGTTTTTTGAGGGCAAGACAAGTGTAAAATTATAAATGGGACATTTTTTGGCAAAAGTATTTTTCAAATTTCTTTGAGAAAATAAAATCAAAATGAAGGGAATTCTTTTTCTAATTTTCCTCTTGAATTGTCTAAGGAAAGAAATTTAAATAAATTTGATGCATTATTTAAAAATTTCTCATTAAAATTCAATCGATATTTTACATAGAGTTTCCTCAGTTTGGGAAATTTTTAATACACATAAATTTTACTTTTGTTCTCTTCTCTTTTAATGGGAAATATATCAGTCAATTTGAAAAGGAATCATTCCTGTATTTCTGAGTTGTTGGATTTGCAAATGAATATGATTTCAAAGTTTAAAGTTACATTAGGTCATATCACACTGAGAAGATCAGTTTAAATCAAAAAAGGCTACACCTGCAAACGGTAAAAGAGGTAGAAAGCGTAAAAGTCTATGTGAATGAATTCTTTACGTTTAGATGGCTAAAAACAATGCATTACACGCAGAAATAAAAACACCACCATTTAAGGCTATCTTTAGAAGAAAAATCCAATTTGGTGCTCAGGAAAAAATTTCTTATCCTGATTCAGAATTCCTGAATCAGATACCTTGGGAAACTTCATTCCAAACAAATAGAGAGTGCCAGATGATGGACAAGATGATTTTACAGATCTGGATTTGGAAAATCATTTTATTCAACTCGATAAAAAACAATTAAGCTGTCATAAAAATCTTTTGAAACAAGCTGAGAAAAAATGCTGAAGACATCTGCAGAAAATTTACCAAATGCAGAATTAGGAGAATTATGGATCAAAATTCCAAGCTTGAATCGAGGAAGAGGAGAAATAAATTATGAAAACAGTCTTTTTAAAATCGCGACTGAACCAGGAGTTTGTAAGCAGCTTTTTTCAAAAAGTCGATTTGAATTGCTTAAAGAGAAATTCATAGATAAGGAGAATATTCCTGAAAATGTTCCTTGAGAACGATGGCGAACCTACAACCAGTCGGTAGTGGTCAAGGATTTTTAAGTGTGATTGCAAAAAATCATGCAAATGTAAGAAGAATAGTATGCTGTGCATTAAAATTCAAAGTGCCACTATTCTCTTTCTTGTGATAATAAACATGAAGATCTGATTTTATTGTAACTACTTGAATGAAGTTGAATTTTACATTTTTTGATAAAAATCCACCTGAATTCATTTTATCATATACTCTGAATTAATATAATAGTCCGTATTTTACATTGATGATTATCAATGTATTATTATCTATTATAATAGATCGAATGTACAAACTATGCCTTGTGTATAATTTAAGGGAACTTTCAGTTAGGCTAATGAAAATTTAATTCATTCAAAACTCACTCAAGATTAACTAGTGAGTTGTGATATTCCCCAATTCATTACTTTGACTTCATCTAGCTGGTGTAATAGTCTGATGAGAACCGGTGAAACATAAGCTTTATAACTAAATATTCACTCGCCTTCTAACTAGTCTTAATGAATAGTTCATAAGAATCAGGAAAGCTCAACTAATTGATTAAAATTAATGAGTAAACATTATAGCAAAAATAGCTTATTTATTGTCACAACGGAGAGAATGATGACATCTATAGAGGGACATAAAACTCGATTCTTTTTACAGTTTCATGGAATTCAAAGAATTAACATTTTTCCTGACCATCCGAGGAATCTGTTGAATCCTGTTTGGAAAATCTCAAATTCCAAGAAGGAAAGATACTGGTAAACTCAGAAAAGAAAAATTTTTACTCGCAATGTAAATATCGCTTCAATTGTCTGATATCAACAAAATTGTTGATGTCTAAAGTTGATAAAGTAGCAAAATGGCCTAATTTCGGCCAGATTGATTTTTTTAGAAATTTTTTCTATCCAAACATCTTACATTGTAATTTACAATTTGTAAATTTCTATCTTCCTGTCAACTAGCTTTTGGTTGGATGCATCATTAGGCGGAAAATTTAATTCTTAACGACATTATAGTCTACATTTTCACGACTTTTCATGATTAATTGATTTTTGAGTCGTATTCTGTAAATCCTTCATTGAAATTCTAATTGGGGGAATCTTCAAATGTTACAAATGTAGAGTCTGATTATCTCTATTATTATCGATACAATAATTATAATTATTATTATCAGATTAGTTAAAAGTAATGGAAAAAATAGATTGATTCATCTAAAGCTAGTTGATATCATGATGAGAATTCACTATTATTACGAAAATTAGACAATTTTATTCCCAAATAAATTATTATCGATTTCAGAGATTCGAGACGAAAAGATTTCTGACAATTCTACGCCTGCAATAAAGAAATAAAAGGGTGGAAAACGTAAGAGTTGAAGTGGCCAACCTCTAATGGACAGATATTGAAGCTCTAGACTATTAAAAAAGTTATCAAAGCATAATATAAAGCTGTTCTGGAAATAGATGCTGACGTTAAAAATATGATTTTCTCAACTATTTTTTTATTGCGAACCAAATAAATGATATTTTAGAAAGAGGGATAGATAAAGGTCAATTTGGGAAGAAAAAGGTTTTTCCGATCAAGATTAGATCTCAGATCCTGGATCAAAAACAAGGTTGAAAAAGTATTTTTGAATAAATTCATCACAAAGTTTTACTCGTGTGATCGACCCAGAAAATCTGATCAGATCGAGAAGAAAAAAAATTTTTTTCAACCCTGACTTGATGATCGAAGATCATTCTGGATTCTGCTCTCGAAAAAACCAGTGAAGTGAAATTTTCTTTCTTAAATCAGGTTTACTTTCAAGTATTTTGATTTTATTTCAAATATTTCTTTTCATTAGTTTTCATTTTCATTTCATTCAAAAATTCGTTTAAAAATTGAATTTCAATGGTATTTTTTTCCTTTAAAAAATAAATAATGAAAGGCATACTCATGAGTAAATATACGAATTAATGAAAGCTGGGGTAATGCTCCAATTTGGGTACAGCGAAAAATTTCAAGTGCGAGAAATTTTCGCGTCGACCAATGAGAACTCAGAAACCTTTTGAGTGTGCAAATAATCCATTCGAGTCTATTGACGTACAGTACGACCTGAGACTTATCTGTCAAAAATTACCCTCTCCTCTCTGCCCCTTTTTAAAAACTGAAATAAATATGCAAGATTACTAACAAGTAACAGCATTTAACACAAGAACACCTTAAAATTAAATTTATAAAATAAATATACCATACGATAGAGATTTTTCTCCTGATTTAAACAGTCTAATTTATTGTAGGTTTATCAATATCAAAACGGTCTAAATTATAGAAATAAAATAATTTAAAAATTAAATTTATTCTGGAAAAAAGATTTTTCCTCTCCTAAGTAAAAATGGCTTGTCGACCAACTCCAAAACAAACAAATGATTCATCAAACTATCTTAAGATATTCATGTAAAAGTTAAAACGTATGTTGCATTTTTTTACTAAATCGTTTCATTAACCCTTTTAACATCTGGGATTTGTCTAACGTCCCAGATTATAGATGCTCTGAAAAAAATTGTAATCGCTTTCTTATTGTAATTATTATTATTTGTAATTATTCCCTGATCTAGTGGTTGGCATACAGAAGTAGCATTCGGGAGTAGAAATATTAACTTGACATTTTCTGGTGGGACAGGAACTTTATGGAACGCAACGTTATATGCTAGAAATAATAACTCTCTACCTTGATTTGCTTCCACAAATTTTGTCAGCCATTCCTGGAATATTACACTGTTGTTCCAAGCATTTTTACTACTTCGATAATGTTCTGGAATATCTCTATGAAAACACCTTGGTTTTTTGGAATTACCTAAAAATAAATTTAATTATTGTAATTATAATCCTTTATTCTGATTCGGCATACCAATAACCATAGGGGGATAAACGTCTCCTTTCATATTACAACAGGCAACAACAGTCAAACGGTTTTTGGACTTTTTTGTTCCTCTACACGATCTTGAACTTTCATCAAGAGTAATGCATCCTCTATCTTGAAAAAACAAGGCTGTCTATCTATATTGTAGAAATTTTCGTACATCGATTGATTTGGAATTTTAGGGCGGATTTTCTTACTGTATTTTACATGGTTGACAATGAAACCCGTCTTTTCTGCAATGTGTTGACAGTGAGACTTTCACGAACAAGTTTATTGACAAGGATACGCCGTATCCATACGGTTGACCTGTTTCATATTTGAAACTACTCAAATTGAGTTGGCGTATATATACTAACATTGTTTCGGGAAAGATCATACATCATAGACCACAGTATACACTAAAGTTTACAATAGTCTACATTGTAGACTCTACAAAAACAATGACATAAGATTTCTTAAGTGAACCCGAAAAGAAACTTTAGTAAAAATATGCAACATACGTTTTAACTTTTACATGAATATCTTAAGATAGTTTGATGAATCATTTGTTTGTTTTGGAGTTGGTCGACAAGCCTTTTTTACTTAGGAGAGGAAAAATCTTTTTTCCAGAATAAATTTAATTTTTAAATTATTTTATTTCTATAATTTAGACCGTTTTGATATTGATAAACCTACAATAAATTAGACTGTTTAAATCAGGAGAAAAATCTCTATCGTATGGTATATTTATTTTATAAATTTAATTTTAAGGTGTTCTTGTGTTAAATGCTGTTACTTGTTAGTAATCTTGCATATTTATTTCAGTTTTTAAAAAGGGGCAGAGAGGAGAGGGTAATTTTTGACAGATAAGTCTCAGGTCGTACTCTATATTGTTATATACAAACTGTGTCTATTTTACTCATATATCATGTATGCTCCAGTTGAGGTACACTAAACTTTCTAAGTAAAAATGGAAATTTCGAATTTTTCAATTTTTTTGGTTACTAAACAAGTTTTTATACAGGATTTTTGTTCGAAGTCTCAAGTTTATTTTGAGGGAATGTTTCTAAATTTTCATCCAATAAAATATGAGATACAGTGCACAGCAAATAGGAAGTATCAAGAGTAGAATTTCAGCCAATAATTTTTCGTAAGGATTTCAAAAATCGAATCAGATTTTACCATTAATTATTATTCAAGGCAGGAAATCAAAATGAACATAAAAAAGATTCAAAGTTCGTTGATTTTAAGACTCTAAACCAGATAGAGATATCTCAACTAAAAGTAATTTTTCAACAAAAAAAATCAAGTAATTTTGATAAAATTTTATTTAAAAATTGACTATTAATTAAATAAAGAGTCATCTAAATCAACATTATAATTATCTTCGTCATTTAGAAGATATTCATTTGCCTGTTCTCTATTGAACTCCACTACACAAATATTTCTATTCACAGGGTTAAAAATGGCTGTCATGAGAGAATTGAAGATACCCTGCCAATTCCTAGCTTTGTTATTGTAAAGATATTCAAAAATTTTGATTTCACCAGCGATTCTATTTATGACAATATTCTTATGGATGTTCTTCTTTAATGTTCACCAGAGTCTTTCAACTGTGTTTGTATGAACTGTGGGGTCCCTTGGATCAACATAATATCGGCTATGATTGATTCTCACATGCCAGTAACAGGACATTGCCCATTCTGAATAGCCTCGCCATTCATCAGAAATAAGAGTTGACCCGGTAAATACAGAGTTCTCGATAAAGGCTCCAAGTACCTCTTGATTTCGCTGAGTGACTATATCCAGACGGATTTGCTTGGTATTCCGATCGAAGGCACCAACTACCCACTCATCTCTTAATATTCGGCCACGATGGTACTTTCTCCTTGACAATTTTGTCTCGTCACACTCTACCATATGTCCATTGCCACCGATACGAATCTGATCTGTCTCCGCAAGATTCTTGAGAAGTCTTCTAAAGAGATCAAAATACGAGCAAATAGTTGTAGAACTGATGTTTATACTTGAGGTTATGCTCCTGTTCTTCCTGTGGCGAAATAGTAAATGAGTTGATCTTGGTTTTGAAATTAATTCCTAATTAACTATCTCCCCTCTCTCTAAAAAGGGTTTGATAAACTCTCTGTTATATATGATTAACAGGTTCCCCTCCTCTCCAGACTTAAAAATATTAGCCTTAAATGTTAGTTTACCCCCGTTCGATAGAAAATCTATTATTTTCTGGAATAGGGAAAAATCTCAGTTCTATCTTTCGTCAAACTAGTGTTACACCAATTAGAAGAAAGTTTATTTTTTCCAAAAAATTAATTTTTGAATTTTGAAAACCTATTTCCCAAAGTCATAGATAAAAAGTAAGATAAATCTTACCAAGTAATCATGGGCTAGGAATTCAAATATGCAATTGCCCGAACTCTATCTTTTGAAGCTTTAAAGATAGCCTGGATTTGGATCAAAATATGACTCAATTTTTGATCTATAACTCCTGAGCCAAAAATACTTGTATTAAAAAAACTGTAGATTCGTAATCAGCGTAAACAATACAATTGTTGAGTAGAAAAAAATGAAAGAGTTTGTATCTCGAGATTATGTCAAAAGGATTCGTGTAAACTAACTATAAATATTTTAAGACTCGATTACTGAATTCACTTCTAGTAAAAACGTGATTGTCTACAATGAAGAATTCTAAAGAGAAATCAGTTTAGTTTTCTTCATTGACCAAAAGGGATTTATTTCTTATTGACAGAAAAAATCTCGGAAATATCCAGATATAACTGCAATTTATAACTTTAGACTAGATCCAAAAACTATCTTTATAAATCAGTAAAAACTCGAAAAAATCAGAAACTCTCTATTTGAATGAAGTGTGAAAAATACGTTGAAAAATGAGAACAAATCGTGTACAGAAACTCCAAGGTTGAATTGCATAAAAGATACGAAGCTTAATCTTTTCAGTACAAATTAGCAGGGATTGCTTTGCTAATTGACACTATAGTTAATGATCATTGAGCATACACTTGGTCTATTTATTCTCCTCTGCTTTTTCAGTACGAATTAGCAGAGCAATCCCTGTTAATATACGAATTTGCAGTTAAGTACGAATTAACTATATCTAGTCGGTGTAAGAGTCTGATGAGAACCGGTGAAATAAAAGCTTTATTACTAATTATTCCCTTGTCTTCCAATGAATTTTTCATTAAAATCAGAATCTAATATATTTGAAGAAGTTAGGCAATATTTCCCACAATCAAAGGTTGCCATTCTCGATTAAAATTAAAGCTCATCTTATTAGAAAAATGTTATTATAGTACATTCTACAGCCGAGAGTTGAGTGTATATGGGAGAAAATAAATGAAGAAGAAAATCTTACCCCCCCACGCTCTATCTATAGAAATTTAAAAAAAGAATGTATTATTATAGATAAGGAATCCCCATAGGAATTTTTAGAGAAATTTCTCCAAGCTTAACTAAAGATGGGAATACGTACAAGGCAATGTTGTTATCTGAGAATCTCAATTTATCTGTACTGCCATTTTTTTGGTTTTCTACTCACACGCATCCACCCTCTCTCTACCTCTTCATGACACAGAGACTTGATAAGTAAATCCACTTTGGAAGACAAATTCATGCGCAGACATATCATGATCATTCTTCATTGATTGAGGAATGGAGTAAATTCTATTTTGTATATCGTGATTCCTATCAAAATTCAACAAAATTTTGAAGATTATTGATCAAATCTTGTTTGGACAGATCATCTTTTTTTTCTATCCCTAAAATGACATCGAAAGTTAATAAATTTTTATCTAATTTTATTTTGGGATATTTGCAAAATTGGTGACTCGGACATTCTCGTTTGCAGACATGGTTACTTTTTTACCCCTAAAAACTAATTCACTTTTGGATACGCTTTTGTAATACAAAATTTAAAATGATTTTTATTTACTAGAATCTAAATCAGATTAATTTTCTGAATCAATTCAGAATATCATGAATTCATAAAAGAGGTATTACTCACTACTTAGAAGTAGTAGGTTTATCTTTTGATATAAAAAGGCAAATTTTTAAAATTTATTGAATCGACTTCATCAAATCCTAGTTAATACAAGTCAGCACCCAGAAATACC
The DNA here is from genome assembly GCA_012064415.1 of Gyrodactylus bullatarudis. NCBI lineage: Eukaryota > Metazoa > Platyhelminthes > Monogenea > Gyrodactylidea > Gyrodactylidae > Gyrodactylus > Gyrodactylus bullatarudis. The sequence continues at coordinate 538,822 of SSNU01000075.1, read as the reverse complement.
CAGAAATGGTCCTGAATAGAAATACTCATGAAAAAACTTGAACAGCTATCAAAAACAGATTTTACAAGATTGCAAAATAAACATCATTTAGTACAGCAAGGACTTATCAATTATTAAATTCCAACACAGAAAAAAGTGACCAAGGTTGATTAGGTTGCAAATTTTCTCATTTGTGCGATAAAAAAAAATTATTTGGGACATGAAGGGTTAAGCTTGGAAAGTTTTCACATATTCACTGCTGATCAATATCTAACCAATCTTTTTAATCAAAATAGTTGGGACTGTTTTTGGAAAAACTTCTACTTTGAGGCTATTAATCTTATATTTCACCGGATCTCATAAGACATGATGTTTATATTAAATTTATGAGAATATGCAAATTCCTCCTGGATCCAAATTGGTTGAAATAATTTTACTATTTGGTTTGCTCTTTTATCACAATGTAAACAATACGAAACATTCAAATTAAAAGCCTTTCTTTCTTATCCATGATAAAATCATTGTCTTCAAACGAAATCAAATCTCTTAGATAATCTTAAATTAAAATTTCGAAACCGTTTATAACCCTGCTACCGTCTATAGGACTAAAGAAAATTTTGTGATTTAACTCGAGTATTATTGGATAATTATTTTTAAATCAATCAGAGTAAATCATTGATTTTCATATGTATTTAATCAGTCATCAAATATTCCATAGTACACACATGCCAATGAATAAACCATTATTGAAGTGGTGAATTTTCGGTCATTTTCGCAATTAAATTTTGCTAAAAATTGCTATTTTCTGACTGCTTGATTAATACAGAAATGTGAGTATCTTATACTCTCAAAGACCCCTTGTGACTTTAACGTAACTAAAGGATTGCATTTATATCTCAGATTGACATATCCAGACGTGTATATTCTTAACACACCTCTTGGTGAACCTAGTCCTGACAATCTTCTGTTTGGTTTTTTGGGGGAATGAAATTAGACTTTTGTTGAGCTAGAGAAATCAATCAATATTTCTGCCTATTTTAATTTTGATCGAATAGTTACATTTTCTATGTAAAATTACGAATTTTCACTATACTTCATAAAATTTAAAGCTCCCTCCATTGAGCCTAAAATCAAAAATCCATGACATCATTTTTAACTTGATGCATTTCTAGACGTCATAAAAGTTTTATTCGAATAGAAATTAATAAGAGACTTAATTTAGGGACAGGATACCAATTCAATGGTTTAAAAAATTCTATACAACAAGGAATTTGGATAGAATCGAAGAGAAATAACAAAGCTTCAATTTTATTGGACGACTCCTTCATCGATTCCTATTGGTCGAAATTTTATTCCAATGTACAGTTGAACCTCTATAAAAAATGTAACAAACCTATCCCTCTCCTCTCTACCCCTTTTAAGTTGAGAAAATTAATGTATAGCTACTATAAAGTAGGTTTAAAAGTGTCAAACTTTCCAAAAAAATAAAATTAACTCAAGTTTGATTCATTCGATGGAGAATTTTCTGCTGATTCTTCCTATCTAATAAAAATACCAGATTCGTTCATCTCTTGTCTCACAAAACACTCTCAAACATTGGAGCAGTTTTGATTTTGGATTAAAAAATGATTTTTCTCTTTTTCGTCTTTTCACACTTTTGACCTATACCTCCCCCCTTATTTACACCCACAATTGGGGAACAACTGTAATTATAACTTACATCACTCTTTCTCCTATAACACTGGTGGTCATGGAAAATTTTTTTTAAGGTCTGTTAAAAAAGTAAATAATTTCAGGATCAAAATTTTATGCTGATTCCAAATCTGTTCTCAGAATCCTGAAATCGTTCTCAGTTTCAGAGATAATAGGGAAAAACGAGTTTTGGGAAAATTTCTAATTAAAAATATTTTTAAATTAGATTTTCGGAAATATTTTGAAATATCTCATTGGAAACCAGACTTTTCAGGAGATGAAAGCAGAAAATTTTACCAAAAATTAGAAAAAGAAATTTTTTTTTACTTTGACTGCATATTTTAGCGGCTTATTTTCCTCAAACCCACCTTAAAGACCCATCATTCGACGCAGAATTTTATACTTTCTCACTTTATCTAAAAAAATCTTAATTAACTGTAACTTCTCCATCGAATGAATCAAACTTGAGTTAATTTTATTTTTTTGGAAAGTTTGACACTTTTAAACCTACTTTATAGTAGCTATACATTAATTTTCTCAACTTAAAAGGGGTAGAGAGGAGAGGGATAGGTTTGTTACATTTTTTATAGAGGTACAACTGTACAATTGAAATTTAAAAAGTCGTCACCCTTTACTGAGTTTTTACCTGTACTTTAGTAGAGTAGAGATTCAGTGTATAAATTCCTTTTTTTAGTGGTCGATATGACTCATCAATTAGGTAAGATTATCAAATTTTTTGATTTTATGAAGGTTTTCGTATGATAACCAATTTTGTTGCAATTTCATTTCATAAAGATACAAATCGAATCACTTTTTCCAATTCTGAAGTGCTTATTATCATATTTTTTATCGGACTCAAAGTTTGACTCACTGATAATTCGCAATTGAGCTGCAGTCCGGATTGTGTGACAAATAATATTACTTTTTTTATTGCACAAACTAGTTATATATTTTATCTAAATGTAGTTTTTTTAATGATTTATTTATTATATTTTCGCTTTATCTATAGCTTTTTCCTAACTCATCAAAAAGAGAGAAAAATGTAATTACAAAAAGATTTTTTCTAGAGATGTAGCGAAACTAGGTCTCCCAACGAAGAAAAAACTTTTATTATTGAAACACTTAAAATAATTATTTATAATTACTTATACTTGTTGATTTTTTCTCTTTCTCCCGTTCATATATACATCAATCGATGCAGAATTTAATTTTCTATTTAATGATATCTAGTTGTTGGGCAATTAGTTAGTTTCTCTTAATGATTTTGATCAATTAGTAACTCCAGTTTTGGGAAAATTCGTAATTTTCGTTTTTTGCGAATATCTCCAAAACTGAATTCAATTCGTGAATTCTGAGACCAGATACAGAATCTGCGTCAAATTTCGGATCAGAATCATTTTAGTTTATTTTGATACCTCCAGATCGAAAAAAAGTGACACGCCGTGTAATTATAATCAATCAACACCTGTTCTAAGTACAGCCCTAGCAACAGTTACAGAGTTGGATAGAAGTGAAACTAACGTGAAGTCAACAGAAGTTAATAATCTAATTATAACCCAACCTGTAATTACCGGCAGGAAAAGTCGTGAAAAAGTGAAGAGAAAACGATGTAGAGACAGTGGACAGCAGAAAATTGGTCAGCCATAGCGGCCAAAATATTAACGCTAGCGAAATTCTGAAAGCAGATCTGAAATCAGCACAATATTTTATTCCAGAAAAGTTAAACTTGATCAAGATCTCATAAAAAAAATTCAAAATCACTACCCGTGTAATTATAATTATTTTCGTTTTGCAAGTGGTGAAAAAGGGGGGGAGTATTTATATGTCTCAACGTAAATTTTTAAGGTCAAACGTTAAACTCACTCTGATTGGTTAAAATTTTAAACTAATTTTTTAAAACTTTCTAAGTACGATAGTGAAAGATGACATATCATGATGAGAATGTGAGAAAAAAAGTTTTGGCCTTGTATAGGAACAGTGGTAACTGGAGGGAATATCCCAAGATGTCTGATGTTCCTTATTCCACAGCCTACCGTTGGGTTCGTACTGAAAATGATTTACCCCTACCAAAAGGAGGACATTATTGATTATTCAAGAACCAGAGCTGATCTTGCAAAATGTGAATACAACATGAGAATTTTAGAAATTGGGGCTGAACAATCTATACGACAGATATCCCCAGCTACAATTTCTCAATGTGCCATACATGTTGAAAAATATTTTCATATTATAATGAGTAAACAAGATTTAATCGAATAAATAATGTTCTCAAATTGACATATAAACTTTCTTTTTGATTTGAGTTTATTTTTTAGTCACAGTATTGTTAATTAATCCGTTATACCATTAATTATACATCAGGATGGACTGTTGTACATATACTTCTATGTAATTACACTACATTTATACTCCATTTTGTATATCTTTATAATGAAAACAATTATAATTATCTAGCAGTTTTTTCAACACTTTCTATCAAAATGACCTGCAAAAGGTATTTAAATGTTACCGGGGTAGAGTCTGAAGAGACCCGGCGAAATATAACGTTTATCACTCAAATATACGCTAGTTTTCTCTAACCTTCCTAATGAGTTTAGAACCAAACGAAAATATTCTTGATGAAGTTTGTCAATATTATCGTTCAAAAAAATTTTGGCCATGTAGTCCAAAAGTTCGATTGTTCCTCTGATTGGTCAGAAAAATTGAGATCATACATAGCTTTGCTGATACAAGCAACTAAATGAGTATACCTTATTTTCTGAGAGATAATTAATCAAATACCCTACAAGCATTTTCCCAAGTGACGAGAATGAATAAAAACATTTGAATAATTTAGAACAAAAAGAGTGAGAAAAAAAACAAGAACTCTACTTCAAAAATCGGAAAAGTATCTCAATTTGGGATCCATTAGCAGGATTGAATGTATTGATATTCTGATTTAATTTTCATCTACGTAATCTTGATAGTAAGATCATCTAAAACACATTGAGTTAATTTTTATGTAAAACTGATCTCCGATTTATTAATCAAATAATTTCTCAAAATATTTATTCTTATCTATGAAATATTTAATATCCTTTATAACTAGGGCGGTAAAAAAAATGCAAAAGTATTTAAAAAATCGCAAAAAAGTGGCATTTTCTATTTTAATTATATTTTATTCAATTTCAATAAATTCATCTATTCTAAATCAAAATGAAATAATTTTCTAAGAAAAATTTACGTCTTTTTATAAAAGTATTCTTGAAAAAGTTCTTTCCACAGTGGAATCCGCAACTACTGTCAACTAATTAGTTATTATATAATTATAATTATCTTGTCCAGGACTTGTTTCATATTTTGAATATTCAACTTTCAGCGAATCCAATTAAAGGTGGATTGTGTAAATAGCCAGAGACAAAAGAGAAGAAAATGATTCAACTAATACCTGAGTAAATGCAAAGGCTTAGACAGTGAGAATTTATTTTTTATCAAGTAGAAGAGTAAGGAAAAATCGCAAATTTATCTTGGTTACTAGCAATGTTAGAAATCAAAATTTTTATATTTTTCGAACGAGGAAATGGAAACAAGCAACATATCAAAAATCGCAAATTTACTGCCCTATTTATAACAGATTCAAAAATAATTTGGGTATTTTAATATGTAGTCGAGAAATTTATTTTCAAGAGATGATATTATAATGAGAATTCACTATTTTTACCAGAAATTCATAAGTCAGAAAGAAAAAACGGTTAAATTAGAGAACATTTGCCCCCTCTTATTTCTAACCGCAGGGGATTCGTTTTCATTTCATCGATGTTAAAAAGCCCTTAGTCTCTTTGTCAATCAGAAAAATTACTGCAAAACAAGAGAGGGCAAATGTTCTATAGATTTGCCGAGAAACCTTTTCAAATTTCATAGTAAAAGAAACTCATAAGGTGTTAGAAAATACTCCAATCGACGCTTTCAAACAATGAGCTCAATTTTTTTCAGTATATTGTATAGGTTTGAGATTTTTTACCTCTTTTACAGAGTCGAGAACTTTTGACGTTCACCAGTTGTATATGTGATTGAGTAAATCACGGTATCTTGAAACCATCTTTTTTTGTATGATTAGAATCCCAAAGATTGTTTTTAAAAGGGGTAAAGGGAGCTTTTAATAACTACTTATACGTAATGAATTGAAAATCAGTTCTCAAAATGTCCAATTTTACACCTAAGATGATTTTTCGCGCAATCTTTTTCTCTTTCAAATACACCAATCGACGTAGAATTTAATTTTCCATTAAGTGATATCCGGTTATTGAGCAATTAGTTGATTTCTCTAAATGATCTTGATCAATTAGTAACTCCAGTTTTGGGAAATCTTGAAATTTTCGTTCTTTGCAAATAGCTCCGAAACTGAATACAAATTCTGAGACCAGATTCAGAATCTGTGTTAAATTTCGAATTAAATTTTATGTAATAAACGGTCCTAAGATTAAAAACAGGCCAATCAGATTCATTTGATATTACCCCTCTTTTTTAACTTAATTCTAATATGAAACTAAAGTGTTTTTTTCTAATCTAAAGGCAACAGAAGATTGATAGAGGGAATTGGCAAGAGAAAATTTATTTCGCTTCTCAGTTTTTATTGCCCAGAAAAGAGTGAATATAAAGATATATTAGAGGAACAAAGAATTGATCGAAAAGAAAGACTCTAGCTTAACTAAGAAAGAGAAAGAGTTGAATTACGACGTTGGCAAGTCCTAATCACTCACAGAGCTGTGTTCTGCTCACTATATAAACAATTTCGTTTCTTTCAAAAATCCTAACTTTCACATTTCTTAGAATTGAGCAGATTATTTTTCATACACAGATATATTTTTGAAAGTATTTTTATTGCAAGTGATGAATAGCACAATCAACATTGATTAATTTATTCAATGAAATTCGAGTTGATTCACAGAATGTGAAGTACGAAATAATAATACTTTTGAAAAAACAAAATGTCCTTAATTTAGTGTGAAAGAGTAGATTGTAAACAATGTTTGAGCTGAGAATATGCTCATTTTAAACATATGAAATCAAATTCGATCAACATTTTTTTAGAATCCTGATCATGAGGCCCTGAATTCACGATATGAAGAAAAAATTTGAGTTTTTGAACTTTGAGTTGAAAATTAACTGTATTCTTTAAAAGTACGTATTTTAGATGCAATCAATTTCACGTAGAATGACTCGAGAAAAATCAAGATTTTCATGGAGGTTTAGATTTGAACAAGAAGTAAATCTTCTTTAGGGATAGCAAAAATTTCTAAGAACCTAGATTCGCGTAAGGTTTTTTCCATCAAAGATTCTGTATAAGAAGAAAGTTCACTGTCAATCTTTCTGAAACTTATGTAGGTTGCATGAAGAATTTGAACCGCTCGGCCATGCTGACGTCCAATAATGAATGTTTATAAAGAACAATTAATTATTTCTTTCATTTAATTATTGATTCTAAAATGATAATGAATATTTCTGCAAATTAATTGCATATTACTTTTTTTCAATATAGAACTTCTTTCTAAAAAATAATACTTTGTCTTATTTTTTCCCAAACGTTTGTAAAGTACATATGTTGCAGTGAATTTGTGGAATATGTTTGTTTTTTATCAGCAAAATTTTTCTCTCGGTAACTTCAATTAATTTTGCTGGTTTTCTTGCACTATAAATGGTATTGTATTAATACATGGTAAACAATAAATTTGAATTTTTGGACACCGGATAGTTTTCTTGGCTGGTTTAGTATTTTATTTTTGAACGCATTTAAAATCAAAATAAGAAATAATAAAGTTTTTGGGGATCGAGTAAAAAGTTTCACAAGGTTTCGTTGGTATTTTTCTCTTAAAGAAGAAAAAATGAATTTTTATGATGACCGACCTTCTGAGATTGATCGCGAGGAAATCATCAAAGCAGTAGAAGAAAATTGCCATTCATTCTCTAGAGGAATTTCTGCTTAATCGAATGTATCCCAGAATTCTGTTTGCCGTGTCCTACGTGAAGAGTATTTTGTTAATACCTTCGACGAGTTTGTGCCTCATGAACTGAATGATGAAGAAGAAAATAGTCTAGGCGTGAATCAAAGACCATGAAAAAATCTCAACGGAATTGCTGTTTAAACCACGCTGGTGGAAAGTAATTGATCAATTTTGTACTTGAAATTTTGTTCAGAACGTAGCTTTTCTTTTCCCTTTCAGAGATTCTTCTCGTTATGACTATTTTGGTGGAAAATAAAATTCAAAGAAAACTTTCCTCTTGACAAGGAATAAAAGAAAATCAATTAAATTTTTATTTCATAGATATAAATTCGTTCATTGCCTAAGGAGATGATTGATTTTTCGTCGTCTTTCCTAGGCTTAATCTAATTTTGAAGATGATCAAAAACTTGTGAGCCTTCTTCCTATAAAATCTGATTTTTTCGTGAAGGTACTTATATACTGATCGAAAATGGAAGCTTTTAAACTCGCGCCAAGATTTTTCAATGAATTTTACGAGCATAAATGACAAGATTATGATTCTAAGGCTTTTGCACATTAAAAAAATAATTTTCTCACTGTTATTCATTAGCTGAAAGAAGGTTTTTATGAAATTGGGAAGATTGTAATGAAATATATCGAATCTCGATCAACGGAAACTAACTTACTCGCATTTTTCTCTCACATACAAGAATGTAAATCAAAAGACATGCTCAACCTAGTAGTATATATAGATTTAAAAAAAGCATTTGATTCTATTTCTTTTTCATCTATTATGAATATTCTTATTGAATATGTTTGTGACAAAAATTTGTTAAATGTGACCTATTTATTCCTTTCATGCAGATATCAATTTGTATCCTCTAATGATAAATCCTCTTCAGCCTACGAGATTACCTCGGGGGTACCTCAGGGGAGTCGTATTGGTCCACTTTTATTCAACTTAATCTTTTCAAGAATTCGATCCAACAATGAACATATTAAACTGTTTAAATTTGCAGATGACTTAAAAATCTGCTTTTCATTCCCTAATAATTATGTTGATAATGAACTTGTTACCTCATTCATAAATGATTTAATAGAAATACTTGACTCGTGTTCCCTAAAAATTAATTTTGATAAAAGTTTCTATCTTGTCCCCTTTCTTAGTCCAACAACGAATTTTAATCTTGGCATTGACAATTTTGTTTTTAAGAGAAAATTTATGGTTCGTGATCTTGGCTTGGAATATGACTTTAACTTGCGTTTTGATAAATATATTAAATCCATTGCCAATTTATTTGCAGCGCGCACTTTACATATTCATAGAATTGCCAAAACTTACAAGATGAAGATTTTCTTATTTACGAATTACGCTCGACCAACAGTGGAATACTGCTCTGCTATCTGGAGTCCAGCATCACTTTCTACTTCATTTATCCTTGATGCAATTCAAAAAAGATTCCTCAAACTGAGTTCGAGACCTTCGAGTGGTTTCGATAAAATCAAGTTACTGAGACATCGAAGATATTTTAGATGCCTAAAACTTGCTAATGATAATATCTCCTCATTTTGGAATGCGAAATTGAACCAGAGAGTCTTACGTAACAAGAATATTAAAATTCAGAGACCTATCAATAACTCATTGAAAACTTTATATTTTTTTGATAGACTTCCCAATCTCTTTAATGAACTGACAAGAAAAAACATTTCATTTTCCAAAAAAGAGTTTAGAGAAATTTCCTTTTTTCATTTGTGTGATATAATTTAGACAATAAAGATTATTATTATTATATCAAATGAATATTCGAGATCACAAGAGAATAGATCTTATTTTAATTGACTAAATAGTTGCGAAAATTTTGGATTTTATTTACTATAATCTACAGTTATGTGTCAGGATGGCCGAGCGGTCTAGGGTGCTAGACTCAAGATTGTATCTTATGGGATTTTCTAGTACACTCGGTAATCCTACTTTTGACAGAAAATTTTGAAAATATAGACATTTTTACACTCTGTTTTACATCAGTGATAAAATATTTTGATATCATACTTTTGAATGAATAATATGATCTTAACGAGGCAATTAAGTTAATTTTGTTACTGGGTTTCAAAAATCCCGGGTATCTTTTTGCTCTTAGATTAAAACCAAAAATTAGAATCGATTTATAATAAAAATAATTTCATATCATTTTATACAATTGATTGAATTTTGAAGCATAAATTTCACAAAATATTCTCTCACAAAATACCTCTTGAATTATATCTTGGAGGAATTTAGTATTAATGAAAACCTATGTAAGAAATGGTTCATAATTCTATTGTAAAACATTAATCAGATTACAAGTTTAATTGATTTTAAGATAAACTTGTTACTAGAACAATGCCTTCATCTAGCTCACTTTTTTCTGAATTACTTACTCAAACAAAATATTCAAAAAAGATTTAAATCAATATGGAGTCGTTTTGTATTGCGTGATTAAACCTCAATGTCTGCTAAAAAGGAACAACCGAATAAGCGAAGAGTATTCATTAGCCAATAAAAATTGAGCAGTTTGCACCAATAAAACTGCTCATGTATTTGAAATATCTGATCAATCAAAACTCACCAACGTATCCGGGTGTACCGCAGGCTGTTGTTATATCATTTTCGCTGCCTTCAATTTTCGATAATCCAAAATCACTTATCATAATTTTGCTATTTTCAGAAGAATCATAGTACAAGAGATTTTCCGGCTAAACAAATCGAAAAATTATCTTTTATTATGGCAGACTCAAGTGTGGATCGACTCTATCTAAAATTCCTACGACATTTTTATCCCTCATTAGGAAAAAACAAGAAACGTAAATATCCGATTCTAATGTCTACTATTCAAATAAATAATGGAAAAACTAAATCTGATTAACATGAAGAAGAGAATTACAAAAAACTCAATATTTTTCTTTGGAAAGTCAGGAAAAAATTTATTTTTCGAGTTCCATAATGAGATAAGCCAATAAGTTGTGGAAATTTTAAAATTCAATCTGACTAAAATTAGGCAGATTTTTTTATTTCGAAAATTCACCAAATTTCTACTTTTTCAACTTTCGAATCAAAGATTTTTATCGATTTCAAAGATGGAAAGCAGTTAAATGCAGATATTCGAGATCAGTATTGGACGAAGAATTCGGATTGGGCCGTGGAGGTAGAAAGGAACCTACTGTTTTCGAGAAAAAGTTAAACTTTTGGACCAGATTGGATTTTTTTCGGAATTTTCTTTAATTTCCACAACCTACAATTGGATTTATTGATGAAGTTATCAGATGAATTCGTTTTGTAATTCTTTCAGATAAAAAATTAACAAAATCTCTGCTCTATAAGAAAAAAAAAGTTTGAATTTCAGAGAGAATTTCGAGTGTATTTGGTGATTTCGTTAAAGTTTTCCGATCAAATTTTAAATTGTAATTCTAGATTTACTCGATTCAATTTGCTCAGGAGTTTTTGTTAATTTCACCATTCGGTTTCTTTATAAGCAACTTTTCATAACACCAAGGCCTGCTTTAAAATAGAGTGAATTTTGAGAAAAATTGACTCAATCAATTAGCTTTAGGAAAAAGTCTGTATTTTTATGGCAGGTATCAAAATTATCATTGCATATCCTATAGAACAAGAGTTTTCTAGATCACTGATTATTTTCAGCAAGAATTTACTTTGCTCTTATTAAATCACTGAGACGTACCAAGGTTAATCGATTTTTCCCTCATTTTTTCCAAGGGCCATTCAGACAATCAACTTTTACAGATGGAAAGATTTTTTATTTAGTGTCGCTATTATGACCCTGATAGGAACTGTAACTATGATCGTTGTGATCCCTGATGAATTAAACAGTTTTATAAAATCAAGAGAACTGAACGCCCTCAATTCCGACTCTTCATCCTACTCATACAAAGAACATCTGGAAAAGGCTTAGGTGAACTGCATCTTCAGTAGCTCTATACCAAAGAATTCTCCAACAAAATCAAGTTTTTCAGAATATTCATTCCTCTACATTAACCCCTTTGATCCCAGAGGTCGTATACGACCTCTAAATCAACAGTTTTAGGCAATCGCTCCATTTTAACGGGTTCGAAGGGGTTAAGGTTCTTTCAACAGAACATGATAAATAAGTTTGTGAAGAAATCTAGTTGAAAGATCAATTGTTTTTCTTGGTAACAAGAGGGTTAAGACAAAGATTACCAAATTAACTTGAATGCATTTTTAAAAATTTATGTATATTAATCGAGTCTACTAATAAGTGGGTGTAATAATATGAATATGAAGTGTACAAAGATGAATAATTTGTGTATTATTTCCTTATTTGGTTAAATAAATACATAACTGAATAATATTTTTGTAAAAAATTCATAAATTGTTGCTATGGTTGCTTTGGATTTGTAGAAAGGAAAATTTATGTTTCTATAAATATTAAAGAAATTTTAATCTATAAAATTTTCTAATAGAATCCATTTATTTCTTCTCAAGAGAAATATTAATGGTTATTATTAGCCTTGATCAGGGTATTTCTTAGAACATTTCGCAATTTACTAATTAATAAAATTAGATCCCAAGTCAACAATCAGATTGGAAGTCAACTTAAAGTCCTATTCTAAAGAAAATCTAGAGTTTGACTCAATTTTTGTATTACAGTCGCGTTAACAGAGATGGGAAAATTTTGTGGGAAATTCATTGGTGGAAAAAAATGGTTAAGTCTAATATTTCATCAACCGGCAACAGTTCTTAAATTTTAGAATCTGAACTAATTCTAAACTTACAAGAATTTTTCAAATTTGAAAAAATTTCAATGATGGGAACTCTATTAGGTTACTATTAGCAGAATAAATACTTTGATTGAAAATTATTCTTGTCGAAATATCAATATACATCCAAGGAATCTAGGAAATTACTCACTTTGAGATCCCGGTGGACAATTCCTTGTGAATGCATGTAATTTGTGGCCAGTAATGTTTGTTTGATTAAATTACTAGCGTCTTTCTCAGTATAACTCCCTCTTTCAACAATTCTGTCAAACAATTCACCTCCTGTTACTCTGAATAGGAATTAAATTATTGATTTACAGTTCCATCACTAGGTAGTAGTGACTTTCATCCTGGAGGACATTTAACAATTGGACAATATTTTCATGCTTTAAACGTTTCAAAACGGTTATTTCGTTGGACAATGACCTTTCATGAGATTTTGCTTCTTTAATTTGCTTTTCTGTACAATTTTCCAAGTTTTTTACTGTTTTTTTCTTTATGCATTTCACTGCAACGTACTGGCCAGGGTTTTGTTTATCTTCACCAAGTCTAACTTCAGAAAAGGCACCACTAGAGTTCATCTAATCAAATATCTTACGTTCCAAGCACTTCCTTCAGTTCATAACGGCTTATACTATTTTCAAGCGAAGTCTCTATTTCTATATTTCCCAACATTTTATAAAAGCATTAATTATTTCATTTTGAAACAACGCTCAAATTTAAAAGATTTATTGTGACAAATAAAAACACTCTATAATGAAAACTTTGTATTTTTGTCTTTGAAGTAGTTAATTTTTCAAAACTAATGAAAAAAATGAATATTTCATTATGAAACAGGCTCGTTTTTAAAATTGAATATTTCAATCAACTAATGTTTGATAAAATGTTAAAATTTTTCTATTTATTGTGCATCTTATTTTCTGCTAGTTTTGCCCTCGATGAACCCACCGCGTGCGAAGGTAAGTCACTCATCTCTACGTCTCTTATCAAGTTTGTTTGATTTTGTCAAAAGAAATTAGTCAGCGATCACAAAAGCTCAATTCTTTTGAGAAAATCGAATTATCTTCATCAAAAAAGATTGATTATTCCAAGAGTGAGTTACAGATGATTGAAATTCTTCATGAGCCCCATATTTGTAATGAGATGATCAATTACAAAATTCACAAAGAAAATCCAGAAGGAAGAAGATTTCTTCGCCAAGAATCCGGTACCATCAAGACATTGAAAGCTTTAATTGATAGAGGTGTCGATGTAAAAACAGACGTTCCTTCAGAACTTTGGGATACGCCTTCAGTTGAAACATCAATCCTCTACAAGAAAGTAATAAATTTATCTAAATTTAGTGCTCCCAACTAGTTTCTCAATATGAAGAAGAGTTAGAAGATTTGATCATGTCAGGTCTTCACTCTGACCTGGTAATATTCAATAAATTTTGCATGGATCAAGTATTGGGAAGAAGTTCAAAGATTTCTTGCCTATCAAATGAAAGTTTGGACATGAAACACGAGGATCTTTGAAAAAATTTAATTTTAATCAAAAAATGTAGAATTTTTTTCACACAACGGTTTCATTTGTTTTCCTCTGTAGGAGCACTCGGTCTAGGAACAGGTTTGAATTCTGCTTTTATTTTCTCAAATTCAATCTTCGAAATGAGACCATTTATTTCCATGATTTTTGCATACAAATTCCTCTGACCCATGATGAATTTACGGTACATTCTCCTTTTGACGTTGAAAACTTTTTTGGCTTGAAAGATTATCAAAAGACGATAACTGAATATGGAAAATAGCAGAATATCAAGGGAAAGGATTAATATCAGTGAACTAGTGTACCAATTGAAGTTTCCAAAGCTAGAAGTCTCTCCATGGAGCCAGACTATGAGAGTTGTTAGTTCATGATAGAAGTTTTCCAAGATTTCCTGCAAAAACTTTGCCAATCCATAACGATATGAATAACATTTAGATTTGGAAGAGGTGCCAAAACTGTAGGTGATCTGGTTATATGGACAATCGAAGCATCCAAGCTCGGCTCTCATATTCTCCTCCCGATAAGTGTTTTGTGGACATAGCTCGCACGAATTCATTCTATAAGGAAATTTACTCGCAAAACCACTTGCACATGGTTCACAAATGAAGTTTCTGGAATGGTAGCCATACTTGCAAATTTCAGAGACAGATATCTCTCCAGCAAAATTCTTTTTGTAATGTTCCATTGTTGACTGGAAAATTTTTTTCGGGTATTCATCTAGATTAAGAATGTGATTGTTGAATAAATCAAAGATGATCCAAAGGTTTTGGGCCTCATGAGCAAATTCAACACAGTGAAACTTTGAGGAGCAAACAAATCTGGCCATATCCTTGACTTTGCCTCTGACAACAACCTTTGATTCCATTATCGGTACAATTTTATGAAAAGTTGTAGAGATAGCATGATTTTTTGAATCATAACCAATACAGGTAATAGTGGTAATATCATTATATTTTAAAGTCTCTTTCGCCAAAGCAAGGGAATTGGGTAGACGAACTGGAAAATAATCACCAAGAGTTAGAAAACTTCCTGAAGATGAATACCAAACTCTTTTTAGGGTATAATTATGTGATTTATCATATGTAGGTAAGCACTGGATGAAATATGTTTTGCCTAATGGAACATATGTTATCCCTCTGAGGAAACTTGTCCATATTGTGATTATCACTAAGAAAATTCGAAGTATCGACATGGTTTTATTAAAAAAACAAATATATAAATTAAAAGTTGTTTCAATAGAAATATTTTATAAATAATTTTGCAAAATGAACGTTGAAGGTAGCTTTTAATTTGTAATTTTTAAGATATTGCTATTAAAAGGAAATTGATAATCGAAGGGGAAAGTGGATTAGATGACAAAAGAATTGCTTCAATTGTAAAAAATCTAATGCGCTGGGTCTCAACTAAAGATTCTAGTAAAAAGTAAGACAAGTTCATTGACAATTCCAGTTTTGATACGTGTCAGAGTATTCTTGATTCTATTAAACAATCAGATTATTCCATTCAACAAGCTATGCTAATTTTTGATTCAAACACACATCAAGTGAAGGAGTACAAGAAAATTCAGAATGACATTGAATCTACTATAGCAGAGGTTTCCAAAAACGTTGAATTACTAAAGTCAGAACTTGAGAATGCTAAAAAAATACGTGAAAACAGAGAAATTTTTGATAATCTTGCCAAAGTTATTGAAGAATATCCAGAACGATCTTCAAGTGCAAAGAAAATTCAAGAACTCTCTGAAAGATTGAATATTTTGAAAGAAAACTACGATGCTTATGACAAAAAGATTGAACTGAGGAAGAAGCAATTTAATTTGTTTCTTTTTGCTACTAAAAGCCTTCAAAATCTTCTTGAAAGTAAGTAATGTTTCTTGAATTACATCTTCTTTCCTAAGATTGAAGCTTTCTTTATTTATTTCGAACTGATGGTTAACCGCATGATTTACTCTCAATAACCAAGAGAGTTTCATGAGTAGTGGAATGGCATAGGCTTTTTGAAGATATATAGGGCAATCTGTTATCCTCACACATATCCATGTATTTCACTCATAGTGTTGACGTATAGGAAGGAAAAAAATATAATTACTGGTTACATTTGTCATGACTCAATTAACCTTCAGTATCAACACTTTGAGTGAAATACATGGATGTGTTTGAGGGTACCAAAACACTACTCATGAAACTCAACGTCTGATTTTTTATTTTACTATTCCTGAAACTCTCTCGGTTATTATTAGAGCTGTCAAAAATAGCAAAAGATTAGCAAATAATTTTTTATCAAATTTATTCAGTATCAGAATTATGTTAACAATATAACAACAATGTATGAAACTCTCTTGGTTATTATTCTCCAAATTGTAGTTTCTTCTCTTGTTCAGAAAACTACGAAATAGTCTTGTTCAATGTATACTTTTTAAATACTTTTATCAACAGATTTAACCAATTAAAGTCAGAAGTAGCCAGAACCAATCGAGTTAGCTAGGATCATTTTTAACACTTTCAGAACCAGGATTTGGGGATTTACACTAAAATTTGTATACTACAGTACCCAATCAGTACGAAAGGGTTAGGTAAAAAATATTACAAAAGTCGCTTGTTTTGAAATGGTCTTATGTCTAATTTGAAAAAATATATAGTTTCCAAGGCATGCTGAATAAGATAACGAAAAAATTTAATTAACTATTTGTCTGGTTGTGCTTGACAAAATAGGAAAATCTAGCATCTTTTAGTCAGCATTTTTCAATGCTGGAAAAGTTTGTATTGGATTTTTCTAGTATTATATCAAAACTAGCAAAAATAGCATTTTGACAGCTCTACTTATCATTGACTGTAGTTTTAAAGGCTGAAGGTTCTGAATGAAATGTTAGAGTTTGGGTATTTGTTTTGTGATTAAAAAATTCCATTTTATTCTTTATCATTCAGATTTCTATAACAATCTCTATTCTCTTTCAGACGGATCAGAAGATCTTACCCCAATAGAAGACCTAAACATGATCGTCAATGAAACAATTTGACACAGTTTACTTGTAATTTTTGTAAAGAATATGAAATTTTATTTGATTCCCAACTCTTGAATGTATCGAATCCTGAGGCATGTAGAAATAAAAAAATTTAAAAACGACTCATTATTACTATTGAGAAATACAAAATCAAATTTATTTATTAGAGAAAAATAACAAATCTAGACGGCAATGATGTTCTGGTTCAATTTCATTCAACATTCTTTTTTGGCCTGCCTCTTTTAGATTTTGGCTTTATATTCTCATCTTCTTCATGTGAGTAAATGTCCCTGGGAACTTGAGATTTCAGTGAATTTATAAACTCTTCAGAGAACTCGACATGTCTAACGTAAGCCTCTGATGCTCCGACCAATTTAGAAAGATTTTTTACTGATAGCTTAGGGTTCTTGAAACGAGCATCAATGATTCTTGTCCTTAGCTCGGATGGAAATATTGGAGAGTCTAGTTCCTCGTTTCCTTCACGAATTTCTTTGAACCAGCGTATAATTTCTGTTTTTGGCATGAACTCTTCTCCAAAAACTGCGGTCAAACGTCGATGTGCCTCATTTACATTTAGATTTTGGTTGTAAAGACATTTTGTTGCCTCTTTTAGAGCGATTTTCCTATTTGACAGCATTATTAAGCTTCAACAATTAAATTAGCGCAATTTATAAGATCTTTTATTATTTAATGAGATTAACAAAATAACCAAGTAAGCTTTCAATTTTTTATTAAAAATATTTCCATCTAGAAAATAATTCTATGATTTAAAACTTGATGATATTTTATTCCTCTCTGCAAGTTTACAGATTGTATTATTTATTAATAGTTACTACTTAGTAGTAAGTACACAATTTAATAAATATTTAGAAAATCACCTCATGTAATTTCAGGTAATATGGTAAATCACATCCCGGCAACCCCATCTAAGTCGATCTGATGCTGCATTAAAATCCAACACTTCAACAGATGAAATCATCATCTTCTTCTAGTCTCTAGTGAGGCTTCCATACCCAATTTGTTAGTTCAAAGTCTTGATGAGA
This sequence comes from Gyrodactylus bullatarudis, assembly GCA_012064415.1. Classification (NCBI taxonomy): domain Eukaryota; kingdom Metazoa; phylum Platyhelminthes; class Monogenea; order Gyrodactylidea; family Gyrodactylidae; genus Gyrodactylus; species Gyrodactylus bullatarudis. Next base: position 520,847 of record SSNU01000075.1, on the reverse strand, counting down.
CTGAGAATTCGAATATGACCATAGAAGTTCCGATGGTCTCATGGGTTATTTTTCTTCGCCAGAATTTTGTAAATCAATTAGTCCAATTTTCCACAATTACTGTGAGATCTTCGGAATTTCTATGGCCATATTTGAACTCTCTGTCTAATCGTGATCCAAAGTGATCAAATAGTGATAATTAATGAAACTGAAAAGTTTTTCAATTCTAATTTGGTGCAATTTTCAAAATCAAAAATAAATATTATTTATTAAATAATTCTCATCTCCATATCAACTAGCCTTATATTCGTAAATTTATTTATGATACAACATGTATCCAAGAATATATAATATATCTTATCAAAATCGTTTCATTTCCTTTAATGTGAGGGAAAAGTTTATTGCGTTTCAAGCTAATTTCAAAATTATACACCAATGGTTACAGTTGAAGAGACTGATCCAACGGTTACTGTCGTTGACCCGAATCCTGTTACAGTTGTTCAGCCAAATCCTACCACTGTCGTTCAGCCGAATCCCACAACTGTTGTTGAGGCTGAACCAGATCCTGTTAGACGAAGACGAACTCTAAGAAACGCCACTAACCAAGACGCTGACGACGACATAGAAGATGATGAGAATGATGAAAAAAAATCAAAGCCTTTCTTAACTGCCAATCTACTGGGCCTATCAGCGGTAGCTCTTTGTGCTGGATTTATCAATAAGAGACGCAAGAATCGTGAGAAGAAAAAGTGCTGCGACAAAATTGTCTGCTGCTATGAGAAAAAGTGTCCGGACTGTTGTTGTCAGAGGAAATGTTGTGGTTGTTGCTCCTGTGGCAATTGTAATCCTAACAGCATTTTTTCCTGTAATACAATGCAAAGTAATCCAGTTTGTCTTACTAACAATAGTTTAAATCCTCCACAGTATATTAATACAATTCCTGTTAATCCAATTTGTACGACAGCCCTCCCCTTAAATACAACACAATTACCAGGTAGTCAACTGTATTTGAATCCGTCTGTCGTTCCATTGAATCAGATTTGTTCAACCGGGGTCCATTTACACTCAACTATCACTACTGTAAATCCTCCAGTTATTAATGGGAGTCAGATGAATCCAACTTGTGGAATAAATCCAGTTTATAATAATAATAATCTATGCGATACTAGTCAAGGTAGCTACTATTATTTCCCAAGGTATTATCCAGAATCGTATCAGGGCAAAGGTTTCTTCTTGTAACTAATAATATACATTTATTTTTTATAGATCTGTATCTTAATATCTTTGAACAAAAAAAAATCTTTAAAAGCAGAATTGAATAAATCCAGATTAGGACTTTATATCTTCATTAAAATGGGCAAAAAAGCTAATTTATGTTGGTAACCTATGATTTTAACACTAAGAATTCGAAAATGTACAAGATTATTTTACATAATTTTGAACCAAGTAGTTCTTCAGGGAGCTGTTCAGCATAGATTGACTATAACGTTGTTCGCTTGCTACCTGACAATGTTGTCTTCTGGCTTGTATTGGTTTATTGGTATTCTTAGAAGAATTAAACTTATCTGATTAGTTTCATGTTTTGATTGGCCACACAAGGTTCTAAGTTCAAAAATCTCACGACAGAGGAAGAATACGACATGTATTCGAAATATTGTGAGTCCAAACTATTATTATGAGAGTAATCTAAATGTTTTTTCTTCTTCTACAAATAGACCAATACAGGCCAGAAAACAACATAGTCAGGTAGCACGCGAAGAACATTACAGTCAAATTATTTAGAGCTGTTTTCGATGAATATGGGAATTAATGACTTTTTATGAACAGCCTCATTTTTTCATTAAGGTATAAAAATTTTAGTAACCGATTCAAAAGGTACACTTTTGCCGATTTGCGACAAAAAATTTTTTGAAAAAATTTGGAGACAATTTAAATTTTGAGCTTGCGCTATTTTTTCATTATTTTAAGGGTTAATTCCAAAATTCATACCAGAAATTTCAACTCTTTACCTCGAATCAATAACAGGTAAAAGCTCCGATTAGTTAACCATTTTTTCCAAGAGTGAATTAATACGATTTTTTATACCTCTCTGCCCAAAAGGGTAGAACTGTAATGAAGCAATATGATTGGTCCATATGCTAAGTCGAATTTGATTGGCTGTTGTATACTTACACACAATTCTTCTCATTCCCGTAGATGAATCCTATGCTAAGGATGGATATTCAATGAATTAACTGTATTTGAATTTTGAATAATCAAATTTAAACTAGATCAACTAGATTTTGGGTTAGAATAAAACCGTTTTTTATACATTAAAATAATTTTATAGAATTAGAAGCTCATTGGATGAAAAATAACTTTTCATAAAATTTGTTTTTGAAGTTAATTTCCTTTATTTTTTAAATTTCTAATAATTAATTTGGTTATCAACTACATAGAATTAAAATTTAATAAAGATTTTCATCAAAAAGCTGAGACATTCATAAGCGAAAGAATTTTATTTTGTTTGTTTATAAAAATTGTTTCCTGTCAAAAAGGGCTTTATGCTAGCGACCTTTTTTTTTATTTTAAGAAAACTCACATAAACATGAGATTTTCAATCGTAAAAACGTGGGTCTGTGAGGATTTAGTTTAGCATGGTGTGCATTCACACTCATCGATAAAACATGGGGAAGTAAGAATGATAATGAACAATCTGCCTATGTATTACACTAAAGGCTTACAAAAAGCCCAAAATCTAGTTGATCTAGTTTAAATTTGATTATTCAAAATTCAAATACAGTTAATTCATTGAATATCCATCCTTAGCATAGGATTCATCTACGGGAATGAGAAGAATTGTGTGTAAGTATACAACAGCCAATCAAATTCGACTTAACATATGGACCAATCATATTGTTTCATTACAGTTCTACCCTTTTGGGCAGAGAGGTATAAAAAATCGTATTAATTCACTCTTGGAAAAAATGGTTAACTAATCGGAGCTTTTACCTGTATTCTCATTTCGAAATTCCCCTCTTATTGAATGGTGTAACTTGAATGATTCAAATTCTTTATGCAATTTACATAAGTTTCAGAAAGATTGAAAGTGAACTTTCTCATTGTACAGAACATTTGATGGAAAAAACCTTATGCGAATCTAGGTTCTTACAAATTTTTGCTATCTTTAAAGAAGATTTATTTCTTGTTTCTTAAGATCGAAATAGTGAAATAAAAAGAGTTGTTAACTTCCCCAAACTCCAATATCTTTGTAGTTTGCAAAAATTAATGAATATCCCTATTGACATCTGTATGCCGTCATTAAAAATCAGAAGTTGTTTTTAAAAAGTATGCCCCATATGAATACAAAAAAATCTCCTTGAAAGCAAGTTATCATGCTCCTTGACGTCGAAAATCTAATGGAGTCGGAACTTGAAAGTTACAGAGTAAATAAAAAATATGGAAGACCGTGCAAAAGCCGTAAAATATCAAGCGCTGAAAAAAGGGTAGATAAATTATTGAATTAAATTATTTCTTATTATTTAAAAAAAAATATTTGGGGTGAATATTAGAAAAAATTTCCTCTAGGGGGAATTTTGGAAATTTTTGGGATGAACTTTGGAAAGAAATTTCCTTTGGGGTGATTTTTGGAATTAACCCTTATTTTAAACAATGAGTTAAAATTTTTGTTGATTTCAAGGTGGGTGTGGAATCAAACGTAATTTTTCAGGATCGTCAATAGACAAAGAAACCAATTTCCACCCATCTCAACTGATCTAGTATCATTCTTATTTTTTGTTTTTCAAGCTGTAAGAATTATCGAAAAATAGAAAGTAAAAATTCGCACGAATATAAAATCTCAACTTCCTTTTTTTACAGAAAATGATCAAGAAATCAAAATTTAACTCTGATGATATGATATTGAAGTGGCATAATTGATTTTCTTGTCTAGTTCTGATTCTAAAAAAACTCTTTTGGTCACTTTCAAATCAATAAAAAATGGGAATTTGGCGCCATATCATGATTTGAAAAATAACCAAATTTTTAGCTTCTTCTTGAATATGATTGGTTTAAACTTTATGCAATTTCATTGGAACAGAGTGATAAAAAATAGCATCTTTTTATGATCCTAAACTCGACTATCTATCAAACTTTAGCTGATAGAGTTTAGACGATTGCTTATTTCAAATTTTTAGGCGTGATTTTACATTCTCTTAATGCTCTATAGAATAAAACGTGCCTTGTACATCTGAGTGGGTCTCAGTGAGAGGATGAATTAATTAATTAAAATATCTGACGATTGATATTGGTTATATTAGAATTTTTAAAATTCATTTGAACAGGGCATTGGGCAATATTAAACGCTAGCTTGTGAAAATAGAATAAATGTTAACTTGAAATAAAACATGAAAAGGAGATGTCGCTTGACCGGTTGGCAAATTAGCATGTGTGAATAGAGTTAAGTGTTGAAAAATAAAATTTTAGTAATTTTTGTAGATTTATTGATTCTTTCGTGAAAATATCTTATAAAAGTTGGATATGTCTTTTTTTTCATCACGGTAAATGGCGAGAAGCAATAAAATTCCTGAAATTCCGCCAACACTTATGATGTGAACTAGGATAATTGAGCTGAATTGGCCAGACTCACAACAAAAGCGAGTATCCGACCATCTACCTAGTAATAAGAGGGAAAGACCAACTATCATTGTGAAGAACTTCGGTCGAGACATGACCAAGAGATCAGTAAAAACATCCATTGGCTTGGCATATTTCCTTAGTGTTACATGTGTAAGAAGATTGCGAATTTTTACGGAGCTGAAAAAATATAAATCATTTTAAAATTAATTTGATACCTCATTTAGAATGGGAATTTATTTATTAAGTTACAAGGATATGGAAAACACGTGAAAACAGTTATATAAAGCTAGTTGACATGAAGATGAGAAATTACTATTTTTGCAAAAAAACTCAATATTTTTTTCCGGATTGACAGAAAAAAATAATTTTTTGAATTCTAAAACGGATGGAGTTGATAAGATGTGGATATTCGAAAAAATTCCGAATAAATTTTTAATCCGACCAAATTTAGGCCGTTTTTAGACTGTTTCCGAGAAAAATGAAGCTGGCAGATTTTCGATAAATTGCCTTCGTGATAATCGAAAAATTCAAGTGGTTCGATTCCCCAGAGTAATAAATTATTTTTTTCTGTCAATCCGGAAAAAAATATTGAGTTTTTTTGCAAAAATAGTAATTTCTCATCTTCATGTCAATTATAATTAGGTTTACTTTCTAAAAATTTTTCACCTCAAAGTTTAACTTTATAATTTAAGTGAGTGAAGCTAGTTTTTTGAACTTTGAGCTGAACGATTCGATTCTTTCTCACTCTTGATCGAATAGGACTCAGTGATCTCATAAATACAAAGTTTCCTGTTTTTTCAAAGATCTCAAGAACAAAAATTAATGGGAATTTTAATTCTAGAACAAGTATGAAAATTCAGGGTGAAATTTCGAATGCATAGCAGCAAAGTGAAATCACCTGTAGATGAATCTGGTCAAGAGATTGAAACATTTTGCCAGTGTGAAACCATAGACACCAAATAGGTTGACAAAAATAAAAACGATCAACATGTAGAGAATTGAGAATGAAACCATCATGAAATTGTAGTTTTTCATCTCCTCTTGACGAACCATTGCATTCCAGAGTCCTTCGGTTGGACCGTTCATGGAACATATTAAGACATAGACACTAGCTATCCTAAGTAAGTTGACACCTGGTCCGGTAAGCATAACAGGACCAGAAAAGAGTTTAAGTGCTATCCTTGAATAATTAGCTGCTACTATCATGCCCAGGAAGCTGATTATTGTACCGAAGCGAAGGGATGTCTTGAGAACAGTGACTGTTTGGCGAAGTTTTTTCTAAATCAGAAAATTTATAATTAGCTATCAAGATAAGAGACAAAAACATGGCGAGCAATAAAATTCGAAAAAATATAGATTCGGTTCATTCACCAAAAAGTTTGAAAAACTGTCTTGCTACTTGAATTTTAGTTCTTTTCAATATCCCGCTCGTTTCACAAGTGTATTGAAAATTTTTCATTTTTAATCGAGATTTTTTAATTTTGAACCAAGTAGTTCTTGGTTTTATAGGAAAAAATGAGTTTAAAAATTTGGCCTACTCTACTCTATACTAATAATGATACTTACAATGTCTTGTTTATCAAGTTCTCTATCCCTTTCAATGCCATGACTAAAGGCCAAATGACAACTTTCATTAATGGGTGTGAAAATAACTCTGGGCACAATCATGGAGAGATTATCGATAACATCGTAGATTCCTTGTTCCGATAGGGTGAGCAGATTCAAACCACTTATGAGATATCGTTCCCCTTCAGTCAAGAACTGTTTGAGAACACCCTGGGCGAAAAATTTTTTGCCCAGTTGCCAGGTTTCCTCGTCAGGCCTAAGTACGAGGCTCGTCGGTAAAAAGTCACCAATATTTGTTATCAATGCGGTGTCATTGACTGTAATAGGAGCTTTTCGAATTTTTCTATGAAAGAAGAAAAGATTGGCAATCTAAAGTTTGAAGAGAAAATATATATGTTAGTTTGCTTATCAAAATTTGTGAAATTCTTAATTCTCTCAACCATTTCAAAGAGTTTGTACTTGAACTAAAAGAGTATTGTTTGTATATCGAAAAGAATTTGTGCATAAAAATGATTGAAAGCAATAACATGCGTTAGAGTTCTTTCAAAATTACTAAAATCGCCAATCTATGAACACATATTTTGGGATCTATTGTGTGAAGATTAATATTTTAGTGCATTTTAGATATTCAAATATTTTTTAGGCCGAGACTACTCACGAGTAATGTTAGAGAAAATATTATCTGAGGTAGCACTAGGGCATAGATATCATTCGTGTTGTTATGACTATTGAAATGTATCAGTAATAAAGTGGTCAATAAACGTAAACCATGTGCCAAGGCTTCGATGAGAATTCGTTCTTTTATGAGAAGGAAAACCTGACAAGATAGCCAGAAAATTTCCGCCGTTAATTCAATGAAACAGGCGATAATGCATATGAGAACGCAAATAATGTAGTTGTCGCGTAGTTCTGTGCATAACTCTAGATTTCCGTAAACGCAAGAGTCTGTTGAAATGGAAAGCACGTAGGCCCAGTAGTAGCCGAGGGGAATTGAAATTATCAAACCGATTATGGGACAGCGCCAACATGTATTAACATAGTCAGACCATTTCTTTTTTCTAAGATTAGAATCTAGATGATTCGAGATGGTGCAGGCATTACTGAGAAGGGCATGACGTAAACTCTCCCTTGAAAGAAATAACAGGGTTGTACAAAATAATCCAAGACGAAAGTTGGCTATTCCAATTATCTCGAATGGCAACGAACGGACAATGTAGGAATTTGCCAATAGGGTGAAAATCTTAAGTGCAGTCTTTAGTCCTAGAGTGTAACCGAATAGGGAGAAACTGCCAGCTACAATTTGGTCGGCATTCTTTGACGTCTAAAAATGATGAGATAATTTTAGTATAAATTGATCTCAACATTTCAATCAATCATAGTGAGTTTGAAGATGTTTTTTTCAAAAGAAAAACTTTTTATATTTTTTTCCATTTCAGAATAATATAACAAATATAGAGCGTTATCACTTTTTGTTTCAAATTAGCCAATCAAATGAAGTAGATAGATTGTTGCAATTTGATTGGTCTTTTCTCAGTGGGTAACCAATAGTTTTATATTGGCAACAAAATTAGTTGATCATCACATTTGTTCTCTTACATCTTGTCTTATTTTATAAATCACATTAGAGTTGAGATTAGAGAGTAAGGTTTCCTTTCATATAAAAAAATATCCCCATAACCATCATAGATAGAGAGGGCGTAGATCGATTATTGTAAAAGAGAATGGTTAGGGACCGTGGATTGTTAATAATAAACAAATCAAAATATTCTTTTTCTATTAAAGTTTGGAATTCATCATAGTTTTTGTTTAACATCTATAGATTGGTTATTCTTATTTTTTGGGGTTTTACTTCATCTTTGAATAGTTTTTACTGTACTTGCCTATAATCCAATTAAGGTTGAAAAAATAAATCATTTTTTTAAAACGTATTATTATGCATTAATGCATCATATGGGTAATAAAGGAATAAATGATTCAATTAAGATTCTGGGGTGGATAATTTCCAAGTCTACAGTCAGCACTGTAGTTACGTGGTAAAGAAACTCCATTAGTATTGTAGCCCGGCATAGTCTGATAGAGATTATTAGGTGGCTGATGAGGGGGCAAATGTCCAGAATTCTGGTTAGGCGGCATCGGCTGAGTGTTCACATAATCAAGGGGATTATAAAAGGTTTGTGGCTGTGTGGGAGGTTGAATGGTTACCTTATTCTTTAGTTTGAGAGGAATTTTATTCGAATTGTCATCAGCTAGGACTGGCGGATCATTCCATCCATGAATGGTGCCAAAGGTTTTGGGACCTTGACACTTTGGTAATGGGGGCAGGATAACATTTCCACCTTCATTGTTTGAAGGGAGAGGAGGTGGATGACTTGATGGGATAAAGTTAGGTGTCCCATATGGAGTCTGGTCATTTTGTAACTGAAGATTTGGTAAGTATGATTCAGAAGCAGCATGTTGCAATTGTGGTTGCTGGCGTGTTGGATCTGGGATGAATTGAGGTTGGGGGGGAATTCCATTCATACTGGGTATTTGGTTGTTTGGTGGGAGAAATCCGAGTGGGTCCATATTTCTATTCCTGATAATGAATAAAAGAAATATAATTAAAATGTGTTTTAGTGGATAATTTCAAGAGAGTAAAAAAGTACAAGCAATATGATTTTAGAATTTATTTTTATCCGAAAAGTCTATAATTTTGAGGACAAGTTTTTCTTCAATTTCCTGGCCCAATGACTCGACAGTCATTTCCAAAAGGGATGGTTCACCTTTAGTTATGATATGGAGCTGTTTATAACGAGTCTCCAAGAGGTTTGCAATGACAATATCTGAATTGTTTTTAATCAAGGATTCGACTGCTTTGTCAAACAAGATGTTTTTATCTGTTTCGAGCTAAAGAATAAATGAAGTATTTAATTACATTTAATTTCTTATAACCGAGGAAACTTTGCTATTTTTGTTAATAAAACATACCCCTTTTTTGTGAATCCATTGCAAAATACACACCCTTATTAAAAACCAAGAAGAATCCTATAAAAAGTCATTTCAGTTTCCTTGTAAGCGAATTAAATAGGGTTGAGAAATCTGACAGAATTTACTCAGAAATTAAAATCTAGAATAATGAGAATTTTTATTTTTTGACTAAGAACTAGAGTAAGACAAATATTTTTTTTCCCCAAACACTTTTCTATTTCATGCTTCAAATAGATTCTTTATGCTCCTAATTACCGTATTCGAAAACTAAATATAAAAATTTCGATGTTCTGATTTCCCATTTCGCCTAAAATCGTTAATTTTTCCCAAATTAACTGGATTTTTTCAGGGTGTACTGAGAATATATTAATTTGACGTGAAAATATGATTTAAAAAGATCAATACTTGTCCAATATCTAACCCTAGAACGAAATCTCGGGTTATTTTTCACCCCATTTGTATTGAAAGCCCCATAAGAAAAATAAATATTTCGGACGAGGGTAAAAAAAATTTCTCATTTGAAAATTCGATATCTTGAATTGGAATCATGGATAAATATATATTTTCTTCTTCTCTTATTCTGTATCAATTTAACGCATAAACTCGAAAAGTTAAAAAATTTGTATTACCCTACTGAGAACATAGGTATAATTGATAATGACGTACTTTGAAAGTGATCAAGATCATATTGGGTGAAGTGAACCAATGACTTTTAATGTATTTTATAACCTTTGGGACAGGATTTAGTTTCAGTTGAAAATCTGTAACGCCTGATGGTATTTTTTCGGAATAGATGCTCTCTTTTGACATGAAGTAATCCGAGACAGCAGCGGCCAGGAAGAATATGACTGGAAATTTCTCATCAGAGTAGTGATCGTTCAGCATGCATGCAATGGCTCTAAGTTTAACGAGATACTCTTCTACTTGCACAAAGTTGATGATGCACAAATGTTTCTCTGATCGAAATGAAATATTATTTCAATCATTTTCATCTCTAACTTAAAATCAAGAATTTCAAAAGTAATATACAGAAAATAATTCAAATCCGGTTTCGGATAATCGATTTTATACCATAATCATAATCGATTTAAAAGTAAAATAGTAGACCACATGATAAGCTCAGACTTAATAAAAAGCATAAAGCCATTTGTTCTTCTATCAAGATCTAAATAAACTGGAGAAATCAAGATTTTCACTTGGAAATTATCAAAATAAATAGAAAAATTTCACTTTTGATCAATAACAACACGAGTTAGATAGAATAGATGAATTAAATAATCAATCAGGTTTCTTTTTTATTAGAGAACCTGAGAAAATATGAGACAAACTATCAGTTTATTGATACAATATATGTGTGCACAATATAAAGGTAGATAGATAGCAAGACAGACAGAAGGAGGAGTGAGAAAGAATAGCTATTTATAGTAATTAATGCGATATATTGATTACTCACGAAAAGTTTGGAATGCATCTCTAATCTCGGCTAAATTCCCCAACAACTCTTGATAGTCCTGAGTGTCTTGGGTTAATTGGAGAAGATCGGAGTTGTTCATTCGAGGCAGCATTGAGGCTGTCAAATTAGTATTCCTCGAACGCCTAAAGAGTCTCCAGATGAATGGAACCTCAGAGTTATCTCGACACAAGAATATAACTGCATGTCCATTCTTCAAAAAGTACTCTGCAGATATAGCTCCCCTTGTACCGGTACTTTAATAATTGGGTTGTATAATATTTAGTTAGTATAAATTGATTAATTTCTGATGGAATGAAAACTCACCTAAAATTTTCAATGTATCGAACACATTTCTGCTCTAATGGAGCCATAGTTCCGCCTGAGGTTATAAAAACAACCTTCTTCTTGTCTCTGAGAAAATTGTCCACATTACTACGAATTTCATTGTTGAAATATGCTATTTCATTATAATATTATTTGATTATACTTGCTTCTATATCCGAGAGCCAAGAGTTGACGACGTCACAATTATTATCAGTCATAATCCACTTTTACACGTTGACAATAATAATACCTGAAAATAATAGTAGAATTAAATCGAAATTTCATTGGTTAGCCAATAGAATCGATCAGCCAATCAGGAGCAAGCAACAAGAAATAGGAAGGACATTTGATTATTAATTAGAAAATATTGTTTTTATTTCTTTCTTTTTTCGAGAAATTTGTATTTTTTGTTGTTAATATGTATATTTATATGGTCATTGAATGGTTTTTAACTACAATAACGTCTATATAGCGTTTATTAGTTGAATATATATATATATATATATATATATATGTATATAGCACATTTAAATAATAAGGTATAAACTTATAAAATATCAGGGTGAATTCTTCAATTAAAAATAATAACCCTCTGTTCACGCTACTCATCAGACGAGAGGAAAGGTAGATATTTGATTAATTGTATGAAATTAGTTTTATTGAGTAGGAGTAAAAAATTTCACAATTTCTATACATTTCGAAAAAAAGAATAGGTTGGTGAATTGGACGGGGTAGGTTTAGGTAAAATTATTATAAATTTTTGTACAGATCTCATGATAAAGAAATTGGGATGGGAAAAATCGGTACGGGGTGCACACGATTAATGGAGTATGTACAAGAGAAGATATCATTATACAGTTAGGTGGAAGGTGACAAGATGGACCGGACAGCAGCGTCAATGTCTGGATCCTCTGAGTGAATTCCACAATTGCTTTCATCTATATCACCAAATTCTGGGTCATCTTGTCGGGAGAAGGAGATTACTGATTTGACTTCATCGCAAACTGGATTATTATTATTCGGCTGACTTGGGGATGTGGCCGGGGCATCCAGGTATTCCTTTAGTGTCAATGCAAATATGAAACTTATTTTATCAAGTCATGATGGGAAAATAACCTCAAAGACTCTCTCAGCAAAGGAATATTTAATCGGAATAATACATATTGAAAATTTTCCGAAAAAATTTCCTTCCCACGAGAGCTAGATAGTTGATTTAAAACAGGGATAATATACATTACGTGATGTTCCTAAACAGCCTGATCAAGAATCAATTACGGTTATGTAATCTAAAAAATATTCTTTTTAACATGCTTTGAGCAGTTTAACCATTGGAATTCTAAACTATTCTTCTCATTATCAAAATATTACTCAAAAGTTAATGCGGATTACAATTAGAAATAGACCTCGTTGAAATTATGCATTTTGAGTAATTTTGTAAGAAGAGTTTAAATAAAAACTTTACGCTATGAAAATTAAACGAAAAAAAATCCCGAATTCAAGGACTCGAATTTCCTTCAAAAATGACGAGTCTCTCAAGAATCCAATAACAATAATAATGGGGTTTTTATGGTCCGCAATCCCAGTCTTCGAAAACTAAAAATTTTGATTCAGTAAAAAATGATCCAAAATTAGTTTTATAATAAAACTTGGGTCAATATTAACATTCTTCAGTGTTACGATGAGCTAATCAAAAACAAAATAATATTTATATATTCTCATGATCTCATCCCTATCAGTTTTGTCCAATCAGATTGGAGAATAGAATAGTATAAGAGTTTTAAAAAAATTGACCGGAATTTATCAGGGTATATTCAGATTCTGAATTTCAGAATAAATGTTTAATATTAATCGGGATAGTATTATATAGGGTTTTTTGGGGAGAAGACTAGTTTCGTTTGATTGGTCAGTCCCTATAGACCAATCAGAGTCGAGTATATATTTTTGTAATTTTCTGAAGTCATTTTGATCTGTAAGATAAATCTTTTTACATGAATGAAAAGAGAATTTTTCCTGTATCCTCATTTGAAATTATACACATCAAAATAAAATTTAAAACTTGGGATTCAATATAGGAATATATATCAACCAAAAAATTAAAAATTATGTCTTACCCTTGACATATACACTATGTACTTTAGAATATCAAATTCGAATCATTATTTCTCTTGTCATAATAAGTAATTAATTGAAGAATAGTATCGCTTATCTTGAGAGAAGATTCTTCAGCAATATTTGTTCAAATAATACGCGAATGCTCAAAATGATAAACTGAGATATTTTATTTTTCATTTCAAGCTTATTATAAAAACTCACAATATCATTGGCAGCCTCTTCAAGACTTCTCATTAGTGCCATTTCATCATCTTCCGTGTTCCGATTTGATTTCGGATTGGTAGTTGAGAATGACCCGAGAGTATCTTCGTTGTCTATTTGGGATTCTGTTCGATTGAGAATTAGTTGTGAATTGCTATTCTCTTCCATTTCATCCCAGACGTAAGAGTTTTGATCTTCAAAGTTACATGATGATATCGGTGGAGAGTTGTTATTGGTCTGGGAGTCTGCAGATTTACACGAATTACTCGATTTGATAGTATTCTGGTCGTGATGGAGTCTTTTTGTTTTAATAATTGAATCTGGATTATCTGACCATGATTGAAGGATTTCGTTGACATCAGGAAGGTTGAAATCAGTTTCTTTAATATCTTCATCCAAGTCTAATGGAAAGTCAATTAAGGGGCCTAGGAAACGTCTATAGCCTTCAAGAAATCTAGACGGTTTATATGGTTTAGAGGGTTTGAATCTCTGACGCTTGAGATTGGCACGCGGTTTAGGTAGAGTTCTAGACAAAATTTTAATTTATCCCTAAATTTTCATTATCTCGAAAAATTCAACTTACTTATATTCCTCAGTTGACTCAGAATGCAATGGATCTGATTCAAGTTTAAGCTTCAGTCTTGTCAAATCTGAAAACCGATCATCAGTAGGGTCTTTGAAGTCATTACTCTCTTCCGCCTCAGAGATTTTGGCGTTGATTCTTTTGAGAAGATCTTTCTCAGATTCAAATGAATCCTTTTCCATTTCAAGCAAGAGTTTATTATTAAGATAATTATCGAGATTGTGACTTGAAAGACCATGGTATAATTCATTTTCACAAAAGATTAATTCATCTATTGCCTGAAGGGTTCTTGACTTTTTATCCATTATAGCAGTAATGGCTTCCTCGAGAATCGTATCAGCTGAAGAATTGGAAGAGAATTATCAAAATAAAACTACTATTTCACACACAAATCTTTTTGAATTTTTATTCGAAATTAAATAGATGAAATTCTCACTTTTAGCAAGAGCCTCTGGTGTATTATCATGATCTTGTGCAATATGATAGTAACAGAGATCCTCAAAAATATCCTTGGGCTTCTCCGAGTTCATTTTTGCACCCATGAGTTGTCCATGTGTTGATAACTTGGTTACATCATCATTGTACATCCTCTTTAGGTCTATCATTGTTTTGGTTTGTTGCAATGTCAAGGGTATACGAGAGGTGTTAACAACTGACTTTGGCTGTTGTATTGCAGTTGGTAGGATAGTACTGGCAGTCACAATGGAATTACTTGTCATTATTGGCTGACGTATACATAAATTTCCCGCGTGCAATGCTTAAAAGGTAATCGAGATTGTAAATATTAATACCAAATGACAAAGAATTTGTTAGGATTCATTTTAAAAAATCAGATAAATTTTACTTACAAGACAAGTTTGTCTGATTGGCATTGGTCATGTTGATAGGCACTTGAAAGTATTGTCCTCCAGCATTAATACAGTTGGTTGTGTAAGTAGGACAAGTTCCAATTTGTGATGCAGCAATAAACCTAAAAGGTTGTATGCCAGTAGCATGATTAGTTCCCTGTACAGCAGTCGGAGAAGCAGGAATGAGAGGCTTGTTCTGAGTAGTTGAGGGAAGAGGAGATGGAGAAAATGCAATTTGTTGCCCGTTTATAAAGAAAGACTGTTGTTGGGGTGGTTGTCCAGAGGCCGGTTGCTGTGCTATATGTGCCAAGTTAGTTCCTATCATCGGACTAGGTTGACTGACTAGATTTTGAGCAATCGGTGTAGTAGCTTGCGGGATTTTAGCCTGCTCCTGCTGAAATACTGACAAATATTCGGATTGTTTCTTTGGTGGCTGACCAAAGAGTAATTTTTCCATTGACTCTTTTTGTTGTCTAGTCATCCGGAGTTGATATCGATTATTTGCCATTCTGAATTCCACAATAAATGTATCTGCTAGAATTGTTCCCAGTGCACATTTTGGCAATAGGTTATTAGCCTGAAGTTTACTGTAGATTTCATGTCTCTGTTGAAAAGTTTGTGAGATCAATATTTAAAAAATAAAAGTTTTACCTAACAGATTCATAGGTTAAAGGATAGGTCAAAATTCATCCTTAAAATGTTTTAATAGGCTTTATTTCAATTTAACTATAATTTGTAATTTAGGCTGATTAAAAGTCGAAATTTGCTAATTTCAGCCGTAAAATAAACAGCTCACTTTAGTTCTAATGTATTAACAGTTTCTATAGTAATATTTTTAATAAGCGAGATAAAATTCCGGAGGAAATCGAAAATCCTTAGACTATCGATCCCTTATATCCATCACTAATATTGTCTTCTTATACACTCCCTACTTTAGGATCTATCCAATGACAATTTTGAAACCCAATCTCGTGTTTATTTTGTTCATTAAGGAAATATTTTCTACTCACTAAAGGATTAGGAATGATCTGTTTAGCTGGGGCGATTGTAGTTTTACTATTCAAAGTCATTGGATTTATCACAGAATTCTTTTGAAGGGAGGAATCATTAGAGGATTCATCGTTGTCAGAAGGATTATATATACCCTTTGGTTTTTCTTTGGCAAGGTAAATTTTCTTGTTTGCAGTTGCCTTGACCAATTTTTCATGGACAACTTTTAATTCATTTAGTCGCTTGCTTTGGGCCTCGGTGAGAACAGGTAGGCTAGCAAGATTTTCAATCTGGGCGTTCAATTGTTTCAAAACTTCAGTTGGACTTGGTTCATTTTTCCCTTGGTTACTCTGGGAATTTAGAGGGGCCAAAGGTTTACTATTAATAGGTTTTATATTTTTAGTTTGGCTTGTCGGCTGTAAAGTTGGTTGGATTTGTGACTGATTCAGACTGACTGGCTGACTTTGCTGGTTTGGTGTAACGCACAACTGACCATTAGGCAACATTGAAACAGTGGCTAAGGCTGGTGCAGCAAAAGCAAATTGCTGATTCACCCGCTGAAACAGTCAAAGATATTTCAATTATTTTGATTTTACATGTAACGATCAATTGAAAAAAACTTACATTATTTGAGATGATTTGATTAGAAACATTCGTCTGGCCAATTATTGGGGACATGAAGATAGTTGAACCAGGAGGAATATTTGGAGTATTGGTTTGAATATTAGTCTGAGCCACTATATTTTTATCATACATTAATACGATTACATACAAATAAACTGTAATAAATCTGAATAGTTTATGCTCACTGGAATGTTCAATTTCATCAAAACCCATGAAAATTTGCAAAAAAATTACAAGAAACAAAAAATACAAAAGATATCTTCTAATTTTGGTATCTCAGCTCAAAGCCTATATAAAGGAAAAACTTATTTAATGTAGATTTCAAAAAATTATTTCGACATAATTTTTGCACAAGATATCAAATTATTGAGTCGGAAATATAAGATAAATTTATCTAAGAACAATCGTTTATTATCGAATGATTATTTTTTTAATTTCAATTAGATTTTCCGTGAAAACTGAAATAAAATTTTTAAATAGAATACTCACAATTTGCAGGGATCATTTGATTAAAGTTTGAAGTTCTAATGAGCTGTTGCTGGGATCCTATTACATTTCCAGGAGAATAGGCTATCAAGCCATTACCATCAAGCCCAAAACTAACAAACTGTGGCCTCTTTCCTATATTGGCATTATTTACAGCATTAATCTGTGATCCGGGTGTAAAAATGAATGGCTGAGTTTGATTCGTATTGGAAATAGTGGTGGCTATATTTTGTCCATTATTTGCAAGTATAAATCCAGGCTGACTCAAAGTGTTACTTGAAATGTAAAAGGAATATTAAATAAATTCAAGTTTTTTCCAAGTATTGGAAGAGAACTGATAAAATTCATGGAATAGAAAACATTAATTAAATTCATAAATTTTAAATTACACGTACTTTGTAATCATAATAGCCGAATTATTGGGTAGTTTTTGGGCAGAAGAGTTGGGAAGGGTGGGCTGAGTTGTCATTATTTCTCAATAAATCACCATATATAACCTAAGAACAGACAGTAAGAGTTTAAAATATTTAAATTATCAAAGTAAATAAATTCCTCGGATAAATATAGAACATTCACTTACATGTCCAAATATGGAAAATTGATGTAAACATCAAATTAAATAGCTAGTTCATATAATGTGCCAATATTTTGTCAAAAATGATGAGTTTCAACAAAAACATATTTTCCCAGGCTGGAGGCATTTGTTTGTTCAATTAAGAAATTTGAAAATTTTAGTAAGTGTTTGAAAATAATCTCGTCAGATATGCTCATACTTGACGAATTTGAAAAAAGTTTAATCTCATCCTATTCAAATGACTCTGGGCAGCCTATAAAGAGTGTCATTTCTACTATTGTATCAACAAAATCAGTGAAAGGATTAAAATTGAGTATGTTATCAAATTTTACTTATTGCAGATGATGTATCCCAATTAATTCATGTTAACCCAAAAAGTTCAGAGATTGAATTTTTAATTAAAAATGATAAATCCACTGGTGTGATTAGAAAAAATCTTCTTCTAGCCAAAATAGATGCAAAAATTTCTCAAACATCTATTTCAATATCTAAAACAATGCTTTCCCTCCAGTCAGAAAGCTCAATATCCCTGATAAATATTTGCAGAGATCATATCGCTTCTCGAACTGAATTTATCGATACATTTCCCATTTTTCAAGCTGATCTGCATCAAAAAATTATTTGTTCAAAATGGTGTCCTTGGAGTAATAATATCTATATTCTTCAATCGGATGGACAGCTACTCATAATCTATTGCTTTCTACAAAATGATGAAGTCAAATTCAAGCTCATGAATAAAATCGATTTGATCCAGCTAATTGAAGAGATTACAAAGAACAAGGAAAACGAGATGAGTTTTTTGGATAAATCAACTGCTTCATATAAATTTGATACAAATCTCGTCGATTCAATAATCGACTTTGAGTTCATTGACCAGAATTCAGGATTATTTGTTCTCCTCTCGGATGGATCCTTATATTCATTTAAAAACTCCCAAATGAAATATGTGCCCATATGTCCGAGCTCTAGTAGTAATTATGATGGAGAATTCACTCAGATATTATCATTTGCAAGTCGAGATGACACTATCAATGTACCTGATGTAATTGTTCTTGTTGATAGTAACGGAATTATTTATCAGGGCCTATATCTATCCACTAAACAGGGCTATGTTCTTGCTGTCTATGATTGTATAAACTTTAAAGAATTAGACAAACACAATAGTGAGATCAAGGCCGTATTCAAAAGCTCCATATCTAATTATCGATACTTTTGCGTGTTGACAAATAGCATTCACCAAGTTGACATTAGTTGGATCAAAGATTTGACATGTATCCTAGAGAAAAAGTCAACAAAATTGGATACCTCATCACAGATAAAATGTCTGATTGTGAATCCTAGTGAAAAAATTCATTTGGACGGTTTCATTGAAATTCCTCCCATGAACCAGCTGAAATCTCAACTTTACTTAGTTGTTCGTAATTTTGAAGGGAAACTTTCTATGGTCACAATAAATGGGCGTCAGGGTAAAGATGAAAATAACCCTGCCGAGATGAAGAATTCCCTTGAGAGTATACGGGAAAACTTTTCTGAGCTTGATGAGTTTCAGTCAGAAACCTTTAAAAGAGTACTTCATATTCTCAAGGAGTCATCCTCGAGTAATTCCATTAATATGCGCTGTGAAAAGGATAAACCACTCTCTGAAGATGAACAGAGAATCATTCTTGGCGATGTAAGTTTGAGTTTATTTCATATTTTGTCTAGATGGTAACAAAGATGATTACGGTGAGACTGAGGGCTATGAAGCTGGCCAGAAATCATCTTGAAGAATTTTTCAAAAACATCAAGGATGAAGTTAGCAATGAGAAATTGGATTCCACTGAAATTGACAAGTCTTGTGAGAAATTATCCGAGAATCTCATCCAAATGAATAGCAAATTGGCTAGCATTGAAGAACGAGAGAAAATTATAGCAGATCGTATAACAAACATTTTTAACAAAATCAACAGTAATTTTTGTATTCATTAATCTTTTCAAGGTTCCTCAAATGATCTGAGTCATGCTGAAAAATCAATCAGGGATGAGATATCTGTCATCAACAATAAGGTCACGGGCCGTTACAAAAAATGGAACAATTACCTCAAAAGCAGCACAAATAAACTGTTGAAAGATTATGAAAAAATTTCCAAGAATAAGGAAGACAACTCGATACAACAGGATGAACTACCAGAAGCTACTCTAGATAACTTGAAGAACAGTTTGAGGAGTAATTCAGAAAAGATTTCTGTAATGCTAAAGAGATTGGAAATAATCAAATCGCATTATAGAATATAATTGAAAAATAAAATATTTAACTAAATTTTATTGAATATTTGTCTAATGATAAGAAATGCTACAAATTTAATTCAGTTAGATCAACTTTTGAGATTTTCAGCAGGAGTAGTGACAGGAACTCCACTTTTAGACGGAGAGAAATTAGGGCTAGGATATATTTTTGTCCACTCCTGGATAAGATAATCTAGTTTTTTAATTTGGTACATGCTACCATGAGAAATGGATTCATCAGGTTGACTAGATTTTGCTTTCGGGTCAACTTCGTTGGGACTGTCTTGAGACTTGGGTTCTTTCCAGAAATAATTTCCATCCACAGGATAATACTCTGCTCGGTCCCACAACAATTTGAAACATTTATTTAGTCCATTTGTCACGGTTTGAAGTCGAGAACAAAAGAGACGGTTTAGATCTGGAGCCTTGAATTCAATAAATACAAAATTGGCTTACCTGCAAAACAGTTCCACTAATAACATAATAATAGGCCATAGGGGTAACTTCAGTGGGAGAGGTTCGATATTGCTTTCTAATTACGTACAAAATTGGTTCCTGGACATGGTGTAGGTAGTATTCAATACCAGTTAAATTTATTAATTGCTCAGGGTTAAGGCGTTGCATGCGAATCACCTCATTATTGCATTCGCGATCATAAAACGGATTAGTCAAGTTACAAAAGTATTCGAGAATATTTGCTGCTGACAGATTGCCACTCAGGGCAGGGTTATCCCATGATATTGAAAAGGGACTAGATATCTGACTCATCTAAAGTTATTTTAAGTGTGGACTTCTTATTTCGTCTAATAAGAAATTTAATTTTAATTTTATGGGTCCAATATCCAGAGAAGAATCCGGCACCAAAAGTTAGAAAAAGCAGCAGATTCGAGTAAACATCAGTACTACTTCCCATGAATTTTTTACAACAACAATTTGAAATGCTCTTGCTGTAAAAACAACTAGACATTCAAATTCGGATTTCTAATGAAATTGTTTTAAAAGATTTAGGTTTTTAGCACGTTTAAAATTACTCATTTTGTCATTAATTTCATACACTCGGTTATTTTAATGATAAAATGCAATAATCCAAAAGAAAAAAGTCTCAATTTCTTTTAAATCTCTTCTGATTCCAATAATGAAATATATATCCAGGTGAAATTGGAAAATATGGCTCAATCACACAACTGCGATCTAACTTTTGTCAAGGTAAGAATATTCAATTTTATTCTCAGGTTGCTGAAGATGATGATGCCAAAATTGTACGATCTCGAATGGGAATTAAAGTTAAAGACTTTTTGACTACTCTCGGTGTTCTTCATGATACTAGTTCAAATGGCGAGGAGACACAGCGTTTTGTCTGGCCAAAACATACCATGCGAGAGATACGAGATTACTCTGAAATGGTCTATCAGTACCCAAATAATGAGTCTAATTGGTCTGTACGATTCAAAGCTCTTGGATGTTACAAGTAGGTATATAAAATTTAAATATCCTTTACTTTTCCCTACTACTTGTGCTAAGGAAATTTTTTCATTGACTAGTCTCAATAGCCCCTGTAGAATAAAAATATCAAGTTTATATTTATACAGTCTAATGATTCACAGTAGTTTATCTTTATTCGTTTCTCAAGTAGAATGATTCTATTTCGGTTTATATTTATTGATTTTTATCAAAAGATATTTTAGGATTAATCTTTATTTAATCTAATATTTTCTTTTACAGAATCTCTCCATTTGAAAGTAATCCGTCAAGTGAATCTTCGATTTCTAAACGATCATCGAGTATTCCCAATGCAACGCTTTTATCACGTGATGAAGCTTCCTTACTTACAAATCGTCCAAAAGTAAAGAAAAAGCCAGATGGAAAGTCCCACGACGAGAATAGTAAAACAAGTCCCTGCAAAAAGGCTTCCATAAACTCAAACTCCGAAAAGCAACAGAATGCTGTCAAGCGAAATCTCACATCAAATGGTACTTCCAAACGTGAAGAAAAAAATACATTTATGGCATTGATGGAGGACCTGCAGCTAAGCGACAGTGATGATCCTGACAAGAATAGTTTGAGTCATGATGATGAGCACAAAAAGGAGAATTTGCCAAAAATTTCTTCCAATAATAAACTAAAGAAGGAGAATTCAACCTCTAAAAAGAAGATTGATTCCAATCGAAAGAGTAAAAAGGTCGAAGCCCTATCTCAACTCGACGACGAAAGAACTCCAGAAGAGATTAGTCGAGTAAATGGAATTCTTCACAAGGCTGCTGCTCTACTGAGTAAAAATAATGAACTGAAAGAAAGACTACTAATCAGTCCATTGGGTGATAGATTTCAAATCTCGGATGAAGATGATGTCCAGACACCTCAACAGTCAATTGACTCTTGCTATAGCCATTCAGACCAAGATGGATCGAATCAGTCAAGTCTGCTAAATAATAAGAATGGGAAAAAGGAAAAGAAAATTTCCTCCCCTAGAAAGTCATTAGAAACTAAAGAATCATTCATATTACCATCGAAAATGAAGATGGAAAATCTGAATGATACTTTTTATCAGGATCTGACCAAGAAATCCTCTATTCGGGATTGCCTTAAAGAACCATTTGTTGATGAAAGATCAAAATCTACACAGGGTATTGTCATTCTTCCTCATGATATTGAATTACCCGAAGAGCTACTCAAGATCAACATGGCTCCTATCCCATGTAAAGAGGAAGACGACCATGTTAATGAGAAAACACTCCCTCTTGTCGAGGAAGTCCGACAGCTAAGCGACGGAGAAGTTGAAGAAGATGACGAGGAAGTTGAGGAAGAGTACCCTTCTAAAACTGGCATCAATGAGGTTGATGATGACGACGATGAAATGGACGTTGTCAATCCTGATAATGATTCATTTTACGCTCCAACCTATCAGGACCATCAAGCTGTTCCTCTACCACCGTCACCTCCTCCACCTTCATCTCTTCCTCCTTCAACTACTACCTCAATCATTCCTAATCATTTGATTAATGATCAGCCCTCGAGTGCAAATTTTGAAGAGTCAGCGCCATTAAAACCCACCTCATCATTTGCTGCCCCGGTAATTACTACATATTCTATTGGAATTAATACATCTCCCCAGATCAATCCTGAAGAGTCCAACCGACCGGATAAAGATATCGGCATTCAATTCTCAAATATTGAAGTAAAAGATGAGTGTAAAAAAGAAGTCCATCCCATGACGTCTAGTCTGGACCAGTTCTATTCAGTTCTCTGTGACATTGACAAAAAGGCCGAGGATTACGAGCAAAAGTGAGTATTCTTTTCATTCATACAAAAACATTTGTAAACACATCTTTATATATTCATATTTATTACTCTGAGTAAGAAAATGACCCTGGGAAAGTGCACAATGAATTAGGACATTTTCTCCAAAGCAAAGAGTGCTATAGTGTTGAAACTTTTTCCATTCTTTTGTCTGATAATCAATTTTTATTGACGCTACAAAAAATTTTAGTAAAGTCATTGGGAAAGTTATCTATCAAGTGCGAAAAATATTGATTCTAATCTTCTAATACACATTAATAAGAATATCTCTTTACGTGATAAATATACAAGTTTTTCCATGTCCAAGATTTTATCATTTCAAGTAAAATAACTCTATCCACAAATTCATTCACAGAACATTTTAATTTTTAACGAGTTGTTTTATCGATTTCATACATCATCTATGAATGATAATATACTTATCAAGTATGCATTCCATATACCATTGAATACTTTATATACACCTCTATCTATGAATTAAAGAGTAAAATTTTACAAATATTCATTCATAAATATCGATATGTATAAAATGAGTGTATATGTAGAAAATTTGAAAATATGTCTCATTTATTTAATATGTATATTTTTCATTATTTTGTATTATTATTTACACGAGCAAACTTTTCTATTTTCATATAATCTGATATAGAAAGATTGAGAATAACCGTACCTGAAGAAGACAAGAGTATTTTATTTTCTTTCTCAGTCATTTCTTTATAATCAATGATTTTGATCCAAATATTGAGTCTTGAAATCGTTCAGTTCATAGGATATTTTACTTGCATGTCTAATTTCTTACAAGATTATCATGCTAATTTTCAACTACAACATGCCTTATCGAATTAATTAAAAGCAAAGCAATTAAAAAAGTTAAGTTTCTTAATCATTTTTGTCCTGAAATTTGTTTGTCTGGATGAAGTATTTCTACTTTATCTCCGTCTCAAGTTCTAATACTTTGAATTAAAATTTTTCATCAGGCTTAACAAAAAAATTGTTTATTAACAATTGTAAAATCGAGAAATCTTTTTTTGTCTTAAGCCGAAAAAGGTAATATGATGACAAGGAAAAATGGGATATCTTTTGAAACTTTTCAATTAATATATTTTGTAAATTTGAACCAGAAAGTTTCTATCTCCAATAAACCAACGATATAAATAGCTAATTTGTACTTTAAAGTATGAATATTTATCGTTTCTGATATTCTATACAGAAACCTTTGAAGTATTTTATCAATAAGAATGCCTTTTTTTCTAAATGAAAACTTTTGGTACAAGATAACAGACAGCTATACACAACCTATTATAATACAAGTTGGGAAAAATTTGAGGTTCAACAATTAGTTTCCATCAGTTTTTTTTAACTCTCTTCCCATACTTTTAAAAATGATCAGACTTGAATCTTTATTTTTACAAAATTTTAAAGTTTAATCTAATCTCCAAACAAACCCATGAAAAAATAGAGATTAGTCTTTAAACAATACAGATCCTGACGAAAGAAGAAATAATAATTCATTCAAAGTGAAAATGGTAAATCTTTCATCTTGTCAATGACTTAGTACATTTTCAGGCATATCATAGAAATGTACTATACCATTTTTTCCTTGCAAGGTAAACTAAACTTTACTTCTTTTCTCTGATTATTATTTACACTATAATCTGTTATATTCTCTCGTTGATATATATGTATATACGAACACGGTCATGCTAATATGGAATACTCCTTCATCTTAAATTTCATACTCTCCTAGTATTACATAACACACACCAGTTGTTGATGCCGTTTCTCTAATTCCTTTCTTTCTTTCACTCTATACCAATAATAGAAAACTTGAATAAATACATTTGGCTCTAATGAAATAGAGTACATTTTTTCTCAATGTAAAAAAGCATACTAAAAATCATTCCTTTTTTATCCATTCATTCATATACAATACGAAAGGATTATTATTATTTATCTTGTAGTAATTTTCTGATCAAAATGAATGAATTCAGATTCTATTGATTACAATATTTTGAGTTGTTTCAATCAATATTTATTAAAATCTAAAAAATCCCTCAGTGAGTTTAGAGGACAATCTTGCACATGGGAATCTAATTTCTTTCCCCTGTGACTAGATTTACATCAGATAGATAAATACGCCAATTCTAGTTTTCCTTTCAAAAGTTGATAGACTCTATGCATTGAACTCAGATTTCTTTTCAAGTAGCTAAAATGAAACAGTACTTATTTTCCTTTTACTTTTAGTCTGCTGAAGAATTCATCAGTTGAACATGAACAAAATCAGTTTGAAAAATGTAAATCAGAAGCTAGTGTACTATGGTCCAATCTTGGTGCGTATATATCTGCCACTTCATCTGATTACGGTTCTCCCCTTCAAAATGTCCTGACAATGCATACCGGCCATCCATCATGTGAACCGAATTATACTACATATCCTATTGTTATGCTAAGTGCCGCTCGTCATCTTCTTCAGTCTGCCTATCTCTATGAATGTGTCAAGGAAGATCACTCCGGTGCTCTCGAAACATATTCAAGGTTGAACGATCTCATCGACTCCATTGACAAGAGAATTTCCAAGGCAGAGGTTAAAATTAACAAGAGAGTTAAACGTTTTCATAATCTCCTCAATAAAAACGGGACTGACATTGGTGATAAAAAGATTTTTGGATTAAATTGGCCTTCAATGTGGACATATCTCCTTGCTCGCATCAAATCAATGATCCTCTTCCGGGAATATAACCTTAGGCAAAAGAATCTAGCTGATTTTGTATCGTTGGTGAGTATTTTATTTAATTTTAGAATTTATTTTTTTCTTCTTATTCCAATGTCTAATCGATATTGAATTCTATTAAGTAATTATTTAAAGTTGAATCGATCATTTTGTACTTTTGATTCACAACTACTATTTCTCTTTCTTTTAAAATTTTTTGATTGTCTCACAGGGTCCAATTGATCGATTATATTACATTAGCTTATTACACTTTCTGTTCACTTCTCTTGGCTTTGAGAATAATCTATATATTGAAATGGAAATATTCCCCCTATCATCCGCTCCCCTATTATTGATTATTATGAAAAATATCATTTCTACTACTACTTCTGCTGTAGTCTTGGATAGGGTGATACATAATTCTCTCTGGCATATTTATCTATTTTTCCCCTCTTTATCTATCAAAAGAAATACATTCTTGTACATTTTTAACACCAGGTGTTAAAAATGGAAAGCTATAAACTCGATGTTCCTTATTAATTTTAGAGCATGAAAGTAATTCTTTTACTTTCTAAATTTTAGCCTCATCACCTACATTTTGGTATTTTTTCAGTCATCATTATTTTTATTGACATTTTAAGGACACTACTGATGATCCTTTGAGAAATGTACATTTATTGAATGAATATATTTTCAATAATGAATTTTTGAAAATTTACATGAATATTAGGCTATGGTGAAATTTTTAACTTCATTTTCATACCGACTTTTCCGATATATCTATGAACTCAAAGTATTATTTTGTACTGAGACATGGTTTCTTTCTATGGGTGATTATAGGAAAATTACGAGTATTGTCATATTTGATACATGATCTGAAATCCTTATAATTATTAAGTTTAATCATTTATTCTTGGCAAACAATCAAGACACTCGTGTGTGAAAATAGAAAAAAGTATTGAGAAACGATAATTATCCCTGTTGTATTGCAATAAAAAGACATGTAACAATAGGATATCTCGTTCATCATTACTTCTTTTTCCATCAATAAAACTGATGCATTCAAAATTTGGAGTAAAACTTTCTTTTTTAATACATCTTAATTGGAGAAGAGGGTGGTGTTCTTACTATCCTGAAGATTTTCACTCTGTTCTCACTCATTTCGTTAATAAAATTTTATCTAAATATACGGAGTGATTATTAGCAACACCATATGGGATAAATCATGTCCATTAAAATAAACTTTTGATACTCTTACCACTTGTAGCTCTAAATGTAGTATTCTCCTCAACAGTTGTATGTATGCCTATGTTTTTCCTATGAAATTTTATTATTACTTTTTTTCAATGAATCTACTATACTACTATGAATGCATATGATATTAAATCGGCAAGAGATATTTATCGATCACATTTAATATTATACAGTTGATTTTGTTTCTTTTTCAATCCTTCACAAGCACAATCAAGCTCATTAGTGATTTCTGGTAAAAATGGGAGTTATCTACTCTTTTATGATAGCGTGACGCTCTTAATTTAAAAATGTATCATCAATCACCCGGAAAAAAAGTTGACATCAAATTTATTACCTCAAAATTCATCATGTAGAGCTAGTTAATATGAAGTTGAAAACTTTTGATTTTTACAAAAATTTCATTCTTTCATCAGAAATTTGAAGTTGACAAAAAAAGTTTCAAAACTAGATAATAATCTGACCCACAGTGATAGTTAAATCACACATCATTTTAGCAACTCATTATTATTCATTCAAGCCTCAGAAAATACTTTGTTTACCACCCATTCGATAGAAAATTTATTAATCTCCTGGAATACGCAAAAATCTTGGCTCTATCATTCATCAAACTCGTGCTATACTAATTTAATGAGAGTTGATTTTTTCTTTTCTAAAATAATTTTTGTTTAAAACGTTTTTTTGAAAACTCATTTCCCAGGGTCATAGATAAAAAGTAAGACAACTTTTATCGAAGAACCGAAATTTGCTAACCATACTCCAATTAGGGTCATTTTTAGTGCTTGGAAATTAGTGAATTTTCAATTTAATAACATGCTTCAAACTTAACGGGTCTTGCAAAATTTCAATCAGGTTCCTTGTCCAATTTTGATCCTAAAAAACTTTTCATAATCTGGATTTGAAATGTTATTTTATCAATTTTAAATTTTTGATGAAAAACTTGAAATTTTTGTCTGGTATTTTGTCTAGTATAATAATGAAATCTTTTAAACAATACAAATAACATGAATGTAGAATCAATTAAGATTAAAGATTAAGCTTTCTAAATGTAATATATATATATGTCGTGATTTCAATCGGGAATGACTATAGAATTGAGTGAGCAGTAAGAAATGAAATCCTTTTCTAGGAAAGCCTATCTCTCATCGAACCTCTTCACATTTATTCAATTTTTTTTCTCTTGCATAATTCTGTTATCAAATTACTATTGAATTGCATTTAAATACAAATCTATCCTTACATTACGTCAGTCATGGTAATCGATTATTGAGCGGTTCTTCAAAAAAACGTTCTTTATATTTTTTTCGAAAACGAGTGGTTTTTCAATTGTCATAGTTCATTCGAAAGAATATTAGAAAAATGGTCAATAAATTATTTCTAGTTTCTTTAAATAGAAGTATGGCTTAAGAAAGAGTTAAATCTGTATTTCAGATCAAACTAGCAGTTCAGAAGATTCTTGCTCCAACACATTTTTATTTATATAAGATTGGACTGAAATTTTTTAAATCTATGTATATCAGACACGTAGATTTGAAATCAACACGGCAAGATCTACATTTTCCACTCCTCTAAATATCAACTGTCATTGTCTGGTAAGACTATTCTTTTCCTCTCTCTATCTTATCGACATAGGAATGTAATCATTAATACATTATGAATACATGTATATACATGTATTTATATTGTATAATAAAGATGAGTGAAATAAAGTTGATAATCCATGGGAAAGAATGTATTAGCCTAGCCACATTTAGCGAATCTGTGTGCTTGTGTGTTCTTTCTTCTTATCATATTAATCTCTTGAGAAAGAAATTATTGCTTCTATCCTTGTTTTCCCTGTCTGCTCCCTACAATATATATATAGAATGTACATATAATATAAATGATCATAATCGTTACATTTACCCATAGTAATATACACACACCTAAATAGTAAGGAATGATTTTTTCACCTACTAGGTCACTATCAAACAACACATACATACTTAGATTTATATATTAAAAAAATATTCTTGATTATAATCTCTGGCAAAGTTGATATGAAGATGGGAGTTTGCTATGTTTTTTTCTCTCCGATTAGTCATTTGTTGGAAGGAACATTTTTTAATCCAAATATTCCACTTTCAGCTTGATATTTCTAAGACTTGGCACATTATAGATATTTTAAAGACTTTAGTTCTAACAACTAACCTAGTTGACAACTTTCTAATTGTACGTCCTATATAAGTGCATCCGCAGTCACAAAGTTTCACTATTTGTCCAAATCCTGATGGATTCACTATCATTTGGATAAATATAGATCGTCATCTCTTCTCATTTTTTAAATAATTACCCTATGATTACTGAGGCAAATTCACATCCGCTTGTAACAAAGTGCTAGCAGAACATTGAAAAAATTTAACTTTCATCAAATAACTAAACGGATATTTGATCAAGAACCTATGTTCTGATTTCTCAATAAATCAAACCAACACATCCTAAATAATACAACTTATATCCCCCTCCTCTAATTAATTAGTGAGATGGTTGGTTGAATCTTTAAAAATGATTCATATAATCTAACCTTGAACTTGAACCATATAAAACTATGCTTAATAATACAACAGCAACAGCAAACAATCCAATCTGACTTTGTTTCCCTCTCTTGCTCTGGCTATAATCTTTATCTTCTAAACTAATGACTAATCCTATCATCCTGTAGATTAATAATAAATTACTAATACACTCGTAGTCGTAGAGAGAAAATAATGTCATCTTTACTTGCATCTATACCAACTATTTATATAAAAATACTGGAATGAATTGATTACTATTATTTTATTTTGAAAAAAAACTGATTTCATCTTTCTGTAGAATGGAACATTTAGTGATATGAATGAATATGATATGATCAAAGATTAGTCTTTTTACTTCTTTCGCATTCTGTGTGTTTTATGTACCATACACAATCTCTTTCTCTTTTATTGATTTATGGTGTTAATTAATTTACATTCTGCTTTGAGTTCAAGCATCTCTATTTATCTTTTTCAACTTAATCAATCCAAAGACATTCTTTATTCATTATCATCATGATCGTATACATTACGTTATTATGTTGTAAATGATCAATTGTTCTGAATTAATTTTTTTCGTGCTAAATTTATTGCGTAGAAAAAAAAGAGCAAAACAAGTTAACAACTTAACCTCGATGAGAATAACCAACATTGATCGAGTAAATAGCCTTTTTGCTACAACTAATACTATAGTTGATATTGGGATGAGCCAAAATTTTATCCTTGTGTAATTTTATCAAATAAATGTTGCAATCAACTTATAGAACTCGATAGTTTTAATCAAGCCTCTGATCATTATATAAAACACTTATCTTGAATGAAGAAAAACTCTGATAATTAATTAATAAAACTCTCGTCTGATAAAAAGTGAGGGGTAGTAACATCCATGCCAATCATACACAGGGGTCATGAAAAATCCAAAACCAAGGTAAAATAGAATAAATTGATCCTTGTGCAATATTTTGCGCTGATTCCGATTCTGCTCCCAGATCTGAAAAATTCCTTATAAATTATGAGATAATTGGAAAAAATATAAATTCAAAATTTAATTTTCTCTAAACTAAATTTTCCTTGGACTAAACTTTAAATTCTGTGTTGATCGATATGACATGTGTTGAGGTGGAATCAATTCTATTTTTTAAACTGATGTTTAATTTTGTAATAAATGTGTCAGGTATTTCAGGAAAAATTAACTTTCTAAAAAGATTTTTCAAAATTTTAAAGAGCTTGTTATAGATTGAAAATCTTAGAATCTTGATCATAAGCTCAACGTTCACGATATGAAAAAAATATTTAAAAACCAAATTTCATGGAAACTATAGTATATTTCAGGTTTGAATTTTATACTATTACAAGTAAAACTTTTCTGCTTTTCCATTTGTTAAGGAAACCCTACACTTGGTGACGCTCTGGAGTTGGCTGCTAGGATTATTATATATATATTGTATATTGATTATTGGCTATAGCCTTTTTCTCTTGGTTTCATCTCAATATACACTCGTGTTTTGGGTTTGAGAATTTTCTTGATTTTCGCCCATTGTTTTCCTTTGGTAAACCCTTCTCTGTCTGTGATACCAAGGTTCGATGCGATAACTTTATTTCACATTCATAATTTATCCCTCAGTGTGTAATCACACTAGATTCCAACCATTCAATGATTATAATGAATGCTTCGTAAATGTATTTCACTCTCTTATTTCAATAAATCACGTGAATTCTATGTTTGTACGTATCACACACACCACACAATCTCTCTCCATTGATTGTAAACATTATCATAAAACTAATTATGAAATGGGAAAACGAGAGAGAAAACTTTCAAATAATATAGTAGTACCAAAAGTAATGAGTAAAATATCCTATCATAAAATTATTTTGTATTACTCTATCGAAATCTTAATTTTCCCCTCAGCCTTTTATTAATCCACAATATGGTCCCCACCTACGCATTCGTATCAAAACGATAATTCTTCCCTACCTCCCATTCTCAAAATTGATTTGATTATAATGCTAGGAACTTTCCCATCTCTTTTCAAGATAGCCAAGAAAAAACTTGATAACGTCAATCGATTCATGTTTTTTACGGACATCTTTTTACATGCTGTAATACAATTACAAGGGAATTGATTAATTAATAGTAATGAATCAGTAGAAAAGGGGATCTAGAATTAGTTTTACGATAAAATTCGTTGGAAAGATCATCGGTACTAGTTTAAATATTTGTTGATTTGATACTTTTTCTTGACCTGATCCTTTTCTTGTGCGTATTTCGGGCGTTTCATTCAAATTTTTATTCTTGTATTTTTCAACAATAAACTTGATTGTACATTTATCTGATGCTGAATTATGCTTGTTAAAATGCAAAAAAACATTTGTCAATTATAAATATTTTTAAACACATTTTTTATTCGGTTCTCTAGAACGAATTGGACTCTTGCTTGCGACAAGATAACACCAGCTCCACAAATGGAACAAAACCAGACGAGGCCTCAGCCAACAATTTCTCCTTTCTTACATTCCTCTCTGAGCCAATTGATAATAGTACGTTTATTAGTAAATCTTTATCAAAATATACACGAAAACTTTTGCCAAAAATTACGTCAAATGAAAAAATTAAGGAGACAGGAGAATTTTGAGTAATAAAGCTTTCATTTAATCGGATCTTATTAGAGTCATGTACTGGCCTGATATTCTTAAAAATCCCAGAAAGTCTCAAAATAATACCTCAACTTTAAAAGATTATTTAAATTTGGTTTTCGCCTACTTAATAGCAGATGGGAAATTCAATAGAAAATCGACTCTCTTAGGAGGTACATGGAACTCTGATTCTCATTAAGGATCTTTTCATATTAAATTTTAGTCAAGACATGAGTAAAATCAAAAGTGGTGCTAAAACTTAGCTCCTTGTGTGTCTGTTCTACTGTATTCTTTTTCTATATGTATTTATTTTTCAGCATGTGGTATAAATTAAATTTCTCTTCTACCCAGTATCGATTAGATAAATACATTCATTTCTTTCTATTTTTCAATTCATGCGTTTATTACATTTCTCTTTAGAAAATAATTTTGATATTTATCCTTTTTCTTGATAGAAAATAAATTCTTATTTTGGCCCCATAGATTCAATGCAAGATAGAAGCGACCAACAGAGTATTATAGGACGTAATCTTTTCCGGGACGAGAAATGCATGAAGAACTGCTTCAACCTCCTCAAATTGTACAATATTCTCCATAGGGCATTTACTAAATGGAAAGAGGCTGAAGCTCTGTCGACATCATGTCTTTCCTCTTTTAATATGGATCATTTGACCGACTCCTCAAATCAGTGTGCCCATTTGAATTTAACACCTCAATCCCTAGATTATAAAATCTCCAAGTTAACCAATCATCTTTCAATGCCATTAGCTAACAATTTGCGAATCGGCCAGATTTTCTTATACTTTGATAATATCCAAAGATTTCATGAACTTATTATTGATGCACTCAAACAGAGTCTTATTACCCT
This sequence comes from Gyrodactylus bullatarudis, assembly GCA_012064415.1. Lineage (NCBI taxonomy): Eukaryota > Metazoa > Platyhelminthes > Monogenea > Gyrodactylidea > Gyrodactylidae > Gyrodactylus > Gyrodactylus bullatarudis. The sequence goes on along the minus strand of SSNU01000075.1, from coordinate 487,943 downwards.
CAACTTATTCTCAATACCAAAGATACTCTTGGAAAAAAACACCTCATTACCCAACAATAATAATAATTATTATAATAATATTAATATTAACACTAATAGTAATAGTAACAATAGTTATAGTGCCAATATCAACAACAAGTCTAATAACATCAACTCCTCACAAAAGAGTTCCTCCACCATCAAGTTGACCTTCAACACTAATCAAAGTACAACAATCCCATTGAGTTGTAATAATAATGCATTTAGTACTGAGAATACTGACGATGACTCCATTTCCAATCCCCATTGTACTCCTACTAAAGTTAAAAAGAAGGAGAAATCTCTAAAGAGACCATGCGACCGGACTGATTCTGCCTATCCAAATCCTGCAAAAGTGAATGGACATTCAACTGCTCCCAGCTATGATTATCAGCCAACTTTTCAGCCACAACCTTCACATGCATCCAATCGAACTGAAAAATCAAAGAGTTGTAAACGTTCAAAATCAGATGTTTCATCACTTTGTAACAGCAATGCTATCGGAGCCAACTCCTCAACCAGTTCGAGTCAAAAGCCATTGGCAGGCAGAAAGTCTCTTGGCACTTCTGCAAGCTCTAATGGTCTCTCATCTGACTTTCATGTCAAGGACCGTCCGAGTAAATCCTCATTACTATCATCGACCACTACTGCTATTACCAACAATTCAACTAGCAACTCTCATTCAGTTAGCAAAGATACAAAGAGCAAGCCAAGTAAATCAAGCTTTTCAAAAACTCCAAACATTCAGCCCTGTGAGAATAATTATTGCTCAGCCAATGTAAAAGGTCAATTCTCCTCTTCTAACTCATTAAAGGCATCTTCATCGAAGCAAAATCGTGTAAGGCAAGCTCTCAATGACTCAGATACTGAAACTAATTCACCTGCTGCCGGTAGTCTCACCTATACTCCGACACCTCTCAGTGACTTAAAGTCCACTGCAAATAGCAGTAGCAATCCTGGCAGGAGTAATTCAAAAACAATGCCTAGTTCTGTACCAACTGTCCCTTCAAACACTTCCTATAACAATGGTTATAGCTCGAAAACCGGTTCCAAAACTCCCAGTTATAAACTGCCCTATCTTGAATCGTCAAGCAGTGGCCTTTATAGTCCTCACAACTTGAATGAGCCCATCGTTGGAAGTAGTAGCATACCAAAACGTAAAAGGAATAACGAATCGTATGAGCCTTGTCCTGTTGTCAGTACAAAGACAATGTCCACGTATAATCCAACAAGTTCTGTGTACCTATCAAAGTCACATACGCAACCCTCTGCTCATAATTCAAATGTCACCAGTAATAGCAATAGTAATAGTAACTCTAAACATTCATCCTCCATAAAGCACGTGTATAATCCGACACCACAGTCTGGGAATGCCTCTTCGGGCAAATATAATAATAATAACCTATCCAATCAGACAAACAATGGTAAAGTTCCCCAGTTTTTCAACAATTGGTTAAACACCAGTGTTAACAATAGAAGATGATATAATTCCTCCCTTGTGAACTCCCCTCCTTTTGATCTTTTCTTTTGTCAACTTGTACATAGTAATAATTTTGTGATTATTGACCCACTACACACACGACCCGCGACTCCACTTAAACATCATTGTGACCCGAGTGAATATCTCAAGAAATTCTCAACCAATTAGATATGAATCATTCCGGAAAAAACATCAACTTCACACAAAACATTGATCTTTAGGCTTTTTATCTCTCTATATATCAACACATTGTCCAATGTTCAATATTCCCTCTTTCCCAGAAAACAGATTTAAAACCATTAGTCATATTAGTAGTAAAAGGAGCTGGAACATTTTTCCAAAAAACTCTTGATTATAATTGATTGTGTTTCGGGTCCCATAACCCTTAAAGAATTTTGTGTAAATAATATTTGAAGATGCCAGCTCTCTCATAAGCAAGTACAATACAAGACTGCAAGAAAAGCAGAGTATTTTCACTAACCCATTTGTATTCTTGTGTATTACAACGGAAAGATGATGTGTGTAAAGTTGAAGAGTATTCCTAAAAAGAAGATATCCCTGAAATCCAAGTTCCCGAAAAAATATTCCATATAAAAAACAAAAAGAAAGAGATCTATTGATTCCCCCATTAAAAAGTTTAAAAAATTGGTCGAATAGACATCGTCAATGATTGATATCTACCGATTGCACAATGAATGTTATTATTATTTTATATGAGAAAATACAGTTGATATTTTAAAAAGAATTATTAAATAAATCTTCTTACTACTTCCGAGAGATTATCATGTTAAAAAAATTATTTAGACCTGTTGTATTTACATACATAAAGTGGGGTGTGATAATTTTGAAACTACAAAAGGCCTTCTGACTAGGAACCCGCCTTGCATTGCCTAATGAAATTACAAGCATGAAACTACCTTAATTATTTGCTTGAACAAGTAACCATAACTATACGTAGTCATATACATTATTAAGAGAGCAAGATTTATAAAAAAATATATTTTAGGATATTAATCTTTATTCTTCTGGAAACTTTCTATCACAATTTATGAAATGTTTCATTGTTTACATGCTCCGATGACAGTCTGTGATGAGATGCCTAGGTTTGCTAAGAATTCTTTCACTAGTGAAGAAGACGCTGGCTGACTTGATACATAACGAGCCTTATAAGTAGGGCGTGCTCAGAATCTTCCTCTCATCATAAATCACTCTATATGAAATTTTAATTACCTTTAGTTCTCGAATAAAATTTGCTTGTTTTTGCTATTTGAAAAAATTTGCTATTTTTATAATTTTTTATTTTCTAATCACTATGCTGTTTTCCATAGGATTTCAATATCATTTTTATCGAAGAACATTTCATTTGTAAGATATTTCTATCATTTGTTACTAGGTTGGATATTTTATTAATTTTTGTAACCCTACATCAGTGGATGTTGAAAGATGTTTCTCTCGCATGAAATACTATTCCACTAAGTTTAAGACATTTAAAGATGAAAAATTTTTAAAAAGTATTTCATGTTATATTCGAACAACAACTAGGTTGATGAATAAAAAACTATTTTGCTATAAATATGGTATTTTTATCAAGATTTGCTAAAAAATTGCTAATTTTAAGCCCAATATTTGCTAAAAATTTGCCATAAAAATGCTAATTCACGAAAAAAATTGCTTTTTATTTACCGCCCTACTTATAAGCAAGTATTGGAAATATGCATTGTTTGAATTTTCACCAACTTAATTCATTCATTTTTGTAGATTAAATTTATATTCCAAACATTGCATAATTTCTGCTTTAAGATAATATTTTGTTGTCAACTTGATATTTGAAGTTAATCCATCGGTTGAAACAGTTGTTTCACAGTGCTTACATTTATATCTTCCAATTCATCAAAATGCTCCCAAATATCACTTCTTTCTGATAGTCTAACATAAGGATTTCACATGAACTATTCATTTAATATGTCATTGGAGTTCTGACCTATCAAATTGAAGCATTTTATAAGTACTTGCAGTTCATTGGTCAATTATTACAATTAATTGTTTGTTCTTGTCATTCAATTAATTGAATAGAAAATTACTTGCTTAAAATAATGCAAGGCGGGTCCCTACTACTGACTGCTCTCACTTTTTCACTCGTCTGGTGGGCTTTATCTCAGAAATTTTACCATTATCTACAAATATAACATGTGATTAAAAAGACTGTTTTGTTAAATTTTAGTAACCTATCTGATGGATAGTTTTTGTGTCACTAGTAATGATCTGCCAATTCATGGCATACTCCTTACCATCTCTTTAGGAATATGCAGAAGCATGCATGCTGTACTAAACAGAGTTCGACCAATTTTTTTGGAATTTTTCATAGCTAACTTGCTCATGAGCAAATTAGTTACCAGAGTAATAGAACCATAATGAGATCTTTTCCAGCTCGTTAGCCTTTGTATATGTCAAAAAACACAAGGTGCTTTGCCAGATTTTATTAATTTCAACTTTATTAACTTGTCGATGGTTCTATGATTCTATTTTCCGACTACTACACAGGATATGTTCAGTTCTTGTCAACCATTTGTAAGCCAATCTTTTCAAGGTCTTCTCCCTTGGACTCAAGAATCTCTTTGAAATACGAGTTTTGGGCTAGAAACAACTTTTTGAAGTCCTTCTCGTTCCAGTTATACGTGAGGACTGTTCCGGGTATGATGCACCTTGAAAATTCGTCGATACACTTGTTGGCTACTGGCAGACAAAGGGTCTTTATACATTGATAGTGATACTTTTGTAGAAGACAATTCATCATAACAATTAAAGTCGGATTGAAGATAAAGGGTCTGCTCAGTTTCTCACAGAAAGTAGTCTCCCCCTCTGATTGAGGATTGATCGAATCCACTTTTGTCATGATTCCATAGACAAACGGCCATCTGTCAAATAGGTATGCATATGAAAGTGGGTGTTGAGTGTAGATTACATCATCAATAGATGTATAATATCTAGCTGGAGAGGTCTTTTCGAATTCTTGCTTAAATCTTATACCAATAAAGGCATTAATATCTAGCTTGAATTTAGTACATGAAGCTATCTGACTACACGCGTGAGCATAGAGATTTTCAATGTTTCTGAAATGACACTGAAACAAAAAGTTTCTCTTTTCATGACAACTTTTCTGATAGTTCCCGCTCGTCACTTGTTCCAGCATGCATCCGGGCATGTTGAAATAGTTGAATGTCGCACCACAGCCAAACCCGATAGCATTCGAGATATGAGTAGCCAAAAGCCATAATTTGTCCACTTCTACAGACAAGAGGGCTTCACATTCAGCCTTATTCAACTCCTCATAGGGATTCTTTTTGTATATATCTAATAACCAGAAAAATGGATTTCCTCCACTCGGATATGGCCAGGAGAAACATTCTGATTGAGATCCATCGCATCTGACATGACAAGAATCAGATTTTCTAGCCTGAAGTAGCAGATGACATGCCTTGTAGAAGCCATAAACACATGAGGAGTATTCATGTCTAGCCTTGACAAGATGCTTAATGAAATCAAGCATTAGTTTTGAATCGACAATTTCTTTGTCTTCCGGGACTTCTTTCTGTATCAGATATACAATCTTTAACGGTTCCCATTTGGAGCAACTTCGTGGATCAAGACGTTTCGCCAAAAGCCTTAAGACGTTGACAAACTTTCCTGGCATCTCGTGATCCCAAAATACTATGGAGTTCTTTTGAAAGCAATCCTCCATATCATTAAGGAATATCGGAGTCTCAACTCTGACAATGATTATCTCGGATGGCTCATAGCTGAGGTTTTTAGCCTGCTTCCTCTCTAGTATATGGCCCCAGGCTCTTCCATACAATGCTGACATATCACACTTGTCAGCAAACCTCAAGAGATCGGCATTGGTTAATTTTGGAATTTTCTTCTCTTCTAGTTTTGATGTCAGCTCTGAAGATTTGACAAATTCATCAATTTCCTTCGGCTCGTACTCCTTTGTTATGTGAGGTGGTAGGAATAGTTGGGTTGGAGCCCAAATTATCGATATATCCCCTTCATAGTTTAAGGGGACGTCAGAACTGAAATTGTTTTTAATATTGGAACGATAGACGATATGGTCATTTGAGTTGGCAAAATTAGACACAAACTCATTGTTTAACTTGTTAAGGAAATAAGCAATGATTGTCGAGGCTTGCTTCTCGAGGCCTTCAAAGTTTGGTATGTCGCCCACTCCCTGTAAACCAAAGATGTTGGAGTAAACATCTGAAAGGAAAAATTCTCTACTCTTATTAGTCAATTAGGGGAGAACCAATCAAATCCCTCTGATCAGATAGGTCAATGCTGAGATTTTTTTAAAACTTACAATCGTTTTCCTTGGGTTTCATACGATCTAATTTTCTTTTCTTAAACAAACTCCATTCATTGAAAGTTTCTAGACTCAATGAAATTGATTGCACCTACATCTACGAACAAATTATCATCATCTCATGATACATGTTTAATTATTTTCAAATTAACAACAATATTCTCTTTTAAGAATCTTTTATTTTCAATCGATTGAGCTTAATAATAAATCTTGCTTTCTTATTCACATGTAAAAAAATGTAAGGTTCTTTCTTTATCTTGGTATATAAAATCCTCTTGAGTCAGTTGAGAGCGTAACATGCTTTGACAAAGAGTTCCAGGAAATTGACTGGCGTAGTGTCAGTATTTTGATCCTTTCGGCTATGCAGTACATTGACAATATCAGTATTGGTGACCATTTCATTGAGATCTTCGAATACAGTCATATGGCCGCCCATGTAGAGGCCAAGAGTGCCCCAAGAGTCTCTGGTCATTTGTCTGGTATTCAACATTTGAATGACACTGTGTAGAAGGGCTCGATAGATTTCATGAAATCCGTCCTCCAGGGCTTGGAATTTGTAGATTTTTTCAAAGATCATTTGATAGTCAGGCCCTCGGTTCAGTTCAAAAATACATGCCTGTTCAATACCGTAGTCTCTGCATTCTTCAATTGTCAACTTTTTTGGATGCATTGACAAGTTGAGACTGGTCAGGTTTCTGCGCCAGTAGGTGAAGAATTTTTCCTTAATTTTCAACGACATTGCTTCCGGATATCGATTGCAAATGGCCAAGAGAGCTTCAGCAAAAGCCTTTTGCACAGAAAGATTTCGATGCATTAAATTCTTGTAGAGAATTTCAAACCAATCATTATGTTCAATGAAAATTTCCCTACCGTCAACATAGGTGTCAGCGATTGTCTTTAGTATGGAAGCGACGATTTTGAGCAGTTCAAAATTTTCATACTTCAAGAGCTTCTCGCAGATCCTCAGGATACCATGAATGTAGGGATTATTGCGAAATGAATGTTTTGTAAACGAGTTTAGTATAGTGCTCAGGGAGCTGATTCCACCCTCGGTTAAGGCCTAGGAGATGGAAAGAGTAGACATATTACATTTGAGTATATAAAAGAGAGTATACAAAAAGGCCAACTTACTCTGAAATCGGCTGTCTCGAGGTAATCAATAATTTTTGAATTCTTTGTCGAAGCTGGTATCTCAAAGAGGATGTCTAGGCACTTGTTAACATGCTCGGTTATGTCAGGGCGGGTCTCAAAGATGGCAATTTTCACAAAGTTCAACATGACACCTGATTCAATGATTCTTTTGTGACTAATTTGAATTTTTGATATCAAATGATTGAGGCAATGCATAGAATCAGCCCTTAGTTCATCCTTTTCTAAAGCCATGTCTAAAAGATAGATAAGGGCAGTGTCGAATACCCAGACTTCATATTCATTCCAGAGCAGGGAATGTTGGCTAATTTCATCCATTCGAATGATTTCTAGGCACTTGGCAACTAATTCTGTTTGATCATCATAAACAGACTTTTTCTTCATAATTTTGATCATGTTTTTGACACGCTCGCGTCTAATATCAAAGTGGTCCGGTTCCATTTCAACACAGTTTGAGCTGAAAACGAGAAGATGATTAACAAAAGAAGAACCTCGATTTAGATGAGTACGCAATATAAGTGAATTGCACAATATTTGGTTGCAAGTAAAAGGAAGATTTTCATTGGTTCAAAAAAATATTTAATAATAAAATCATTTGAACTACTTCAGAGTAGCTTTCATTTTCTAACGACGAGAGAAGATTCATGAAAAATATCAATATATGTGGCGTGACATTTACGAAAATCGTAATTGTGAACGCCCAACCCGGTAAAAGGAGTTTCCTGTCGCTTAAAATAATCAAGACCTCGACCTAGTTTGACGATCCAACCATTGTCAAACTGAATCTTGCGATCATGAAGGGTGTTGTCAAACTTCCAGCCAAAATTCACATTATGAGACAATAATTCTGTTTTAAGTTGATTAAACTTGGTCAACTGTTCTTGTTTATTATTCTAAGGCAAATGTTAACAGAAATACTTTACGTCAGCCTCTTTGGTTATCAAATGCACAGTTCTGATATCAGATTTGGCCACAAATAATTCAAAGAGACAACTAAGGTTTTCAATTTGATGCGAAGATCTGATATAAGGATCATAGATGGAGACTTGGCGTGCAGAGAACTCTGAGAAGAACTTACCGAGAATTCTCTCATAGCCATAGCCAGTATCATTTTCCTTAATTTCAATCTGCTCATGAAAATCTTTGACTGATGACTGTTAGAGTAATAAATTACCGTTGGAAAGATCTTGAACAGTTGCCTTTAAGCTTTCGGCTCTCTTCATATAATTATCAAGAGATTCATAAAGCTTCTTCTTGAACTGTGGGTCTAAAAGGAATGAGGAAATCCACTTACTTTTGATACTTTTACCTTTAAGCAGAAGGATTTCGATCCCATTTTGATATGATAAAAGAGAATCTATATATTTCTTTTCTGTTTCCAACTTGATAGCAGTCTTTATTAGTTTCAGGCCCTTATTGTAGAGGTAATCATTCTGTAGTTCATTTGAATCTGAACTCATAATCAAAAAGAAAAGGTTCTTAATTTGAAATAATTTTGTTTAAAATGGACGCGAAACTGAGGGAATTGTTTGATGATACGTAAATATTAATTTTAATATGAAGATTTTCCAATAATCGTGTTACTGGTTTGTCTCTTACGACCATAGATGGCCAGACAATCATGAACAGGGGTACTACCGAGACAATGGATCCAGGGCTGATTAGGAAAATCTATCAAGACATGAAAGGAATTGATTCAGAGGCACAAACACTTGTCATTGATAACGAATTTAGGTAAGGAAAAATTTATTAATTCGTATGTTATTCAAGTTCTATCTACATTTCATCTGCTAATTCGAATAACTCAGATTTATCCATTTTGAGTTGTTTAAGTCAATCAAAAATTGGAGATTAATTTAATGACTATTACGCAATAAAACTTTATTAATATTACCAATGAGACATATTGTATATGAAGATGACATAAAAAATCTTGGCGAACAAAAGATTTCACTAAATAAAATCTATAAAATATTGAAATACAAGGAAGTCTACGAGAATCAAGATGATCTCATCCAGTGTTTACACAGCTTCACCGAACGATTTATATTCTGTCAATTCCTAGTTTATGATGATTATAAGGAGCTTTTAAAAGACACTCCTGTCGTGTTTTTATTGATGAAAAGCATCATGCAGCGACCAGACGATGTTATTTTCATTCTTTATGAAATCGCAAGAAATGTCGATTTTTACCCGAGCAACCTCGAAGATTCCAAACTTCTCGAGATTATTATCGAAAATAATTTTGTGAAAAAATTAAAAAATTCCTATATGCTGAATCCAATATTTGATAGGGCACTCCAGCTCCTTTACATGGAAGATTATTTCAAAATGTTGATCAAAAAATTCTATAAACTCGACCGGGAATCATTTTTAGACAATCTTGAATATTTTGCAAAGTTCATCTATCAGTTCATAATGTTTGGGGCCATTACCAATCCTTATACTGATGAGATTCTTGAGGCGATTAGTTATCTAGAGAGTTTTGGAGATACGGCTACGAGTGAAATTTTCTGCAAATGTATCAGATTAATAGTAGAATTCAACTGCTCAATAATCCTGCCTGCAATACGACCTGAAAAATTATTCTATAGAAAAATCATAAATTATGACAAAGATTTCCTTAAAGATTTTCTTGCAATATCTAAGCGTATATTTCGAAAATTAAGTCCTCGGCTAAAACATTTCTATATATGTTTGTTGAAGAGGGATTTCTCTTCGATTGGCAATGAAACTAACCGGAATATTGACCGGAATTCAGCCAACAAGAATGGTTTTGAACAGGTTTGCATATTCCACTTGAACAGAACGAGAGAAAACCCTCAATTCTTAGATGGTTTTATCACCGCGAATGAGGTGACTTATAAAAATTACGATCTTTTCGTTTTTATGATAAACTATCTTGAAAGAAATATCCCTAGAAACATAAGAAAGATAATAGGTCCATTATTAGGGAATTTAAAGGTCGAACCGGCCTTTTACTCAATAGAGACTTTCGGACCAATAAACCACTTGATCCATGGAATTGAAACAAGTGTTTCTCTCCGAGATGAGAAAAAAGCAGCTCTGAATTCCTTCTTTCAACTACCAGAATGACCCGACTATAGAAAAGAAAAAAATGACAATCAATTTTTTCAACTAGGAGAAGTCTTCCATGCAATAAATTTTCCTTAAACATGAAATCATTTGATTCAAATGTTTTATTTCCTCAGAATCTGAGATAACCTCAGTAAGATCAGCTTACCTTTCAGTAGACAGTTAGCTATGGAATTTAAATGATTTTTAAGAAATGAAAAATGTATAGATACTTTTTATTACAGTTTTAATATAACTACTTTATAGTATATGTTAAAATATAATTATATTTACTAAGGTGTAAAGAAAATATTTAACCCCTCTGCCCTTTTTGGAAGGCCTTTTGTACAATGTATAACTAATAAAAAATCACTTTTAAGGTGTTTAATACAAAAAAATGAACAAGGGTTTTATGGAATTATAGTAACATAAATATAAAAACTACGTATAACTAAAAATTAATTAGCATTTTATAAAACTGATATTACAAAATAAATTGTGAGGCCAAAAAAATTATGATTATTAAAGTTACATGAAAAACTATTTGGAATATCTAGAGACAAGTAAAATGAAAACCAATAAAGTTTTCAAAGGACGAAGTCAATTCATGAAATCACTAAAATTGAATATAATTTTAAATAGAAAATGCGGTAGCAGTTCGTTTCAGGTTCAGCGAAAAAATGGGCCTAGCACTCATATTGCGCGTAACCAATCAGATTCATTTGAGTTCTTATAAGTGGCGGATCATGGTGTAAGGTCTATTCGAGCCTATTATTCAGTATAAAACTGCCTATATCCACATTATACTTAGTCTATGGTTCGGTTAAGGTTCAGTCTATTCAATGCATAGTATTCATGTGACAAGATTAAATTAAGATGAAAATTGAGAACTGGCCCTTTTATCGAATAAGAATCTGGGAATCAATCAAAGGTGCCTCAATAATGAGTGAAATAGAGAACCATCTATAAAATGTAAGTCTTGAGAAATTGCAATTCGTAAGTATAGTTAGAAGAGAATATCTTTATTAATCTCGAGTCTTCTCCATGTCACAATGGAGGGTATCTTGGGTATCTTTGACCGTCAACCTATCTAAACCTAATTTCAAGCAATGTACTAGGTGTGGAAGATACTCAATATCTAAGGGTAATATAATTTTTGAGGAAATTTACTTTTTAATCGCCCTAAATTCCCACATTCAGCTTGCCTACTACTTTAGTTCAGGTAGAACATATTCAGCTATTGTTACAACTATTTTCATAACAAGAGAGACGATAATATCATACTTTGTTTCTTAACTGTCTTCTGAAATTAGCTCAAGTTCAAACTCGAATAGGAAGGAATTGTCATGTAGTTGAAATTGATGAAAACAAAGTTTTGAAAAGAAAATATAATAGAAATGAATGTATTGTTGGCGCCTTCGACAGGGGTACTGGGAAAAGTTCGCCTAGTAATTTTTACCAATAGAAATCAAGAAGTTCTTGACAAGTTTACTGAAGAACACTAATCAGAAATTTTCTAGACATTTTATCATATTAATTCTGGCTTTCTATCTTCCAAAAAATCATTTAAGGGCCAGTTCTCAATTTTCATCTTAATTTAATCCTGTCACATGAATACTATGCATTGAATAGACTGAACCTTAACCGAACCATAGACTAAGTATAATGTGGATATAGGCAGTTTTATACTGAATAATAGGCTCGAATAGACCTTACACCATGATCCGCCACTTATAAGAACTCAAATGAATCTGATTGGTTACGCGCAATATGAGTGCTAGGCCCATTTTTTCGCTGAACCTGAAACGAACTGCTACCGAAAATGCTATAGCCGAGCAAAATAGAATTCAAAAGATTTCAAACTCATTCTGTCTTCAGCTATTGTTAAAATTTTAGTTTAATTTTCCACTCTCGATTCGATGTACGATTACAGGCCTTCCAAAAAGAGCAGAGGGTCACAGTCTGTGACTCACAGATTTATTGAATTAGCATAGACCGTGTATGCTAACAAGCATATACCGAAAAGGGGCAGAGAGGTAAAATATTTTCGTTACACTTCTGTCGTCCAAAGTGTAACTTTAGGTTTTCGTTACACTTTAGGCAGAATATATACAACTAAATTAGAGAATTCACTGTAGTTTCAATACTTCTATTCTATTTTGAAATAAAAAAAATTTATTCTCAATTCTGTCATTTTTATGCATGGTTTGAAGAGTTTAGAGAATACAGCACGCTGCATGACGTAATTAAAAATGTCAATCATGAAAAATCAAAGGATGAATCTGATTGGTCAATTAGAATAATGTATTGGGATGTTCTATGCAAAGTATACATTATGTATATATGCTATAGTGATTCTGGAAACTTATGTGAGTCTGTAGACTCCCTAGTATTCAGAATCCCTGATTAGCTATTCATTAGTAACAGTGAATCTGGAAACTTTAGGAATTCTACAGAATCACTGTGCAACAATCAGTGAGTCTGCAGACTCTAAGGGATTCTGGAAACTAACTATACTAAACTTCCTAGAAAATGTATTATCCGAAAAATTATCGATCGAAATACTTTTACCTGTTTACTCATATGTACTCACAATGATGGGTGTTGAATAATGTCATACTGTATTAAGCTTTTTAGCATAGCCATTGAATTCATTAGTGAACTTCAAGGCTAAAGTGAAATAAGAACGGAGGTCTCCCAATATGGCAAAGCTTACATGATATGACGTCATCGGTAGGAAAAACGGGGGTCATAACTAAAGTCAGAATAAAAATGGAATTTTATCGATTTTCATTCGAAAACGAAAATCCCGATCATATCAACTTTGAACTCGTCTAGTTTTCACCCATTATGATATTGGTGCATAAAATTTTGGCAAAGTGTAACAACTTTTCATTCTGCATCAGATGGAGTTATTTTTATTGATAAAAAAATATTTCACTTATTAATGGATCGATACATTAAAGAAGAAGGTTTAGAGGCAAGATCATAGTGATATTAGCCAAAAAACAAATTTTTATTATTTTATTGTGAATCGACAATTTTTCGGATAATACATTTTCTAGGAAGTTTAGTGTAGTTAGTTTCCAGAATCCCTGAGAGTCTGCAGACTCACTGATTGTTGCACAGTGATTCTGTAGAATTCCTAAAGTTTCCAGATTCACTGTTACTAGTGAATAGCTAATTAGGGATTCTGAATACCGATTTTCCAGATTCTCTGGTTTACTAGGGAGTCTACAGAGTCACATAAGTTTCCAGAATCACTCTCACATATATGTTCACATAACCTTTTTATAGGAGACCTCAAACCAATGAAATATGAATTTTTCATACTCTATGGTATTAGGTTGTTTCAAAAGTATTAAGCAAAATCTTGATGAAAAATATGCAACTTTATGATCAATTAATAAAAGTAAAAACTTTACAAAATATATGCATATCATATATCAAAATGTTCGCCGTTCTTTTCTGTACATTTATCCCATCTTTCTGGAAGTCCATCAATGCTTCGTTGCCAAGAAGCAGGCGATTTTTGGTTAATCTACTCATTAAGGCTATTCAAAACATCTTCTCTTGAATTGAAGATTTTTTTACTTTTCAAATGATGTTGCAGAGATCTGAAAAGATGGTAATCTGTAGGAGCGAGATCAGGACTATAGGGAGAATGATCCAATACATCCACATTGCTTTTAGCGAAGAAATTTTTGACTAATCTCGAGACATGGCGTCGAGCATTATCTTGCAAAAATGTTAAACGGCCAAATCTTGGAAAGTTCTCTCTCAGTTTGCCTTCCATGGTCCTGAAAGATTCGATATACCTTTGACCTGTAATTGTTGTGTTAGGCTCAAGCAATTCAAAATCAATTACACCTTTTCGACACCAATAAACCGTTAACATTACTTTTTTTGCAAATCGATCAGGTTTAGGTTGGGTTATCTGCTGATTTGCCATATCTCCCCCCCCTCATCCTTAATACCTGTAATAAAAAGATGATCTGACTACTTACAAGTGAACTTAGTTATTCTGAGGATTTTTAGGCTCCTGTTTGATTTTTCATATTTTTATTACATAGGTAATAGTACATGCGAATAGAAAACAATACCTTATGTGGAAAAGTATTCTAGTAAAATAAGAATTGAGAAATTTTCCGCTCTAACTAAGTTGATGTAAAAACGTTACTTCTATTATGTCACAAGTAATAGACATTTTAATTAATTTGAAACTGAAACTTATTCAAAATTGTAAAATTCCAATCAAGTATCGGAAATAGTTGGTTAAAAAATTGAGAAAAAAATTCATGATAAATTTGATTTTAAGGAATGAATAAAATTCATGTTGCATAAAAAATCGTTACCACATAGCCTTAGAGTTGGTGAGAAGTGGAGGAAAAATTGGTTAGGAAAATACTCAAATTCTATTGGTTGTTGGTTTTCATGCCTATTATTGGTCACCTGATATAAATATATCTTGCAACAATAAATGATTTTTCTACAATTCTCAACTAATCTTATATTTTTTAAAACTAAGATTAAGCTTTGGATTACTAACTTATTATTTTGAACCTTGGTTATAAGTTTAACAAACTAGCCGCTTACAATTGTATAGGAAGTTCCAAGTAGGAACCCTACACTATTGGATTGTTTAAACGATAAACAAAGTGAAAGATTTAATGGAAATCAAAAAGATTATGAACCCGTATAATGATATCAGTTTGAAAAATTTAATTCAGTCAACCAAACTTATTACCAAGTATCAAGATCAACAAACTATATTTTATAGCTAGTTAATCTTAAAACCTGGTAATAAGTTTATCAAGCTATGCCGTTAGTCTTAAGACTATCAGGTAGTCTTAAGAATATCAAGAGTAACAAGATTAACGGTAACATATATACTTATTGTTCCAGATTCCCTAGAAATTTAGGGATTCTTAAGACTTCCTTTAGTTCCTAGATTCCCTGTAACTATGAATAACTCGAGTAGGGATTCTAGAAACCAAGTTTCCAGATTTCCTTGCTAACTAGGGAGTCTTAAGACTATCAGGGAGTCCTAAGACTAACATTAGTTTCCAGATTCACTGTAACATTTATATTTCCTGATTCACGACTTGTACGGTAACATATATACTGTAACAAAGATCCGAAGTTAAGAAGACAAGGAAGTAGAAGTTATTCCAAGAGGGTAGCAGGGAGACCGCATGGGAGTAATAGTTTACATTCATCTCTATTAATATAGAACTCCATGGACTCAAGGGAATCTTTAAGAAGATAGAAATTGTGATTGATTTTTTTTGTCAGAAATAAAATCTATATTGAATAATAATAATAGGATATAATGCAAATAGTAGATCTTGTTTTGGTTTAAAGGCAAGGAAGAAACATAAATCATGAATGAGTTTTTTGATTGCAGTTGGATTAGTGTTGGCAGTTGATCTGAAAAATTAGATTGAAAATCATCTGGTTAATTCTACTTAATGAAGATCAGGATATAGGAGAGTGTAGGTGTAGTCGATTTTTTATCGAGTTTAGGTTGTCACAATTAGATCATATTAATCGATAAGTTTATTATCTAGGTAGAGAGTAAGTAGTTATTTTCATAAGAAATATTTCTTAGATTGTAAGACCTTTCGATTCTGATCGAAGAATCAGAGAATTTTTTTATGATGAAAGCGTAACGACGGACCCATAAAGGATTGAGGCCAGACGCCGAAATGCGAGCATTGTATGAATTAAGTTCAGGGTAGAGAGAATAAAGAAATCTACTTTGAATTGTTTCGATATATCTAGCCTGGTCAAGTTAATTAAAATTTATTAACTGAAACAAGATTCATTACCTATGTATTTTTTTTTATTTTATCAAATTATACGCTTTTGTGCAAATGTATCCATATAATTTTTTTACAATACAGATCTATATTTCTAACAAAAAAATCCGATTTTAAAAGGGGAATGGAATAGTTCATGAAAGCCAACATTATTTTCATAATATCAAAGGAATTTTTCACCTTAAGGACGAACTTTAGATCGTCTACAAATTTAAGGAGAACACCCTCCATGTTCTCCGGGAGCTGAATATCACTGTGATATTATCACATATCTTGTGTTGAAAGGACATGAATAATTTGAGTGAAAGCATAAACTCTTTGATCACTGTAGAAGCTTGTTTATATTTTGGCAATCACTTGTCTCAATCTTGGAACAATCTTGCAAGTAAAAAAGTCGATAATTCTTTAGTTATTCGTTTCAAACAAACTAGCTGGATGTAAATTATCAGAGTGATCGATTAAATTATGTAAACAAAAGTTGATTTCATCTAAGAATTGACTGGTCAGCAAATACTTAGATTTTCCAAATAAACTAATTCAATAAATTATAATTATAAGAATGAAGGAATCCCCAAGCCTACAGTTCTACCCCCTCCTAAATTCACGTCGACTCAATGGGAAAATCAAAATGAAACCTCAGAGAGTTGGCTGTAGCCAATAATCGGCAATCAAGAGAGCAGATCCCTAGCCTAGCAACTAATGTATAGAGTTGGTGACAAGTCAACAATCCGAGAAGTCGAAAATAGCACCAATCGAAAGCTCATAAAATTTTGCATTTGCAGTCTAGAGAGAGAGAATGACGAAAAGATATCACCAAATTTATCTAATTTTTTAGTGAAAAATGACTTTGAGCAGCTAAAAAATAACATCTGCGGGCACAAAAGGTACCATTCAACGCAGAATTTTGCGCTCTTTCTAATGATACCAACAAATAATTACTCAAATGCTAATCCCTAATTAAGCTAATCAGGGATAATTTTCCCATAGGAAATGTCAATTTTGTTAATTTATGCTATAACTTTTTTATTTCTCAATAGAATTATAGAATTCAACCACATTTGAGATCAGAATTTATCGCAAAAAAAATTTTTTTCATCACCACCAGTGTAATCAAATTATGAGCCAACCCTTAATTAGTGTAAAAGGATCAAACTTCTAGTCAATCCGCAATTAGTGCAAAAGAAGTGAGGAAAATTAATCAGCCAATTAAGCGAAAATGAAGAAGATACAGTGGCCAGTTACTGATGGATGAACTCCTAGAATGTAAAGGGGACCCAAGTATGGAGAAGAAACGAAAGTGAAACCGCCTGGAAACAGAATTGCAAATTCACATCCCTCCCTCTCTGAGCAGTTTCGAACCAATGGAAGAGCAGAAAATGTTACATGCATTGTAACATTATGTAAATGTCAGTCCGGGATTAAGTCTGAAGAGGCCCGGCGAAATAAAACGTTTATAACTTATTTTTTGCTTGTTCTCCAGCCTTCCTTATGAGTCTAGAATCGAGTAACAGTTATAATTTAACTATAATTAAATTTTTAAAAGCCTCTTTCAATACAATAACAAATTTCTCAAAATTAACAGAGTTTTAAATCGTTTGTTCTAGCATTGAAGAACTATCACTGCTGAGACTATCAACTGATATTCAGCCAATTCTTCATATGATTGGCCTATTAAGAACATTTTTTCTCAACTTTAAACATTTAATTCTAAACTAGCTGATCCGAACCCGCTACACAGTGTTTCCTAATTCGAAAAAGCTTTTGTTTTTGTATGAAGACGAAGAAATTGAAGCTTAGATTGGACCAATGAGAAACAAGCTTACGTGTTAAAAATGAAGCCATCTGATTGGTCAGTCACTTTTTCGGTTCTGATCTAGATTATGGCCCAACTAAGACCAAATCTAGAAAATTATTTCGCTACGAACATGGTCCGTGGAGTAATCTATAATTGATTTAAATTTTATGAAAATTGGTTGGTTAGTTTAAACGCCCATAGGCTCACAAAATCAACTTTTATTTTTTAATAATAAATAACCCTTCGTGTCCCAAATTATTTTTTTCAATCACACATATGAGAAAATTTGCTACCTATCCAAAATAACTACGCTGATTCCGAATCTGAATTCCATTTTGTAAGCCGACTTATCATTTCAAAGATAATAGAGGTTAAAATTGGCATTTTTTTGCTCTAAAACCAGTTATCTTCTAAACTATAAGAGATATCGAGCAGGTGATTGCATATTTGAAATCTACGACTATTGTTTTACGATAGAAAGTTATTTTTTCTAAGACCTCAGCAAATAGGTTTTCAAAAAAACGTTCTAAATATTTTTTGAATATTTGACAAAATTTACAAAAAATTACCCTTCTTCAAATAACTATGGTGTGCATCAGTGAAAAGCTATCTTTATGAATTATACATAATTTTGTAGCTTGATAAATTTCCTTTCTAGTGAGGGGTAAACAAAGTGTTTTAGGTATCTTTTAGTTAAAATTATTGATCAAGAAAGAGTTGTGTTCCACTGGTGGGACAATGGGACATGAAGGGATAAAATACGATTTTCAATATTTATTATGTCTTAAATAGTTTTATTACTCAAGTCTCCAAAATTATATTTTTATACTAGCATCTCTGAGTGTTTCCTACTCGGGCTTTTGTATCATTGAAATTTATGATTTTATCTGGATTATCGAAGTGCTGACATGTATGACTCCAACCATCAATGTATTTTTATTAAATTTATCTAAACGAGTAAATGTAATAAAATTTAGACTGTACCAATAAAATCTACGATTAAAATTGGTATATTATCAATGTTAGTTTTTCTTCTTATATATGGAGATGGAGATTTTCGTAAATAAAATTTTTATTTCACACTTGGAGTCTTTCTTAGAGTTTTATTGTCTTTGGCAATCATTTGAAGTTCTTACGAAGGTGTTGAGAAACTAATAGGCCAGTTTAACCTTATGAGTTAAAGCACCAAATTTCCTACTTCTGCTGTAAAAAGTTGGAAATTCGGAACTGGCAATAATGAAGGGAAATAATTTCGAGTTTGTTTGAAAATATTTTAAGCAACTTATTATTATACATTATATACACAAGCCTAAGAAAATACTTTGTTTAACACTCATTCGATAGAAAATCTATTAATCTTCTGCACAAAAATCTTGGCTTTATCGTTCGTCAAACTATAGTGTTACACTAATTAGAAGAAAGTTTATTTTTTCCGAAAATTTAATTTTTGTTTGAAACGTTTTTTTTTGAAAAGTTATAGATAGACTTTATTGAGTAATCATACTCGTAGAATTCAAATATGCAATTGACAGAACTCTTCCTGCTAAAGCTTTCATGAAAGCCTGTATTTGGATCAAAAAATGACCTAATTTTTGATCGATAACTCCTGAAATAAGCATCTGTTGATTCGTTATCAGCGTATTCACAAACTATCAGATAGACAAAAGATTGAATGGCATTCTTATGCTTGGTTAGTAAAAATTTATCTGTGTTATATTTTCAAAAAGGAACCATGAAAAAAAAACATTCTTTGTGTGACAAAACATGTGTCTAGTCGACCATAAATACAGGGTTCATTTAATCCTCAGAAAAAGTTAATCCCAACTCGATCATACGTGCTCTACTAATTCAAAGAAAAAATTTAATGATAGTTTTTTTGACAACCTATTTATACGTTGTTTAACCCTTAAAGTTCCAGAGAATTTTTATTCATGACTTGAATTCAATCTTTTGTCTATCTTATGGTTTGTGAATACGCTAATTACTGGTACCAAATAAAAAATAGTATCTCAGAAATAGTATCAGAAAAAATGCTCTTTCTGATAAGCAATGAAATCTTCAAAAGTAAGATTACAATTTCTTTTGATTGGGTGTGTATTGATCTTAGTGAAATTAATGAATAAAAGTAATGAATGTAATATAATTATATTCAAATTGTTTAAAAACACGCCGAAGCATTTGGCAGTCTTTTTGATTTTGAAACGACATCATGGCTGAGCAATTTACTAATGATATAATTCCTCCCCCAGGTCCCACCAAAGTCAACGGTGATGCAATTCACGCCGCTAGTGTCCTACCCAAAAAAATGAAAGACCGAATCATCAACGAGTTGTTAGAGATGTCGAAACGGTCTCAACATGGTGACCACGCCAGGACAGGCGGTGGCGAAGTTCCTAAGTATACACCGAAAGCGGTGGAATTCTGGGTCACGTTAATGGAAGATTTTTTCGTGACAAATAAGGTCGATGAAGAAAGCGAGAAGTCTCGCATAATAAGACGTGCCGTGATGACTACAGACAAACAGGTCCGTGATGAAGTTACCTCTTTGTGCGACGAAAGCAGAACAGCTAGTGTGATTTTGAGTGCAATGGTCAAAGTTAGCCAGAAGACCTCGAGGGAAATCATTGCAGGTATCCGACGAGACATACGATCTGTCTTAACGCCATTTAGCCGATTGTACGAGATAATCGCACCAGGTGATCAAACAATGGACAAGTATAGATTCCTGGCATTGCTACCAACGTCAGTGAGTGACCGTCTGTTAGACAAGATCGAAACGAACAGCCTCAAAGAGTTGTGTAAGTTGGCTGAGACATATGGGTCCCCTTTTTCGGAAACACCCAAATCAGTAGCAGCCATAAGCGGTGAGTTTATTCCATTATTGCTCGAGAATGAAATTGTTGAGCAAGTAATAGATTTAAATGAGTTAGTAGAGAAGTTGGAAACCCGAGTTGAGGATTCCAACCAGAATAAACTCCAAGTTAAGATTAAGAATGAGACTTTGTCAAATACTAAGAGTAGAAAACAAGTCTCAAGCATTACTCTAACTAATCCATCAGTTCCATCTCTAGGCAAGAAGCGGGCACCGCCCAAAACGAAAGCGGCTCTGATGGTTAAGCAGAGGAGGGAATTCGCCGAGAAAGTGTGGGAAATGAGTCATACCTGTTGTGTTATACCCACCATAAGCACGGAAGTGAAGCTACGTCCTGCAAATTACCTTAAGTGTGCCAATATGAGCTGTATAAGGTAGAGAAAACTGTAAGCTTAGACAACGCTCGACTCGCAGTGATCTGCGAGAAGAAGAAATTACCATATTTGATAGATACGGGGGCTAATTGTTCTATTTACCATACAGGGTCAGAACTCGAGCACATCGGCGAGCCAGTAGGTAACCCAGGAGGTGGAACCATGGAGATTGGTTTTCTATATTAAATTCTATATTTTTAAATAATAAAGAGTATATTTATATGTTTTCACCTGCTAATTCTGGTTTTTATATCATTGGTATTGATTTTTTGAGAAAATTTCAATGGAACATTAATATTGTAGATAATACCATTTATGATAATTTACAGCAAATGCATATTCCATGTCAATCCTGGAATGAAGCCAGATACAATGTTAGCAGTTTGAATTATCCTCAAGTTGTTTTAGAAACTATGCTGGATAGATACAAGGAAGTTTTCGATATTGAGAATTTGAGCTTTATTAATGGCGTCGAGCATGCCACTGAGACTAACGGTAACCCAATGAAGATCAGGTCTAGAAGACTGAATCATGAAAAACAAGAGGTTATCAAGAAAGAGTTCGAAGAACTCGAGAAAAGAGGAGTCGTCAGACGCTCTAAAAGCGAATGCTCGTCACCATTAACGGTAGCAGTTGGTGCCACTAAGATGAGAGTTTGTGGTGATTATAGGGCGGTTAATGATTTAACTGTGAAAGATAACTACCCTATCCAAAATTTACGTTACTCTGCATTTTGCGAACAGAAAATTTTATTCAAAATTAGACGCAAATAAGGCTTACCATCAAGTTAAAGTTAAGGAATCAGACCAAAAAAAGACAGCTGTAGACACAGGTTTCGGTCTGTTTGAGTACATAGGAACTCCTTTTGGATTGAAGAACGCTGGAGCCACATTCCAACGAGTTATGGATACTGCTTTATCAGGTTTAGACAATTTACAAGCATATGTAGATGACATTATTATTGCGTCATATACTCGAGATGAAAATATCCTGATGATTGAACAGGTGCTCAAGCGACTAGCATAATTCAACATTAGAGTCAAGAGAACCAAGTGTGGATTTTTAAAAGAGAGTGTAGATTTTCTGGGACATCGATTGAGTGGTGAAGGTTTGAAACCTTTCACGATAAAGTAATATCGATCCAAAACTTCCCAATTCATAATAACAAGAAGAAGTCTTTCCTCGGATTAGTCAATTTCTACCGCCGGTTTATAAAGAACATGGCGATTCACGATTGTAAGTTACAACTTGTAACAGAAGGTATTGCAGACCAAAAATAAATTTTTTTATTTTCATCAGATTGACTTTAGAACAGAACCAAACTAAAACCAAATAAATTAATGAACCGGATGTGGAGAGATCACGTGTCTCTGAAAATATCTATGAATGTTGCTTGGCATTTGCGAAAATTGTAATCATGAACACCAACTCCGATAAATTTGCATTCTCTCTTTTTGAAATAATCCAGGCCCCGGCCCAATTTCAATGTCCAGCCATTGTCGAATATGACCATCCTATCATGAAGGGAATTATCGAATTGCCAACTGAATCTTATTCCGTACTCGAGAAGATCCTGGAGGATTTTTGATAGATTTTTCTTTTGCTCTTGGACATTCTTTTATTGAGAGAGTTGTATTTATATCAGATAGAAATTACCTCTGCTTCCTTTGTGACGAGTTCAATCACTTGAACGTGAGATTGCTGAACAAACTGTTCACAGAAATGACTGAAATTTTGCAACTGATAAGCTTGAATTATGTAGGGATCGTAAACTGTCACTTTGTAGGCTATGAATTCTGTGAAAAACTTTCCAAATATCCTTTTATAGCCGAATCCCGTCTGGTCTTCCTTGATCTCAATCTGTTCATGATAATGTCTTTCTTGAAATTGAACGATCATTTAATTCATCAATAGACATACCGTTGATTAAACCTTTCACGATTTCTCCAAGGCGAGTAATTTGGTTTGAATAAATATTCAAAAATTTTTCTAGCTTCTCTTTTTCCTCTTCATCTATAGAAAAGATTAGCTTACAAGCATTACCCTTGATTTGGAGTCCGTTAATCTTTAAGAGATCACAGCCCATTTCCAGAGCAAATATAGCCTGGAAATACTTTCCTTTAGATTCAAAACTGATGGCTTCATTAATAAAGTTAATTCCTTTTTCATATAGACTGATTTTTTCTGATAATTTATTTTTACTCGTTCTAAAATGTGCCATTTAAAAATATCAATTAATTAAATAAATAAACAAATAAAAACCAATCCATCTTGGTGTTGTTCAAGTTTTACGCTGCTTCGCAAATTCAATTTGAAAATCATTCATACTCAAATTTCGTTTTTCCCATAGACAGTTTTTTACTTATTATATACAAACTACTTTTAAGTAACAGCGAGAGGATTTTTTCTCTTTAATCTGGTTTAGAACAAAAAGGGCAATTAATCGCTTAAAATAATCATAAATTTTTGCACTTTTATGTTTTCTCATATATTTTTCGGTAAAATTACAAGTAATTAATAATGATACAACAAACAAGTAAATAATTCAAATAATTTTAAATGTAAATTAATAGTCGTCGTGAATGATGTAAATGTTTAGCAGGTCTCATGATTTACAAATCCATCAGAGTCCTCTTATGATAAATCACAAAATTATGGGTTTTTTTCTTTTTAAATAATAATCGATGATTTTGAGGATAATTTCAAACCAAAAAATAAACGGAAAAATACAATAGCTTAGTAATAGTAAGTAGATAATAAAATGTACGAATGATAGGATATAGGTATATATATTGGTAATTGAAAAATAAAAAATATGGCATTTATAATTATAGAAAGACTCGATGATGGTTAGATATTAGTATTAGAAAAAGGGTTGCACAATATATAATATAATTCTATTACACACATTGTATGTATCATTATAATGAACTGAATAAAATCCTTGTTTTGTTTCGGATTGTTTTCAAATCTGTTTCTTTCTTTAGTTTCGTGAACAAAAGGCGGAATTTGATGTATAGTCTATAAATTTAGAAAAATAATGTCTATTTGTTTTTTGAAAAGAACAAAATAATAAATTTATATGTATACTGAAATATATCGATTTTACAATGGGTATCTTTCTCTCGTAATTCTATGCAAATGATATCTGCTTGAGAATGTAATGCACATAAACAAGAAGCAAGCAAAACAGGTTCTTACCGCCCCCCCCCCGCCCCCGCCCCCATTCTCATATAAGCAGATGTATAAAAAGCAGACTTATAAACAAATAGAGGTGTGAGAATTGGGGAATTAATTAATTCTGGATGGAAAAATCTTTTTTTTTTCTTGGTGAAATCTTGGTTATCAGGCTTGCATGGTAACGTTTTGGGGAACGAGGAATTAGATTTTATTTCAATTAAAATTAAACACCGGCAAATTTGATTTTTTTCTATTCTTGGAATTCATTTTTTTTAAATTAGTGACGTGGGAAGGGAACTGGATTGGCTTCAAAATAGCCAGAGGAAATTGAATAAAAATATATGTTTCTTTAGAAAAAAATGTCAAGTTATTCATACAATAATTTGGGTTCAAAACTAAAGGAATGGGGATGTGATTTTGGGCTAGTTAAATTCGACTGGTTAGATTTCTCATAAAAGAAGAAAAAGATGGTTAGTACCATTTAACCTTTGACCTATTAAACTGGGAATGATTTGACATTTGATCGAATTCCGGATTTTGATTGCAGTTTTTTTGATCGCCAGGAAGAGTCCTTGTTGTCGAAGCGGCATTTGAATAGGCTTGATTACTGAGGAAGTTGTTAAAGCTAACCTTTTCATTTTGTGAATGACCTGGCGATAGAGAAGAAGCTGGAGAATTAAAGGCATTCTTCAGTTGGCTAGTTGTCTCAGAAATTAGTTTATTTGCAGATTTTGATGGAACGTAGAGAAGTCGATATTGATGGCGTCTTCCTTGAATTCTCTCCAATTTCTTCGGGGCATAGTAGAGTCTAAAAAATTTGAATAAAAATAAACCTTTTTATCACCTCAAATTCGATTTTTGATGATTTCTCATGATTTCAAGGTGTGAAAAGGATCACACTTTATTTTTCAGGATCATCACTAAATAAGGTCGTTGAGATTTTAGGAAACAGTCTAGTGTCTTGTGAATGCCTACTTCCTATTTTACGATCATTTATGCTGCTTTAAAATTAAAAAAACCCCTTAAATTGATCAAAGATCAATTCAAAGAAACATTTCAAACAAAGAGAAAGACAGACAATGGTAAATATCTTCCAGTTTTAGTCCTATTTCACATAAAGTTGGTTTAGTAATTGGCCTAGGGAAGAAGAATAGCAAGTCCAGAGGAAATATCTAAAGAAATTGAGTTTAATGGAAAACAATTACATCCTAATAAATTTGTGGACAAATTTATCAACTTATCAGGTGATAGAGATTTCGTTGAAAACACGGATGAGGTTGAGAAGACCAAAATCTTCATGAAATTTAATTTCAAAGGAGATGGTTTCAGTAACCATTTAAGGAGAAAGTTAACTGATCTCATCAATCAACATTATAATAACAAACAATAGAAAATTGTATTTAAAACTCAGAGATTGGTTAACCTAATTCATAAAGATTTACTGAAACCTAAAGAGAAAACTCTATTGATTTATAAATTCCAATGTGACTGTGGAGCTACATATATAGGTCGTACAATTAGGAAGTAATCAACTAGAGGGAACGATCATCTTAAGAAAGATACAGCGGTTAACAGGTATCTAAGGCAGGAAGCTTCGATTTAGAACTTTTCAATTTTATACAAAAATGTAGGGGATGATAGTACAGACGTTTGGGTGAAGGAGAAATTCTTCATAAATCTATATAAACCAAACGTACGTGTTCAAAAAAACTATTCTTATAACCTTCAACTACCTTGGCCAATGTGAGCTATTTCACTTTTCTCTCCCATGTAGCTATTTATAGGAGAGTTTTGGTGTTTTTTTAGCTTACATTATTCTGATATTCATTGACATTTACTATTTCTTTCATAATTTGTAAAATATTATCTTTAATGAATATTTAAACTTTTATCATTATTAAATTATTGCCAATGATGATGCTTTATGGGCCTAATATTTTAATTCTCCTAATATGATTTTAAGTGGATTTTTGGACAAAGATCAGATATCAATTCAAATTGACACGTCTTTTAAAAAATTGAATAGTAATAATTGATTTCATTTGTCCATTGTTGAGCCTGAGAAACAATGTTTGATCCGTGTCACACCTTGAAATCAGCAAAAATTAAAAATTCCAAAATTCATCGCTGTAGTTAAAATATCTATGAGTTTTTAGCTTAATTCTAGATTAGTTTCTTCATACTTGAGCATACTCACCTTAGTGATCTCGAGAGAGATTCAAAAGTCATCTTGGTATTCTTTTTGTACTGACCCCAGAGACGAGTAAGTTCATTGGGATTACTAATCTGGAATATCCGATCACATTTATTCACCTACAAAAAATAAAATAAAGAACATGTTAAAGAAAACTACATTAGTCAGCTTATAATATTTATAGACTTAAATTATTCAACAGGAATGGCTTTAAAGACTTCTTCAGCACTCCATAGAAAAGCTTTTAAAAGTTCAAGTTCAACATTTTCGGTGCCGAAGGCCATTTAAATTTTTTGATTATCACGTTGGAAAATTAATAAAAATTTTTGGCCAAACAATTCAATATTTCCATAGCTCAATTTTGGGTTTTTATGAAAATTTTAAAATGGTCTCAGCACCGAACAGGGTTAAAATGACAAATTGAAAGCTGAGAAATACGAATTCAACCTGAACAGAGTTATCTAGTGATAGAATATACATTATTCACCGTGTATTACACCATCAGTTATCTCAAAACAAATCTACTTCACAAGGATTTGAGAAGAGAAATCTATTTGTTACTACTTTTAGATCTGTTGAATGGCAAAAATACCTCAGAAATTTTCATAAAATACTTGCCCATTCAACACAATTGTGCCTCTTGTTGAGAAGCTCAATAATAAAGTGCAGCAAATGCCTTCGACGCCCGTCATTTTGTGAAGAGTCCATTTTGAAGTTGGCTAGAGCTGGGGCATCTTCAGGCTTTCCAAATCCATTTCCTGATGTCGGATACTGTTTAGTTTGGAAAAGGTCTGGATTCTGAATTGAATTCTGGGAGTT
Source organism: Gyrodactylus bullatarudis (assembly GCA_012064415.1). Taxonomy (NCBI): domain Eukaryota; kingdom Metazoa; phylum Platyhelminthes; class Monogenea; order Gyrodactylidea; family Gyrodactylidae; genus Gyrodactylus; species Gyrodactylus bullatarudis. The sequence continues at coordinate 460,808 of SSNU01000075.1, read as the reverse complement.
GTACAAACGCGGTTTATCCAGTGACTTGTCACCCATTGAAGAAGCTCTTGTTGCTGGAATATTGTTCAATGGTTTACTTTGCTGATCAGGAATCTTGTTTAGACGAGACCTCTTCTTTATTGTTCCAGCGATGCTGGACTCATCAACTGGATCGTAATCACGTTTCAAACATCGAGTCTTTGACATGCCTGAGAAAAAAGATTTTTGAATAAATTATAATTTATAATTACAAAGTAATTCGTAGGACGAAGAATTATCAGTTTGAGAACAAGAATATGAACCAAATCAGAAAGCTTACACGAATGTATTGATTAAGCAACGTCTAATCCACGTCTAATAAAAAATATCGCCTATCGGTAAGATCATCCGACCAAATTTCGCTCCAAAATATCTTTTTATGCTTCGATAAATTTTAGAATAAAAAACGTTTTTTGACCGATCAGTATTACAACATTCATGAAAAATGAAAGAAATTTTATTTTTTTAAAGTCTCTAAACGACTCTATCAAGTTTTTGCAACTATTTTGGAAGAAATAATTTGAATTCAAGTTAAAATCATGGAAATAAAACATTTATCTTATTACAGAAGCATGAAAAAATATTTTTGGCGATGTTTAAAAACTTGGAGATTAATTTCATCTTATCGATAGATGATACTATTAATTTTTCGAAATATTTCGTCTAATAGGAGGACTAAAGGTCTTCGAATAATCTTCTTAAAAACTTACAGTATTGATCTCCAGAAATATCCTGATCTGGGGTCCTACTTTGATTATTATCTAGAGGTGACAGGTCAATCTTTTGATTGGAATTATTCTTTCTCTGGACATAAACATGTTGATCATTTGAATCAGATTTTACTGAATTTCCATTTGCTAGGCCACTCGAGTTTTGTCGTTTGGATTTGAATTCATAGCCTCTTTTAATCCCGGAATTGAAGGTGACTCCCTTAACCCGGTCAATATCTATTACTGATTCTGAGTCGATTTCTGAAGAGTCGGTTTCATGGCCATCTTCTTCATCTTCCTCGTTATCACTCCAGTCATTGTAATAGATAAATGCGTCCTTGTTATAGGCGTCATCACCATGAGAGGTACTGTAACAAGGAAAATAAAACTTTTAGCTTAGAAATCATATAATTAATCATAGAATATCTGACTAACTATTATAAATATAATTAAGCTCAAATTTTATATAGCAAAATTAATATCTCTTCATAACAAAAGATTTCTAACCAATAAAAATCATGAAAATCCAGTACCCTGATTGGTTCAAGAAAAATTATCCAATGAAATTCAGATCTAGCTCAATGGGCACAAAGGGTTGAAAATCGATTTAAATATTGTGATCGATACTGTGTGATTTTTCTGACAATTTTTATCAAAATCAATGAGCAAAACCAAAATAGACAGAAGAAATTTTTTAAAAACAAAAAATTAAAGTTGGGCCTCAAAGTTGCGATTTCAAGAAGTCTTCTAGAATCAGTTTCAAGTTCTGAATTGTAAAAATCCTAATAAAACCCGTATAATTAAACTAGTCATAACTAAAAAGCACCAGAATAAGAAATGTATTCGTCAAAAAAAGTGTCTAGTAATGGGGTTCATCTCTAGTCTTGTCCATTCTGACTCATCACCAAAGCACCACGTGCAACCTGAAAATTTTCATGGGTTAGCAAATCATCCAGAGAGAAACGATTCAGAAAAATGTGTGTCCTGGAATAGAGTTTTTCTCTCTACAATAACAAATATTAAGAAAAGTACTCTTTTAATACTAAAAAACACCAAGCTTGTATATAGAATGATAACAGGAATCGATAAAAAATATCTCGTATTGCATAAATTTGTTTTTTCTCTTCAAAATCTAATGTTAATAACTACAGGAGGAGAAAGTCAGAATCTACTTATTCATCAGTGGCTTTTAGATGAAAATGAGCAACAATTTTTCCAGTCTAAAATACTAAGAAAGGAGAGTTTAGAAATAGAATTTTTCACTAACTTTGAACTAATTGGCAACGCAAAAATAAACAATAAATAAGAGGAAATGAAAAGGTTGTTTGATGTTGTAATACGCGTTTGCTATTTTTGCGCTAAAAAATATATTTTAGATAAGCTGAGGAAGAAAGTCGTTATTTATCTCTTCACCTGTTCAAGCGGTTCAAAGTATGTCGGCCAAACATCGAGAACTTTAGGCGAGAGAGTAAAGGAACATCTGAGGCCCAAACACAACAGCGCAATACAGAATCACCTCCATGAGATAGATTTATCAGAGGGAAACAACTGGCAAAAATCGAGAAATTTTGAGATTTCGTCATAAATAGTTCTGTAAAATCGAGTCGGACAGTTAATTTTGATCGATCATGATATTCTTATGGGACAATTGAATTTTAAACTGAGTCACTAAAGTTATCTTTGTTAAAAAGATGATGTCAACGATTACACAAATACAGTCTTTCATTTCGGGTATACTTATTTTTAAAATGAATTTTATTCATTTAAATGAGACAATTCTTTTCCCGATTAAGAACACTGGTTTGTCAATAAGAAGTGAGGAAAGAAGAAAATTCTTATTTTATTTTTATTCCTGATTTGGAGGTGTTTTAGAATTGATTATTCTACAAGAATATCATGTGTATTTAACAAGTGTTATCTCACTAAGTCTAGAAGGTTTTGTTTTTTCCCTTGAAACCAATAAAAGGATGACGAATATTTCTTGGAAGCAAAGAAGGTAATTCGGAAGGAATGACTAATCTTCCTTAGATTCGTTCATTCCTTGAAGCTGATCGTTTAAAATTTAAAGATTTATGAAGAATTTAAGAATATTGATAAATTGAATCAATCGGCATCTGGGGCCAGAGCTCAACAGTGCTGTACAAATTCATCTACAAGAAATAGGACACATGGCTGACAAAGTCGATCAGTGTCTCAACAGCCGTACGAGAGAAAATGATTTATCAAGTGCAAAGGCCCACTTTATATCAAAACTGAAACCAGATTTATGTGTACAGAAAGTAATCTTGGTATCAAAATTCCTTCTCAAAAAAGAAACATTTTCTAACATTGAAATTTTGTATAGTTTCAGGATACGCTGATAGGGAATAGGCCAACCAAATTTTATAGTTGATGTTTATGTTGGGAATCTATGGTCTATTTTTTTGCAATCCAGATCATATGGCGTACTTTTACCAGCGAGGGTTAGTTATCAAAAGAGGTTTTTTTGCCTAATTGTGATACTGCAAGAAAAGAAATCTAATTGACCACATTCAAATCAATAAAAGTTCATGAGAATAGGAATTTGGCGAAAATTTTGAAAAATTCACTTATTTTTCTACAATTCTATTATATCGAGAATAACAATTGTAACAAATGCTTATTAAATTAGTTATACATCTAAATATAAACACTCTTCAGTTATTGTTTACATAATTTGTCATTTCATTGTAAAACTAGTGTAATCGGTTTTATTATTTTTCTCTTATAAGAGGTGACCTTTCTTTAAAAATATTTTCTTCTAACATGCTTTAGTTGCATAAGTTAACTATAATACATTTTTATTTTTCTATGTAACCGGAATTCAATTCTATAATTATTATCACAGTGTTCATGGGCCCTGAGAGTTTACAAACTTATTTAATAGTTTTATGACATGAGTACGGTAAAAAGTTGAGCATTTAATTTTTTCATACGAATCGAATTGTCATCGAATGCATGACTCGTAGTAGAAAGAGTTAAAAACAATTGAAGCTAATTTCCCTATTCCCATATACTATCTCAGGGATATCCTTATGCTCAATGGTTAGGCTTTGCACCGGAGAGATGAATAAAGCTAGTAAAGAATTCAAATAGTTTTTAAAATACTCAATATTTTTGATCAGATGGTCTGGAGGAAATATAGATTTTAAGGAATTCAGATCATTTAAAAGAAAAATAACTGGGAAGTGTGAAAATAGAAATGTAACTTTGGACCAATAGAATTGCGTTATTGTTCGATCAATCAGAACGAAGCAATATAACGAAAAAATCTTATGTGTTTTAAGAATTTCCCAGTTTCTTGTAAGTTTTCAAGACTTTCTATGAATGTTTTCAAAAATTTTAAACTTTAGTTTCTCGTGAGCTCGCAAAACCGCATGGTAGGATCGATGAAATTCTTGAAATACGAATAATAATTACGCAAAACACTCAGATTCCAGGTAAACATGATTTTTTTCAATTTTTAAATTTTCAGGTCAAATCTAGATGATGAATTTCAAGCTGAAGATTTTTTCTTAGAAAAAAAAAGTTGAAGCACAAACAAGAGTTTATCGATTTTCTCTGTGAATCCAGAGAGAGATTGAAATTAGAAAGAGAAAAAAGGCTACTGAAGAATCTTTCATCCTCTGTCATCATTATACGCAGAACTACAATAAAGTAGCTTAAAAACAGAGAAAGAGAAACATTGCTTGCACAAAAAAAGAGAAAAAATTCAGTACAAGTACATGTAGTTTTTGTGTTCAGCATTGGTAATTAAAACAAATATTTAAGTTGATTTTTTATTTATTTCCAAAACTAAATGAATTTCTCTACATCCGGCAGTCTATTTTACAGACAATCTTTTATTCTTTTTTACGATCAACTGATGTGTAACATTTACTCAAGAAAATACTTTTTAGCAGCTAATGATTTACGATAGATTGTGAATCGCGTCGCACAGAAAAAGTTACTTTCGACCAAATACAAATCTATGAATCAAAAGAAACCGGATATTAGATATTTATTCAGGCTCCAATAATAAGTTTGCATTTTCTATTGCAAAATAACTAAAACTTTGTGGGAATCTTTTAAGATAGATAGAGGATTTGAGAAGATGTCTGACTCAGTGATCATTAGGGAAGGGGGAAATCTTTAACCTCATATTAGTACCAACTTTTCTGATAGAAATATCGATTCTAAGTTTTATTTTGTATTGAAGAATGTGTCGAAAATACTTCACCATTATGTCATTCGGTTTTAAAAATCCAGAATTTTTCAAATCATTTGACAATAATTTTTTTCAAAGTTGAATTGATTTTTTTGGCTTATCCTAATCTTGAAAAAACTATTTTGATCACCCTCCAATTTTCAAATCAAGTTCGGGATTTTGGCACTAAATCGAAATTTGAAAAATGATCATATTTTTCATAAAAATAATTTTTTTTCTTCAAATGTTAAAAGTAGACAGCATGAGTTGGATTCCAAAAAACTTTAAGAGTTTACAACAAAGCGTTTAGCGCTATTCAACTTGTCAGTGTCTTCTTGTTACCGAAACCCCAATACTACAGGTTAGGAGTCAATGTCAGTCAATATCTGCCGGTGAAAGAAATGCCTGAGATAATCTGTATTTTATTGTGATCAGAAGATGTGTAACATTTACTCAAGAAAATACACTTGTTCTTATGATTATCAGTTAATGATTTACGATAGATTGTGAATCGTGTCGCACAAAAAATGTTACTTTCGATCAAATGAATCATGGATGAATAAATGAACATGAAATGCTGTTGCCAAAATTACAATTCATTTTGTTGAGTTAAAAGTTTGGAAAGCAGACACAACGGTTTTTGATAGTTTAATCAATGAACTTGTGAAGAATACTAAAATCAAGAATACGAATATGAATTCGAATATCGCCAAGAGAACCACTGAAAATAAAACTTTATGCACCAAAAACCTTTGTGTGTTTTTATTAAAAACTTTTCGATCCTAGCATGACTTTCAGCCAGCAACCTCAAAATTTTCAAAAGTTTCAAGTCTCAATTTTCACTCCAAGAATTAAAATTTTGATTCAGATTTATTTGAATTTGGTCATATTGCCTTCTTCCATCAACTATACAGTCAATTTCACACATGATGAGGCGAGCTATCCTCTCTGCCCATTCTGTTAGACTAAACCAGTTAGCCAATAATATTGCTCCGCTCCAACGACCAATGAGAATCAACTTTCCTTCTCAACATTGTATTCGAGGGATTTTGAATTATAGGAATTTCATTGATTTTCAAGTAGTGAAAATGATCAAGAAATCAAAATTCAATTTCTTGTCTAATTCTGTTCCTAAAAAAATTTCTTTTGATAATTCTGTCAAATCAATAAAAAATTTTCGGCTTTGAGTTAAAAAACTGGAAATTTGGTGTAAAATCAAAATATGGAAAAATGACCATTTTTTCCGAATTTCATTCTCTGATCTGGATTCCTAAAAAATCTTAATCTTGTCCGAATTCTCGAAGAAAAATTGAGATTTTTGAGCTAGTTAATGTAAAGATGGGAGTTTTAAAAATTTCTCAGTTGTTTCATCGGGAAATCGAATTTGATCAATATCGAGATCATAAGATCCACTTTCAGAATATTTTGAGAAAATCAATTTTTAAGAAAATTATGGCATAATTCAAATCTCGAATACATCTGGCTTTGAGAATCACCCCGATCATAGTGTGAAAATCGAAATTCGATTAAAGGGAACATTTCCTCGTTATTAATACAGTTCAACCTCAAATGTAAACTCTTTGTGATGTCCCAGGTAAAGTAGGAATTCCAGTTAAGCTACAGTTCAAAACTACGTAGAATTCATCTTCATAGAAATGAAACTATACTAATTATATTCACGTCTGATTGTTTCATGTTCAACATCCAATAATATTCAAGGTGTAATTATGAGAACCAATCAAATTCATTGACAATTTGAATTAATATAACTGGTAGCTCACGCAAAAACAGTCAGTATATCAAACTTTAAAATGATCTTTCTCAAGAGATGCAAGCATCACTAACATGCCCATGGGTGAATAAAATACATAATCGATTAAGGGAAAATATGTTAGATATGATCCTTAATGGTAGATCATCGATTTACACTTTTTATTGCTTTTGCATGAATTTGAACTTTAGTGTGATAAAGGAGATTATGCAATGAAATTAATTCAATCTGACATGTTGATAATTTCTTTTATATTCTCTCTCTGTAGATCGATGGAATTCTTTTAGAGTCATTCTGAGACAATTTTAATTCGCTGTTCTGTGTGAAAATTTGAAATTTGACTTTTCAAATTCAAGTTGAAAATTTTTGCTGATTTCAGAGTGAAAGAGTGATCAAAAGTTGATTTTTCGGATCTCAATGAGACAAGAAAACTGATTATCACCATAGAAATTTAGATAAATTCGTCATATTTAAGGGATCTTGAATCATCAAAATATCATTGATTTTCAAGTAGGAAAAATGATCAAAAAATTCAATTTCGATTTTCACACTATGATCGGGGTGATTCTCAAAGCCAGATGTATTCGAGATTTGAATTATGCCATAATTTTCTTAAAAATTGATTTTCTCAAAATATTCTGAAAGTGGATCTTATGATCTCGATATTGATCAAATTCGATTTCCCGATGAAACAACTGAGAAATTTTTAAAACTCCCATCTTTACATTAACTAGCTCAAAAATCTCAATTTTTCTTCGAGAATTCGGACAAGATTAAGATTTTTTAGGAATCCAGATCAGAGAATGAAATTCGGAAAAATGGTCATCAATGAAATTCCGATAATTCAAAATCCCTCGAATACAATGTTTTATCTCCCAGAAAAAATACAAATCAATAGCATAGAGGATTATGGAAATTTCCCAAAAAGCCTTAATTGATGATTTTATTGATTTTATTTTTAATTGAGATAAATTTTTTATTCAGTAAATCCATGATTAAGTATTTTTTATGATTCTTACATGCGTCAGAGATACACATTAAAATGTATATATACCCCAAACACTAAATGTGTATCGTATGTAGAATATAGTTACATATCTGGGGGTGTGTGGGTTATCAATTAATCTTTGATCTATTTAGTTTATCTATCAAGTCCTTTGGAATAAATTTTATTATTATTTTACAATTTGGATGCTTTCTTTCCATTCATATTCTTGAAGTAAGCTTGAGAAATTATTCTATTTATCGATTTTACACAATCTTTCATTATATATATTGGGGAATAGGCTAGGGTGAAATATTTAACCTCATATTAGTACCAACTTTTCTGATAGAAATATCGATTCTAAGTTTTATTTTTTATTGAAGAATGTGTCGAAAATACTTCACCATTATGTCATTCGGTTTTAAAAATCCAAAATTTTTCAAATCACCGCTCAATTTTCAATGAATTTTTACTACGCAATCACTAAAGTCCGGAATATCTTGGCCATTTAATTAGTTTCCTAAGTTTTATCTTTAAAAACCGTAATCTTATCATCAAAAGGAGCTTCATGATGAATTTCATTATTTTATCGTGTCCGTGGGATTTTGTGGGAAAAATGGGCAATGACATAATGGAGAATGACTTTCACGCTTTAAAATTATGGATAGAATGAATAAGAAAAGTAAGTCCTCTCGTGAGTTGTTCGGAGAAAAAAAAATTCACCCAGCCTATTGGGGAATATTATTGTTGACACAAAGATGAGAATTTACTATTTATTTTTATAAATTAATCGATTTATTGTTCTCCGTAAGCCAAAAGAAAATAATGTATTTTGGGATTTTTTTGAGTCCATTAGGTGTTTTCAAGAATGCCCCTTGAAATTCAAAAAATAATAATAGCTTTATATCAGCTTTTATAGTTAATTTCTAAATTAATAGGGTGATTTTTGGAAAGAACAAGCTACACACATGATAAAAATCTTATTAACTTTCGATTCTATTACATTTCTTGGTGCTAATACGAAAGAAACTCTTAGAAATTATCAAAGTATGCTTCTTTTGTAGACAGATACGCACGTTTCGTCCTCTTTTGGAATCGTCAGTATACCACAACCTGAAATTAGATTATTTCTGTCTTACTATACATAGGCTAATCCATTATCAAATAAGACGAACCTGTGGGATATATTACCAAAGGACCTAGAACAAAATCATTCTCGATAATCTTTGTAAGTATAGGTGCTGCACTATTCATTAGTTCCGTAGGTATTTCAAAAAGTTGATTTATCGAATGCTACTGAAAGGGTTTATGCTAATAAGTTGTGAATTGTAAATTTTTTTCTTTGATAATATCGAATTCTCTGCACACAAGAACAAGTGAAATCTGATACAAAATTTACAATTGCATTGATATTTTTTTTCATTATCTCAATGGGTTCTCAAAATGAGAACAGTGAACTAATATTTCTCAAAGGTTACACGTGGAAATCGGATCAATCATTGCCTATGACAATGACATATCTCACATTAATAATAAATTATTGGATTAATGATCGATTGGTAAATTACACACACAAACATCAAAAGAGATAAGATATAACTTTAACTCGTTTAATTTTAATCCAAAATGTGTTATCGAATCTTTCATGTATTTTCGGATTAAAAAATAAATCCTTTCTTCCTACTTGATATGTGATAATTTGAATACAAGATTAAATTGCAGATTATATCTTTTTTTTCAGATAATAGCAAAATAAATCAACTGTAATTGATAGAGATTATTCTCGCCAAAATATGAGTGTGTTCATCTCAAGGTGTAAATAGAATCAAACGTTATTTTTCAGGTCCACCAATAGACAAACAATCCGATTATTAGTATTAAATTTTTTGAATTTGATCTCATCCACCCAATTTATTAACTTTCAAGCAGTAAAATTGGTCTGAAAATGGAAAGTAGACGTTCGCACGAAACTGTTTCCTAATATCTCAATGAAAAATTTTGTTTTCTCTTTGTCTAAAAAACGTTTGATCCCTCTCACACCTTGACAAAAATTTTACACTCAAATTTTAAAATTTCATCGTGAATTGATTCAAATGTACCGGGCTAAAATAATGTTCTATTTGAATACTTTATCTACAAAAGATAACTTTGATGAGCTAATAATTCTCTTCTTCTTCTTAGGGCGAACCTTTTTTTATGGTTTAAAAACTGATAGATTCACTATAACTTTGATTTTTATCTACTCCCAAAGAAATAGACCGACACAATAATTTTCTTGGGAAAGTTTTGATGTTACTTTATTCCAAACACTACATTTTTAGCCTTTTGAGTTTTAAAATTATCAGTAATTTTGACTTGATACTTGACAAATTTAAAAGTAGCATCTATTCAGGTGGTTTTAACTCATAGCAATTTGATCTAAATTCAAAATCCGAATCCAAGGAAACGAATTGGTCTATGAAGAAGAGAATTAGATCATAGGCAGAGAAGAACAAGATAATATAATTCTTGATCCAAAATATCAGTATCAAATTGCTTTAAATCTTTGAAATCGATTTAAAAAATTAGACGCATTTTCGAAATTCTTAAAATAGGTTAATTTTAGTCAGGTAGAATTATTTTCTCTATCAAAAACTCATGGCCTCATTTCATTGTGCAGTTGAAAAGTTTTTCCTGTCTATCCAAAGAAAAATATCGAGTTTTTCGTGTGAATCTTCATCTCCATGCTTTAGTTATGTAAATTTGAATGCTGCTTATTGATTAATAAGCGTTAGATAAAAAGATGGAGATAAATTTAGATGTTAATACTGTCAAATCAAAATTATTAATTCAAATTAATTCAGGACAATTCTATCCTAGAATGCCTCAACCAAACTAACTAAGCAAGAAAGAAAAACTATTGATTAGAGTAGGACGAAATTATCAACTTTTCCCAGCCTTGATCTTGGTCTTAATTTTGAAGATAATCGATAACTGTGCATTTTTCCAAAAAAAACCGTATGCGTTTTTAGGGTTTGTTCTGATATACAAAATCTCGATTGAAAATGACAAATTTTTCAATGAATTTTACTACTAGAAAGGACAGAATCAAGGTTTATGAAAAGTTTTTGCAACATTTTACACATTGAAAGGCATACATTTGGTAAGTGTTTTTCTCAGTTAAAACATCAATTTTTGATCAAGGTATGGAACATTGTTCGGGGAAAATAAAATTTTGTATTACCCTACTAATGATTATTTTATTTTTACGATAATATTGTCGAACTTTATTGAGAATATTATTTTCAGTTCCCTTTTAGATTCTACCCCCGGTTATATTGTAAATATTAGCTCAATGGTCGATTTATAGTTGCGTCTGTGAAAGATGGTCTGTTTTCTCTGAGAGAGGAAAGAGAAACAACTATGGCTATGAGATAAATCATCTACAAATACAGTACTGTACTCTTTAAATTCGTATTACAAATTTGGCGCAAAAATAATCGATTCCAGTTAGCTTACAATTTCACATTCATATCAAAAATCTAAGCTGAATTATGTCAATATGTATTTTATTTGAGTGCTTGCTGCAAATATCTCGAAAGCAAAAAAAAAGTTTTTATCAACCCTAAAAGAAAATTATTCTTTATTTTTCTATCCGAAAAGCTGGGCTTTCAAATACTCCCTTAAAGCTCCACTGGTTTATTTTTCTATCACACATCATTTTATCAACTCATAATTGTTCATCTAGGCCCACCCATTCGATAGAAAAACTATTAATCTCCTAGAATACGTAAAGATCCTTTTTCAAACTCGTGTTATACTAATTTAAAGATTGTTGATTTTTTCAAAAAATTAATTTGAAAAAACTATTTTTTTGAAAACCTACTTTCATAGATACAATACGGGAGTATTTGAAGTTGTCGAAAAATATTCACAATATACTCGTATTCAAGAAATTACGAAAAAATATTTACACTGATAAAAATCATTAAATCCATTAAATTTGAAAAAACATTCATAATTCACAAACTCATTGCTTGCATGTAATAATACTGTAGTGTGTTTAAAAGTTTTTGTTTCTGTGTGCGTGGATGTTGTTAATTTTTAATTTCTATATTTTGATGCACTTGAAAATTTGAAAACAAACCAATATTTTACTACGAAAGAGTAATCCAAACAGATACATGCTTACAAAGGAATGTAGCTTTTTATATATAATTTTACTTGTTGCGCGATAACATGACACAAAGTTTTGTAATCTTGTATGAGTTGATTTAATGTGAATGATTTAAACAAACGAACAAAAATCACAAATCCTAATTCAACAATTTCGACTTTTTCTACGAAAAAAAATTCTATGAGTATTAGTGGAAGAAGAAATATCCCCATTATAAAGTTAGCTGAATTGAGTAGTCTTTCTGTGTGAGAGCTGAAAAGATGTACAAATTATTTGAAAAAATTAATAATTTTGATCAAAAATAAGCGTCATGTGATGTGAAAAACAATCAAAGTATCGATTATAAAATATCAACTTTTTTTTCTCATAAGAAACTTTTGTGTCCAGACGCTCAATTAATTCAAGGCATCAATAAATAAAAATTCTAATGGGGAAGTCAAATTGACTTAGTCATTGTTGACTTGTTATTATTTTGAGAAAGAAAAGAAAATAAATAAACCTTTGGACTACCAAATAGGGTGAATAGAAATCAAAATACTCACCGATGATTCCTTCTCTGAAAGGGGGTTTGCTTGGAATGCAAGCCTGAGTCAATCTTTGACTTTTCGCGTAGCTTTTGACGCTCGCGTTCCAAAATTCTTTGACGTCTTCTTTCAAAGTAATCTTGATGATCATCTGAGACAAAATTGACTTCAACCTCATCGGTGTTGGACACCTCAGAAGCATATCCACTACTTCGACCCCACTCATGGTTACTGTGTATGCCAAAATTACTGGACGAAGCACTATCGATTTCACTTGAAGTATCACTCAAATCTTGATCTGAGACGAAAAAATGTCTGTTTAATGAGAGATACCAAAACCTTTTTGTAATTTGATTTTATCAACAAGACTCTAGGTTGCTTGTAATACAACTTGTAAAATAAATTCCAAACTTACCGGCACCAGTTATCTTTTGTCCTGAACAAGACAAGTCGCCGAGTATCTCTGAAAAATTAAAGATTGAAATTTCCTGTTGGCATAAATCAGGTTCCTCGATCCAAGAATTATGCTGATCTAAATTATTATTAAGATTGATTGGATCATTGATGAAAAATGTATTGTTTATAGAATTCTGAATACTCAAAGTTCCTATGGAGGAGTTTGAGTTCTGATGTTGAAATTGGTGAAGATTATTTGTTAAATTAAATTGCAATGACGATTTTGTTTGATATGGCCTGGTTTTCTGGCAATTATCTGGAAACAAACCATGAAAATGCAAACTATCCTCATAGAGTATTATCATACATATTTAATTGGAAATACCTTATTCAAGTAGAATCTCAAAACTTATTCTAAAAGATTATCTTTTTTGACTAATCTATTTATAGTAATATTTTTCATAACAAAATTTCTAGAAACTAGAACTAATAAAACGAATAATAATAATTCAACTAAAGAGTTTATAGAGTTGTAAGCTAAAATTAAAATGGAATGAATAAACTTGTAATAAATATTCATGAAATAATACACGAGGACACATACCAAAGGAATCTTTGAGAGTTAAATTCGCTTGGGTTAAAATAGGATCCTTTGTGAATGAACAATTATGGCGCAAATAATTATCCATAAGTTTGAGCAGTATTCATCTGGGGTTTATGAGAACAATTTTAATTTGTCGTTAAATTAACGCCAAATTATTTTAAGAAATCTTTAACGGATAAAAACAAATGAAAAAACATTTTTATATGTTTTAATTTGTGAAGATTTTTAAAATTAACAAATTAATTTTGACGAAATTCAATCAAATTATTCCGCATTATTTTAGTTTGCATTGAATTTTTATAATTAATTAATTTTGAATACGAAGTAATAGATCAGAATCAAGAAAATTATGTTATTTCTACCAAAAGAATTATTCGTATTAACATGAATATTACATCAAATATATTAATTTGTTTAGAATTTTACTTTAAAGTAGATTTATAAATTAAAAAAAACATTCGTGTGAAGAAGAACTAAATTTGTACCAAAATACTTTGTCCATGCTCTCCTTATACTTTCTCAATTAAAATTATGATTTACTGAATTTTTGTATAATTATTGCATATTTCTCAAGTCGTTACTGGAATTACGCATTTAATTCAAGACATGAGTTAAATCAAAAAATAATAATTCGTTCATAATTTCATGTCCAACAATGTGGTAACTAAATATATTCAAAACTAAAACCCTCTTTCCCCCTATAAAAGTTTAGCCATGTGAAAAATAATAACTTTGAGTACTATGAAGTCTTGAGGAATGAGGCTCTTCTCAATGTTGGACTAACACAGGGAGCTTCGTATACTATGGACCTTTTGAAAGATATGGATTCCGCTGATTTATCCACTAGGGAGTATCATCATTTGAATTTTTACGACTCTAGACATTTTCAGTGAGTAATCCTTATGTTTAGTATATATTTTCAGTTAAATTAGAGAATAGTTGTTGATTAAAAAACGGATTCGTTTTCATGTCATCGATGTTAAAAAGTATTTTTTGGTCGAATAATAATAATTATATTATTAATATTTTCATAGCAAAATTATGGGTTTCATGAAAATTGTGAATAGGTCTCAGCACTGAAAGGGTAAAAAAACTCAATTATTTTTATAATAAAATTTATTAAAACTTAGGTCAATATTAGAATTCTCAGCCATGGTCATCCAAACGTTTCGACGGTGATTGTCTTCACACGCCTTCTTCAGTGGTACGACAAGTTTGTCAAAAA